>JBBPBP010009780.1:5883909-5899098 GCA_037974735.1 Cicer chorassanicum
ATGTTAGTCATAATAATAGAAATATAATTAAAAAAACTATAAATTATACATTTATAAACTATTTAAATTAACTTATAAAAAATATTATAAATTATAAATTCATAAATGATGGTTAAAAAACTTATCTTATATTATAAAAATTATAAGCTTTAACCTTATTTATTTGCCTTACCAAAAGTACTCTAAGTATGTTGAGAGTTGTTGTCATAAATGCACTAAAATGTTAGATGGTGAACATGTTGATTGGTATAGTACCCAATAACCTTCTTACAAAGTAACGTTATTATTTTATGTTTAATTAATTTTTAAATAATTTAATTTTAGGTTAATTTTACTTAAAAATACTTATAACAAACAAAATTCTACCAAGTTGAATTACCATTCCAATATGCTTTCTTTTGTTCACAATGAAGGTTGCACCACCCAGAAAACTAAAAGTCTATTAGCCACGGTCAATTTTTTTTAACGAGTCAATTTGAAATGGATGGAATAATAAATTAGATAATTAAAAACATAAATAGTTAAATTAAATTAAGTTCAATTTAAAGATATAATCACTAAATAAAAGATAGTAAATACTATAATTATCAATTCACACAACTGCAAGATGAGTTCGAATCTAGAACACAACGTCCAACATAATAATATCGACATTTTGTCCGTTGAGTTCGGACTTAAGAACAAATATGAGTCAATTGTATTTATTTTGGAAGAAATATCTCTTAATTAACTCAATAATAATGATTAAAAAAATGAATTCATTATTGGTCTAAGTAAAAAAAGACCAGAACCTTTAAGTAAATGGTCAAAAATTCGTCTTTTAACTCTTGCGTAAGAAGAAAATTCTGTTGAAAGAGAGAAAAACTTAAATAATGCA
Organism: Cicer chorassanicum; assembly: GCA_037974735.1. Taxonomy (NCBI): domain Eukaryota; kingdom Viridiplantae; phylum Streptophyta; class Magnoliopsida; order Fabales; family Fabaceae; genus Cicer; species Cicer chorassanicum. The sequence continues at coordinate 5,884,787 of JBBPBP010009780.1, forward strand.
AAAGAAGACTATATTGATCACCCCTAGATTAAACTGTGGTAGAATCTTTCTATATATAACATAACATGGTAACTCAAACAAAAATGAATTCATTATTAATGAAATAAATTTATTTTTGTTGTTGGTGTACGATGCTTCATTAACTATCACAAAAGAAACATACTTTATTTGTCATTCTTAAAATGTAAAAATATACCAGTTGAAAAAAATTGGGCATATAAATGGCATTACACTAAGCTAAAAATTAAGTAAGGTGCAGTCAAGTTGTCGACATATTCCACAGAAACATGAATTTGCTCTTTCAAAATCAAAAGCTTCTTTGCTATCTTACTACAATCCTAATTATCTCTCTACATTATGGTGATGCTTTGAATCTACCAAACAATGAAACAGTCCCAGCACTGATTGTGTTTGGTGACTCTGTAGTTGACTCAGGTAATAACAACTACATCAACACTATTGTCAAGTGCAATTTTGAACCTTATGGTAGAGACTTTGGTGGAGGAAACAAACCAACTGGGAGGTTCAGCAATGGTTTAGTCCCTTCAGACATCATTGGTAAAAAAAAATACTACTTTGTTGTTTCATTATGTTATTCATGTGTGTGTATGTGTAATGTATATATACATAGAAAGAAAACAGAATGAACATGTTCTTGTTAAGTTTCTTAACAAATATATTATTCATATTTTCAGCTTCAAAATTTGGAGTCAAGAAAATTTTGCCAGCTTATCTTGATCCAAATCTACAACTTCAAGATCTCTTAACTGGTGTAAGCTTTGCCTCTGGTGGCGCTGGATATGATCCTCTAACTTCTAAACTAGCGGTGAGTATGTTTGAATTGATTTATTTGAACTTATCTACTCACATAAACACTTTTAAGAGTGTTTGGAATTGAGATAACTTATAACTATGACCAAGAGTTGTTTTCAATTAATTATTTCTATAAGCTATTCGGGTTATCATATGAAAACGGTTTATGGCTTATCCAAGCATAAGCCAAGGGCCAAACAACCAAAGCAAGAACTTTAGACCTCAAAATTTTGATATAAACAAAGGCTAAAAAAATTCAATTATGAATATATAGTATGATAGATTAGTTATAAGTGTCCACCTTGTTCAATTGTTCAAGATAAGAGTCTCGTATCTATCATGACCCTTAATCGAGCTTTGATGGAACAAGACTTGATTATTTTTTATTTTTTTATAAGTCTTGTGTTATTTCTTTTTTATTTAAAAAGGTCTCACTATAACATTCGCTTTAGGTCTCGAGACATGTTGAGCTGATCTTGGGCTTACAAAAATAACTCATAGGTGAACACTTATATAGGATAAACACTTATATTATAAGCATTTAATTAAGCGATTTATCCAACGAGTCTAATCTTGAATTTGAGTCCTTAATTGCATGCATACTCTGAATACTTTAGCATATGTCCAAACTAACTACAATTTACTTTCTATTTGTTGTTATTAGTTTGTGATATCATTATCAGAGCAGTTGAACATGTTCAAAGAATACAAAAATAAGATAAAGAAAGCAGTTGGAGAAAAGAGAATGGAAATGATAATAGCAAAGAGTGTATACATAGTGTGCATAGGAAGTGATGACATTGCAAATACTTATGCTCAATCACCATTTAGGAGAGCAGAGTATGATATTCCTTCATACACAGATTTATTGGCTTCATATGCCTCAAACTTCTTGCAGGTATGTTCTGTTAAACAAACAAAAGCATATCACATGTGCACTATTCTTTGTACATTTTGAAGTTAATCAATGTAGCTTTAACATTTTCCCAAATCCCATTAAGTAAATATCCTCTTTGTAGTCAATTTTAAAGATACTTTTTTATATATTTTTTTGTTAAATATTATATTCATGAAAAACATTTTTAGTTTCACAACGTACATAAGTAAGAAAATAGTGTCCCTAAAAAAAAAAGATCATATACAATTATTCATCTCAATTATGTTCGGGGTCACTCACGTATACATATTTGATTGGTATAGAGTTTTGAATTAGAATGTTGTATCTTATAACTTTATTTTCTTCTTGTAATTAGTTATTGCCTAAAAATATAAAAATGAACTGAATGCAGGAACTTTATGGTTTAGGAGGTAGAAGGATTGGAGTAATTGGGATGCCAAATATAGGGTGTGTGCCCTCACAGAGAACAATTAGAGGAGGCATTCAAAGAGGATGTTCAGATTTTGAAAACCAAGCAGCAACACTCTTCAACTCCAAACTAGTAGCTCAAATTAATGCCTTTCAACATCAATTTCTAGAGGCTAAGCTTGTCTACCTTGATATTTATAATCCATTAATGGATATAACTCAAAACCCTGCTAAATATGGTAATCAGACACAATCATTATCATTTTAAAAAGAGTCATTATTAAATTTTATATATAACTCAATATATTTGCATATTATTCAAAACTCAATTATAACTGATTACTCGTCAGGGCATATAAAAGGGACTTGAATCCTCTATAGTAATTGCACAATGCAACAATAATGAAGATCAAATATTCTCATGTTGCATCGTACAATTGCTTTAGGAGATTCTAACACATATAAAAATTTAATTATATCAATCTAAATTCGTGTGCATTTATTGTACACTTGAAACTATATAATAATGAAGTCACCACAGTGTAGCTGTTGTGGTACAGCTATCGTACAACTGTTGTAGGAGATTCAAATATCTACAAAGATCTAACTATATCATCAATTTTAGAAGCGTGTGCCTTATTATACACTCAAAACTAAATAATAATAAACTTTCTCATTTTTTTAGAAATGTAGAGATCTCTACTTAGTTTGATTAGTGTATTTTCTAATGTGTGAATAACTTTTTCATGATATTTTGTGCATGGTTTAGGTTTTGAAGTATCAGACAGAGGATGTTGTGGAACAGGAAACATAGAAGTAAGTATATTATGTAACCATTACAGCTCAGACACATGTTCAAATCCTTCAAGCTATGTATTCTGGGACAGTTACCATCCTACACAAGAGGCTTATAATGTGCTTTGTTCTATGGTCGTTGATGATAAAATTAAGGATTTCTTCTAGAGCATTTTCACTCTCATTCTTGACTTATACTCTCTATTTGGTTCTGTTTTCTACAATTTTGGCTTCTTGTTCACCAATGCTCCTATCTTTTAATTTTTTTATTAGTGACAGTTTGAAGTGGGCCCATGCTATCAAAATGGTATATACCTAATAAAGCATGTAATAATAGAGTTATAGGAATTGATTTACTTCATGGTTGATCCGCTGTCGCACACGGATCAAATACGATTTAAAATAAATGCAGAAAAGAGTAATAACTTGAGTCTTACGACTCCTGATATAACGATATTAATCGAGTTGAAATTCGAAATTGGGGGTTTTGATAATGATTTATCGAAATTAAAAATAGTTTGGACAAATGAGCAAAACGATTAATCCACTCATTCGAGCTTCGGACCTATCACATATTCTATAATTTCTAATTCATGATTCTATTATTATTTGACTATAGAATTGATCAAACAAGCGTACAATCAACCCTATGTGAATTCGGTTTCATTGACTGGATTAAGCATCACCATTGTCAAAATATTACAATTAACGAACAAGCATCGGAGAATTATAATTTAATTAGAGACTAAAACCAAATTCTGTCAAATAAATATAATCGATCCTATTGAGATTCAATTTAAGCAATCGAAATATCAATACAATCAAATAACGAAATTAGAATCATAAATCAGAATCACCGATGTAACCTGAATCTCCAGGTGTGATAAAACTCTGAATTCGTGGATTAACCTTGTAAAATTAGTCTTCCATAGAAATTGAAAATAAAAATATGTCTTTATTATATTATGATTCTGTCCGAAATTAATCTGATGCCAGAAAAGAAAGAAATCCCAAAATATATAGTGCTCGGGCTTTTTGGGCTTTAAAACAAGTAGCCCGTTATTTAAATTATTACAAAGAAGGTCCAGATTACGAAATCTGTAATTTAGGCTCAGTAAAATTCGGAATTCAGATTTTTTTCCAACACAAAAGTTGTAGCTCTGATTTTTAGCTTTCCAACGACTGCTCGCATACCTCAATCGGATATTCAGAGCTCAAGTTATGACCTACAAAGCGAGCAGGGGTTAAAATGCAAATAATAAAATTGTAATTCAATTTCAACCCAAAGTTTAGAAACAAGCTAAAAAATTATTTTAAGCTATAAAGTGATTTTAAAAATACTAAAACAAAAGGATAGAAACATGTGCCTAGGTGCTATGATCAATGGTCTTTCTTATGTTTGATAATAATTGGCGATTTGTAATAATGTATCTTCAATTTATGAGTTTGGTGGTATATATTTAATGTGATGGATAGATGATCTGTATTTTTCAGTAATATGGAATTTGACACAAAGATGAATAAACGGACACTCTCAATCAATTCGGTTTAATAATGTGTGTGTCGTTTTTTTTTTTGGTATCAAAATTGATTCTTTTTTTAACAATATTGAAATATAAAAAGTAATGATATATTTAATTAAAAATTAAACAAGATACATCGACTTTTTAAATACAATTTTTGTTAATATTTTATTTTTGAGTAATATAGTTTTTGTGTTTGTTTTTATTGAACTCCAGTTTTCCGTTATTATCCTTTTGTTTTTCTTTGTTTTGTTTTTCTAACACTAAAGAAATAGCATAGCAAAGAATTGGGAGTAATATTTGGGTCAAACATTTAACAATCACTTCAATTTTACTATTATTAGTTTTTAACATTTTAGTTTGAAAACCTAATAAAAAATAATAAATGAAAATCTATTAACCCTTATTTTTAATAATAATATGAGAAACAAAATTCACACCAAGATACCAACAAACAAAAACACATTAAAAGGTATTGAATAAAGAGGGAAGTTGCAAGTTTTAGTAAAAGAACACAAAACTTCATCGTCTTGGCCTCTCGGGGGAGGGGCCTAATAAGAAGGCTGCTATTTAAACACCCCTTTTGCCAATACACCTTCTTAATAGATTAATTTTATTTTTCATATTTTTAAGTCCATCATTACTGTTGTATGTGCTTTTAGATCCCACACAATATTTTGGAGACTAATCTAATAGTTAATCAGAGTTTGATCTTGATCTAGAATCCTCTGAAATGATGAAGTTTGGTGATATTTTAGGCCTTACTCCCAAATCCTTCAAATTAAGATTGTCTAATAATTTTATTGTGAGTTTGTTGATATGTTCATGCCCAAGAGGGATTTTGGTTCTTCCCTTGGTACAAAATAATTATTTTTTTGTCATCTACAATGGCTTTATAGCCCTAATTAGGGGTTACTATTTACACCATCATTTTTTCTAATGCATCTCCCTAATACAGAAGGTGTACTATATAATTATGGATTGAGCTATGAAATTTCAATTGCGGAAATTAGAGCGGGGAGAGTATTGAGAGCTATTTTTATACTCTTAGAGCAACTACATTGATGATGGTTTATTGATTTGAGTGCAACAATGATGATGGTTTATTGATTTGAGTGCATAGACAAATTCATTACACAATTGCAGATCATTTTATTATAATTTTTTAGAATTAACATTTAATATTTGATTCCTCTAATTCAATACCTCAATTTTTCTTACTAGTTGAGTCTCATTAATGTTTTTGTATCATTACTATTTAACAATATTCATTTATTTTATTTTGATATAATTTATTAAATAGAATATGCAAAAAGTGAAAAGAGAATGTTTATAGTTCCCTTTTTCTATTAAATACCTACTTTTTTCATCCTTCAATTTGAGTGCTTAATGGATGGTGCTTCTTATTACATAAAACAACTTCATTGGATATGCTTTAGAAAAACACACACACACGTGTTGGAAGTACACAATTCTTAATAAAATGTTTATTATTATGATGAATATTAACAACAAATACAAAAATCTTACGTAGTAGCATGTAACTCTTCCAAATAATAATTATTCACTGTCTTATGTGTAATCAGTCTAAATTTGATTGTTCAAAACTTCAATTTTGAAGTATTTTTTGATTTCTTGTAACAATTATTCATACCAAATAATGGTGGTAGGGCGGGGGTTGTGGTGGGTGAGAAGTGGTGGCGGATTTGAGCATTTTTGACGTGTACGACTGCATGCAATCTTAAATTTTTAAGGACATTTAAAAAAATTATAGTACAAAAAAATTATATATTAAAAACAAAGTAGTATAAAAAAATTATATCATAACAAAATATCAAAGTTATGGTGGTGTTCATTGATTTTTCTTCTTAAATTTTAGATCTAAAATTCTATATTTATACATTTTTGTGCCCTTATAACTGATTTTGTAAAAAAAATGATAGACATTTTCTTAATCTTATACTAAAATTAGTACTCTGGAAAACAAAAATGTTGTCTTTATCAATTCTCCTACTCTTGTTACTCTTTAGTTATTCAAGTTAGTAAAGAAGAACAGAAAACTCATATTATTTTTCATAAGAACCTCGTCACCAACAATTGCACGTCCCTATTTTCATCTCAAAAAAATAATTTTTTGTTGAAATGATTGTTGAATGAGATCTATCATGCAAAAGTATGTTGATCGCAACAATCACTATGTACGTTAGTCATAAAATCCAAGATAAATTAATTAATTAATATGTATAAAAGATAACGAAATGATTAATATCGAATCAAACATAATCAAAATAATTACCATTATATGACTTATAAAAAGAATAAAAAACCTGCATAAAAAAATAAAATAAAATTCAAACTTCAGACAAACCACCTGAAGTCTCAAGGATGGTCCGATGAGAAAGGAGAAGGGAGGAAAGAAATTGAGGTCGAAGATGACCATTGATATATGAAGGAGGGTGCATTGCATAAATGGGGGTGCAAATAGAAACCTCGCAGATAAAGATCTATTGCATTAGCAAAAAAACCTTTAAAATTAGAGAATTGTTACCGCCACCGGTCTTTTGACATTATCACCCTCTTCTCCTTTGATTTTTTTTTGGTTGCTTTAAAATGACTATAAAATCTCGGTTCGAACTCGAAACATAACGTACAATTTATTATATTATCGATATTTTTCAGTTGATTTAAGAATTTCTATTTCGTATTTAATATTTTTTATCTATACTAATACCAAATATATACACGTACATTCTCTTTCCTTTCTCTCTTTAAATTTCAAAATCATTTTCGACCTCTTTTATTCTAACGACCCTCAACCACCATGATATTTTTTTAGAGCTACCTCTTAACCAAGGCTATCATTTCTATGTCCATGTCTTTTTTCACAACTTCTCCACTAGATATTATAGCCTCAATTTTATTTTATTTTTTGTTACTTGTTTTTAAAAAAAATGGGAAAGAGATTTTGTTTGGTAATAACACTAATAGCTATTTTAGAATTGTGGGGTTTCTTGCAATTTAAATTTTGTCTCTTAATATTACAAAGTCAATCTTCTTACTATTAAGATGATATCTCATGGACATTTTTGCGACTTTTCTAAAATGATGTTGCCGCATGGTTTATGAAAAAATATATTTAATTGTTCTGCAACTTTTTTTTTTCCAAATATATGGACACTAAATATTAAATTTCGAGTCTTTTTAGACAGACAGACTTTTTATAACGTTATAAAAGTGCATGCATACTAATTTTATAGGATTAATAGTTGAATTTTTAATTAAAAAATTGAAATTTTACAAAAATTAAAAACATATTTTATTTTATAAATTTTTTATAATGGTAGAACATTTTTATGACACTTTTAATTTATAATGAAATTTATTTCAACTGGTATGGTGCAAACCATTTATTTTTGTTACTGGATTTGTTCCCAAATTGTATGCATGCATAAGTTCGTCCAACACGGCCATTGATTGCTCTAGATACAAGACGTGATAGAAGACAATAATGAAAAGAAAATGATTTTCAATTATGTCTTAAAAAGTTTAATTTCTTTCTCTTACATTATGGTTGGTCCTATACCATCTCATGGGTTAATTATAAATGGCCATGACCCATAACATTGGACAACAACTACAAATAAGTAATGATGTCCAATTTGTCAATGGACGATTGCATGCTTTGGGAAGGTCCACCAAAGATGTGGGTGGACGATAATTACGGTTGATGGATCAAGATATTTTCAATGAGTGGATGTTACTGCTAACATTTAGGTTTATCTTATGTAAATATTTTTATTCGGACAACAAATATAAATCATTGATTCAATAATATTTTATGATGAAAATTATAATTATGAAGTGAGATGATGAAATCGAATTTTTTTATTTAGTGTTAATATAAAATTAGTTTATAGTAAAAATGCATTTTTTTTTCTCTAAAATATTTTCATTGAGTGAATGTTATATATATTTTTTTATTTATCAAGTAAAAAAAAATATTAATTTTATTTGTTAATAAAACAAATAAAAAACTTTTAAAAAGAACAATTTTTTATAGTTCCAAAAACAATAAAAATATTAAATCCACTATTCTTATTATTTTAAAAAATACATTATTTTTAGCTTGCATTTTATATTTTTTTGATCACAGTAATATACTTTAAAATCTCTTATATTTTTTAAAGTACCATTGTTTCATTCACACGTAGAAAGAGAGTTGAGACTTACGTTTGATAGAGTTTGTATGGTTTTGTTTTACCCATTAATTGCTTAATCTAACTGTGAAAGGTGTTCTTTAAAAAAAGTGTATTGTGAAGAAAAAAGATTTATACGATAAACCAAAATCTCAAACCCATTTCAATCTGTTCATTTACTAGTTTTTGTTGAAATCCTTTTCACTGTATTTGAACAAAGTTTGATGATTGTGTGTTTTTTTTATTGGTGTTTCTGTTAAAACATTCAACTCAATTGTCAAAATCTACAGTAACCTTAAAAAAATCTGAACCATTGGTTGAATCCAATGATAGTAATATTTTTGGGTTCCTTCGGTGAGGGATTTAATTACAAAACATTTGAAACTATGGTCAAGTTAAAAAGTAACATCTTTGCTAGATTTTTGAGAATTTTCTTCATGATTTTACTATTTGATTTCATTAAGTGTCTCCCACTAACACCCAAAAATTGCCATTTTACATTTTGCACACACGTACACGGTGAGGTATACTACTGCAAATTATCTTGTCAATTGGGTGTGTGTCTTTTTCATGATCAACCAATGTGCCGAAGGGTCCCAATTTGTGGCATTTCCAAGTATAGGACAAATTAAAACCCGATTTAATTTCACATCTATGTATACCATCCAGACAAAACATTGTAGCCTAAACGAAAATTCGAGGAAGACACAAAGTTCAAACCACTTAATTTTCCCTAAAATGAGATGAAAACTAAATGATTCTGCCTAGATGAAAACGTGGTAATCATGCCTTCCTTATGCACCACTTTTTGTTCCACTATAGAGGGACATTTAAAAATCATAAAAAATATAACAACGATAGATAATATTATATTTAAACTAAATACCGCCCGTGATCTCTTAACTTAATTTAACGATTTAATCATTCATTTTTTTTTTTTTGATTTTCCTTTATATTTTTAATTAATTTCAGCGTTATCCTTTAAGTGAGGTTTTGTTAAGAAAAAGTTAAAAAAATCCCTCTTTCAGGTTCAGAAAAAGTAATCTTTTATGTTTTGAAAATATTTCAGAAAAATATTCAAAGTTTGTTCAATGTTTGATAATAGGATTGATTCGTTAAAATTGAAGCTATGAGTATTTATACTTCATAGAAATCACTTCAGATCAGTGACAATCGTTTCTAAAGGTTTCATGAACATATGCAATGATTTAGATGATGGACTTCTTAGCTTTTTCTTAACGGAACTCCACTTAAAGGTTAACGCTGAAATTATTTAAAAACATAAATAATCAAATCGAAAAAAAAAAGATAAATGACCATTAATCAAAATTAAATTAAGGGACCACGAGTAATATTTAGCTTTATATTTAAAAACAATATTTTATAAGTCTTTATTTTTATGATTAAGACTACGACGTAATTTATGTCAATTTAATATATAATATATACATTTAAAATATTATTTTAATTATAAAAATTAAAAATAATTATTAACATCTATTTCTAAGAAACAATGTCGATAATCGTTCAAATTTTAAATATTTTTAAAAATTGATGCATGATAAACTATGGTCCATGTTATCTTTATGTTCTGTCTTGTTTTTGCACAGTTGCACCCATTCATATATGTTTTCATGATTCATAAAGTAAAAATGCTGAAAATTACCCAATACCGGAAACCACGTTGACGTTGTAAGTTCCAAATTTTGATATAAAAAAAAATGGATCATGGTAATATAAAGTATGTGTTGAATATAATAGTGTTGCACCCACCAAGCTTGCTTTTTTCCCGTGACCATATAAAAATAATGTTATTTATTTGCCTTCCAGCAGTGTCGCAATTTGTCTCTAGTTAAAAAAGGATTACGGTCATGGTTTGTTATAAAAAATGATTACGCTAATGGTTTGTTATAAAAATAAAAATTAAAAAAATATTATGGTCATGGAGTATTCTTAAAGAGTTATTTGTGTAATTTATACATTGATTAAAAGAATACCAACCAATTAATATAAAACATTCGTATATTCCATGCAAGAAATCACCAACACGCATAATTAAGTGCGTCAGTGTGCTAATATGAGGTGGATATAGTGGGTCACATGGATAGCACAAACATAGCAGTAAGTGCATGTGTAGTTGTAGTTTTTTTAATGAAATATTTTAAATATTTATAAAATAATAGCCCCATAATTTATTGTTCTAATCGTATAGGTGTATCATGCCTACAATTAGGATTAATGAGTTCCATTGCTGAATAAAAAAACTAATAATTATAGTTATTAATTAGTAAAAAATTAGTACATTAGTTTAATTGCAGAAGTTAAAATACGTTTTTAAGAAGAAAAAGAAAGCGTTTTGGAATAAAATTTAGGTGAACAACAATAGCATGGAGAAAAAAAATTGTGCGAAGGTCAAATGCAGTATAAACCACTTTTCAGTTACTATTCATGGGTCCTACTATAGTACTATAAGTCGTCAATTTTGAAATTTCACAACTTTTCACTTTAATTATGTAACTTTTTAAGAAGAATAAACCATTAAATTGATTCGTGAACATTTAAGCATCTCTAAAACTAATATATGACTTTATTAATATTTTAACATAATCGTTGTTCTATCAAACATTTTTTAATTGGGTTTCTCTATTGATGTTTGGGTTTTGAGAACGTTGTCTGTATTGATGTGATACGTTAATTTTAATTAATTTTTTATTTATCTAAATTTCATAAAAATAATCTCTATTTTTATTCAAATTTTATTAAAATAATCCCATTTATATTACAAGTTGAATCATACTTTGCTAAGAAATAAAAAATAAAATAAAAAATTGAAAAAACTAAACGGCTTGCTCAATTTTACGAGGCCTCATATTCAAGTACCAAAAAAAATTCTTACATTAATTTCTTAATAGGTGATTATTATAATTAAGGTTAAATTAATAAATATATTTATTTTATTTGTTTTATTCCGAATGTTATTTTAACAAAAAATAATTATTTCAAAATAATTGCCACTTATAAATTTTAATCTAATTGTAATTATTTATTTTGTTTTATATTATTTTCAAAAAATTATTATATACACAACTCTTTAAATATTATTATATTTTATATTGATAACAATAAAAAATTTATAAATAACTAACATAAATAATTTAATAAAATGATTTTTTCGTTAGAAATATACATACTTTGTGTAACATACTCTTCTTTACCACGCTCTCAATTATTATCCCATTTTTTAAACCCTCACCTTGGTTACCGGTTATTCATTTATTGTTATTTATTTAATTTATAATTATCGAGTTTTGAATTGTCAATATTTGTCTGTCCTCTATGTTTTGCAATACACTTTCTCTATTTGTACGTTCCCTTTTCTCATGCCTTCCCAATGACTTGAAATTCCTCCATTAATTCAAAACAGCTACTACGATGTAAATTCCATTCAGCCACACGATGTCAACGTTTTAGCAATGAAATATGTAATTTTAAGATATAACTCACACACATAATTTTGTTAAGGCAGGAACACACATAAACTCTTAAAATGTTAATTTATTTAACATTTGAAATTTAATAATGGTGAATGGTGATGAAATCGGACCGTTTTATTATTTACATTGAAATCAAGAATTATTTGGTGATGATAAATAATTGTTGACAAAAATAAATTTCTTTTAAACTAAAATTCAATAATTATTTTCGACCTCTCAAATTGCAGATAATTCACAATCATCTCATCTCCTCCAAACATCTTTGCTCCTCCATGTTCACGAAACTCTAACCGAACAAAGAAAAAAAATAGTTTGTGTAAACAAAAAAAAGACAAACCTATAGAAAAGTGGGATGACGTGGCCTAATAATTGAAAGTAGGGTAAAAAGAAGAGGTTAAAAAACATGTTTCTTAAATATTTTTATGACATTGTTAAGAAATTAAAAATAATAATTTTATCTTAAAAAAATAAATTTAAATACAATTTTTAATATATATTTAATTTTTTATTAAAAAAATTTCAATAAATATTAAATAATGCACAAAGATTAAACGTATTTTTGATTATTTTAGGAAACTAGGTGCATTATTGACGATAAAGGATGGGGGACCAAGAGTATATCCATCCATGGCGATATTCACATGAACCATAAGCCATAGATAGAGAGAGTGTAGAGTTAGGATGGATGAAGTTGGGTGCAGATTGAGATTTGTGAGGAGGAAAGACAAGACGAGAACACAACAAACAAGACAAAGAAAGAGGATGAATGGCACGTGGCAGTGTTAACATGTGCACCCTTTATAATTATATCACGTCGCAGTTGGCACAGATTGAGAATGGATGTTCACTATTCCAACACGCAGAATATCCAACATATTCATTAACTCTTCTTAATTGCCTACTGTTTAGCTGAACAAACACCTCTTTGCCATAATTACTATAATTAAATTTATTCCTTCTTAAATGACGCTATTGGCCTTTTTCACCTTTTTCCGCTTGGTTGGTTGGTTGGTTGGTAATACCTCCTTTTTCTTTTTCACTTTAACCCCTTATATGGGGTAACTTCCAACTAACTTGCCTTTATATTTCTCGATTATCACCAATCTTTCTCTTTTCTTTCGAATCTCTAGATTCCCAAATCAAGATTTTCTTTTCTTTCTAAAACTAAATATTTGAATTTGGTTAAAAGTACTCTATTTCTTTTTATATAATATACTCTCTCTAGTTCTATGTACATAAGAGAATATTTTTACTATATATAGATTTTAAGAAAATTATGGTATATTTATTATTTAGATATTTTTATATTTTTACTTGTAATATTTGTATTTTTAATATTCTCTATTTCAAAAAAATTATTTTAAAATAGTTTACTATTTTAATTTTTAATTGTATCATTTAATTAATACTATTAACAATAATATTTTTAGGTTAAATTTCACTCGTGATCTCTTGACTTAATTTCAGTCAACGATTTAATCCGTTATTTATTTTTTTTGATTTGGTACTTTATGTTTTTAAATAATTTCAGCGTTACCCTTTAAGTGCAGTTCCGTTAAAAAAAAATTAAAAAACCTTTCATCCGTTTTTATAAAAAAAAATTACCTTTTATATTTTGAAAATATTTAAGAAAAATGTTTAAAGTTTGTTTTAAGTTTGATATTATGATTAATTCGTTAAAACTGAAGTTATGAGGTATTTATACTTCAGAGACATCACTTCAGATCAATGACAATCATTTATAGAGGTTTGATGAACATATGCAATGATTCAAAAATATATTTTTTAACTTTTTCTTAATGAAAACTCACTCAAATGACAACGCTTAAATTATTTAAAAACATAAGGACCAAATCGGAAAAAGAATAAATTAATGACTAAATTATTAACCGAAATTAAATTAAGGGACCATATGTGGTATTTAACCTATTTTTTATTATGTAATTATGATATTGACAATACACCAATACTTAATAAAATTAATTTGGTAAAAGTAACATTCTCTCTTTTATTTATAAACATTTTTTAATACGTGTGAAATCATCATATGATTCAATTATTTTAAAACGAAATATATATTATTATAGTATATTTAATGTTACAGTTTTCAATAAAAAATTAATTAGTACATTAATTTTGATGTTTTTTCTTCTCTTTATAAATGGGATCAAAAGCAGTACTGTAC
>JBBPBP010009780.1:5901190-5913445 GCA_037974735.1 Cicer chorassanicum
TCATTTCTTCAGTGTCAAGATTTTTTCGGTTCACTATTTTTTTTCTTTCTTTTTTTAGGTTGAATTTTTTATTCACTTTTTGATTTTTGCTATGTTTAGCAGTGTTCAAGATCTTGAAGGATAATGCTATTTCTGGAAAAGATTTTTGAGAGGAATGTTTGATCCAGTTTGAAGTAATCGATTCTTAAGATTTTCTCTGCTTCATTTCGTCTACGATCGAGTGGAGCAATCTATTGCACTATCAAAGGTAAAATGAACTCTATTTTATTACAAAGTATAAATGATTTTCATGCATGTTTTTTTTAAGGGAAGATGCACTGTTTCTGTGATTGTTGTTGATACATGATGAAATTATGGATTATAAATGCAATTTTAGAAACTGATGTTGTGAGATGATATAGTTTGATTTTAGGTTGATTTTCAGAGGTAAAATGAACTCTATTTTATTACAAAATATAGAATATATTCATGCATGTTTTTTTTTTTGGGAAGATGCATTGTTTTTGTAATTGTTGTTGATTGTGATGTTTTATGACGAAATTAGTGATTATAAGTGTAATTTTAGAAACTGATGTTTTGAGATGATATAATTTGATTTTAGGTTGATTTTCTGAGAGAATGGCATCTTGGGAAAACATGGGGGATTTTGCAAATGTGGCGCAATTGACTGGGGTAGATGCTGTGAAGTTGATTGCTATGATTGCGAAAGCTGCAACCACTGCAAGGATGCATAAGAAAAACTGCAGGCAATTTGCACAGCATTTGAAGTTAATTGGGAACTTGTTGGAGCAGCTCAAGATCTCGGAGCTGAAGAGGTACCCAGAAACTAGGGAGCCTTTGGAGCAGCTTGAAGATGCTCTTAGAAGGTCTTATATATTGGTTAATAGTTGTCAAGACAGGAGCTACCTTTATTTGCTGGCTATGGGATGGAACATTGTTTATCAATTCAGGAAGGCTCAGAATGAAATTGATCGATACTTACGTCTTGTTCCTCTCATTACTCTTGTGGATAATGCTCGAGTCAGGGTATTTGTTTATCTGATATCTCTTGTTGTGAATGGTATTTTCCAATGTTGATACACTATAAAATTTAAAGGAAAAGTTTGTGGTATTTTACTCATATGGGGAGTGATTCTTTGAAATTTTTTAGAATATAGTAAACTACTGATTTATCGTGCCAGCATTTTATTCCACTTCTTTGCATATTGCATATAATATTCCGATTCTGTTAAACTACATGAAGTGGTTTAGTTTGATCCTAGTTACTATGCTTAAATGGATGGAAAGTTAGTTTGAAATGTCTTCACAAAAGGATTCATTTATGTCTGTGTTTGAAAAATTAGTTACTATGCTTTTGTTTAAATAGCATTTGTTGGAATATTCTTTTTGAAAGTAAAAAAGTATTAAGATTCACACTTCGAGAAGTTCATATGTAGAAATGAGTCCTGTCCCTTTTTCTTCACACATGAACAACTGTGTGCTTGATGCCTTGTTGTGCTATTTTCAGGATAAGGAAGCACATAATGTAAATTAGGATTCAACTCATTAGTCAGGATTAGCACGGTTCACATGTTTTAGCTGCATCTTTTTGGTCCTTTAGATAGAGTTGGCTTTTGATTTTACTTTTACCTCTTTAAAGTAGCAATACTATACAAATAGGCGGTAGTCAAAGTTGTAATCAATCGAGCAATTAATCAAATCCCTGTTCCTTTTCCTCATGTTTGTGAGGGTGTTGCACAATTTGCAGCACATTGTTTCAGGATTTTGCATATTTCCCTAAATTTGTAAGGACTTTGACCTGTGTTATATTGTCACTGTAATGGTAGCACTGCATTTGTAAATTTTGCTTAAATGTGGTTGATAATCAATTGCTACTCTGAATCATTCAGGAGAGACTTGAAGTTATTGAAAAGGATCAACGTGAATACACATTAGACGATGAGGACCAACAGGCGCATACAGTTATTTTAAAACCCGATCCTGACAAGGATGATGCTGCAGTGTTGAAGAAAACTCTCTCCTGTTCGTATCCAAACTGTTCTTTCACTGAAGCTATTAAAAAAGAGAAGGAAAAACTTAACCTAGAGCTACAAAGGTCACAAGCAAATTTGGATATGAATCAATGTGAAGTCATTCAACGTTTATTAGATGTCACAAAAGTAGCAGAGTATTCTCTTCCGGATAACTGTTCACCTGAAAAAAGTCATAAGAAAGAGAAATACAGTTACTCCAATTCCAATGATGACAAGGGTCTTTCATCAGATGAAAAATACTATGCAAAAACTGATAGTACTGTTTCGACATCAAGGTAATTCCGTAATTCCATTTCCCTCTTCCACAACTTAACATGTTTTAGGTTCACTGAGGATAACCAGTTAAGCAAAAATCAGAATATTTCCCTATGATTATCCTTAGTTTTAACTACTCTAAATTTCTTGCTTCTTCCATTCTTTTATTACATTGGCATGCAGTCCATAATGCTAGTTATTTTTAATAAATTAATCTGTCTTACTATTTTGGCTATTAACTCATTGACTGTGTTCGGTTCTCATATGCATGGCCTCAAACAGATTTTCGGTTTCCCAAAAGGATCTGATGTCAACCGGAGGTTCATATCAGCAGGCAGAGTGGCACACTGATTTGCTTGCTTGTTGTTCAGAACCTTCTCTTTGTATGGTTCTCTCCTGCTTGATATTTTAAAAGTTTCATCAGCTGTAGTAGAATAGTATCTCACCAAATTTGACTTTCTTCTTTTCTGTCTTTGTGGTTTGCATGTGATGCTATTCGGCACATAATTGGATGAGTTAAAAAGAAAATTAAGAAATAGGATAGATATGGCTTGCATGGTATGTGCCTGGAATAGAATGAATAATTGTGAATCAGGAATAGGAAAATTTATGTTATTGGACACCTTTTTTTTCTTCTGTGAATCTTGAATTAGACTAGATGCTTTTACCTTGCATGTTGAATCATGCATGGATAATTGTCAGGTGTAGTCCCCACTGAGATAAAACCCCCTTATGTTTTGATAAGGTAAAGTTTTAGTAGAAACTGAAAGATAAGAAGCTCTCTGAACAGCAGAAAAACAGGGTTATAATATTTCAGCTAAAAATAGGTCCTATCCTATACCTCTATACTTTTCATTCTTAATAATAACATTTGATCTGCAGGTCTGAAGACATTCTTCTATCCTTGTGGAACATTTTCAAAGATTGCTACGGTTGCAAAAAACAGGCCCATGTGTAAGTTAGCTATCTTGTATGTGTTAGCACTAAAGTGATGAATCTAAATTTGAGTAATGTTTCTAGCAAACAAAGCTAAAATTTAGTGAATCAAGTTGGTTCTATTTTAACATTATACAATTCGGGTTCAATTTAGATTTTGTACCTTAGTTAAATACTTAAATACCTTTGTGGGTTACTGTGACTTTTGTGGGAAGCTGGCATTATGAAATCCTGGCATCATCGGCAATTTCAGCATAGCTGGATATTTAGTAGTCATCTTATCTGCACTTTTATGTTTTGAACACTGCAGTGGAATGTTGAAGAAATATTCCAATAATGAAGACATGATTTTCTGTAATTATAACTTATGAGTTATACTTACCTTCATTCTGGTTTATTTCGAACACTTAAACATTATTGAGGTTCTAAGATTATGATTTCCGTTTTTTGTTTGTTCAGCCTCAGCAGAAGCATGTAATGAATTGATGGCATATTCTTTAATTTTATCATGTTGTTGCTATACTTGCTGTATAAGGAGAAAGCTTCGGAAGATGTTGAACATCACGGTGATGCTTCCTTCCTTCTCTCTGCATAAATATGTCTTCTCATCACTTCTTTACCCCTCGTGTTTGTGGATTTATATATAGCTTGCTTCGTTAAAGATGCAGATAAGATAACATATAAAGCCTTCTCCAGTACCATTTTTTTGTGGGTGCTGTGTAAAGTATTGATTTTACTTTGAGGGTTATATACCATAAGCACAACTATATTTGTGAGATAGCCGCTGGCTAGCAGTTCTTAGCTATTGTTCAGTATTATTAATCCTTTTTGTACAATTTTGCCAACTCTTATAATTACTATTTTAAAATAGAATCTACTTGTATAATTTTGAAGGCAAGTTATAAAAAATAATGTATTTGTCGAGCATTGGCGCAACACTAAGGTTGCCTTGTGACCTAGATTGGAGTTCACAAGTTCAAATCCCAGAAACTGTCTCTACTTGTAGGGGTAGGGCCTACAACACAATAAAATCATTACACAAAAAGATTTGGGCTTATGTGCATGCTTACATTTGCTGATCTCTTTAAATATTTCATATTACTCACAGTTACTTTGTATGTTAGGGTGGTTTTGTTGATGATTTTCTCTCTCATTTGATGTGTTGCTGCTGTGCCCTTGTACAAGAATGGAGAGAAGTGGAGATCCGTGGGCTTAGTGGTATGTCATCCTTGTTCTTTTTCATCTTGCTGTACTGAAATATTGGCCACTCTCTTGTTCAAAGCACCAAATTATCATGCACGCTGTTCAATTGGATCTAGCTTGTTGTAAATTTCTGTTTACTGTGAAATATTTTTGTAAGTTTTTTAGGCTTAAATAATTATTGCTTATCAGTGCTCAAGTGACATACAAAATGTTTGATATTGAACCGTTTTGCAGTTCATGAGAAGACCAAAACAAGCCCTCCACCTTCCCAGTACATGGAATCTTAAAGTAACAAATGAAACTGCCATTTGGTTGTTTAGGGATTCAATGGTCCTAGGAGACATTAAATAGAAGCTATTGGAATTCTAACATGAAGGCAGGAACTATGTATTTTTATTCTCACCTTACCTTGCCTCTTTTAAACTACTATGTATGTATAGTAATTTTGTTGTGTTGTACTCTCAAAAAAGTAGCTTCTAGATTTATCTGGTGTATCATTTTTATTATTTTGTTTTCCTGGTTTAATATAGTTTGAGTTAATTTCTTGGCAAATTTTGTTAGATTTTCTCTTTCGCTAATTCATCAGATGCAGTTTGACGGACCCAAATGCAACCATGCTGTTTGTGATTGCTTGGATCAATAACTAAATTACCATATCCACATACTCCAATTTGAATGGAAAGATGTTGCTTTCATAGGACATTGTTAATGGCTAGCTGATACTGGATACGATTAAACTAACATTCTTATGTGTGCATTTTTGTTCCAATTGTTTTCTTGGGACGGGAACAAAATCCTGTTCTTATTTCCTATTTACCTTCCCAATCTCCATGGTGAACACAGATACATCTTTTTTGAACAGCAAAATATATATAATAAAATAGGGAGTATAAGGATACTCTAATTCAGATGCAACTAACTATCAAATACACCAGATACTCCACCCAAACTAGAAAACATGAACACTAGCTTTCTGACACTCATTTTAATGTTCTGATTGTTTTAATAATAACTTAAAGTGAAGCGAATGACATTTGTAATTTAACAGGATTGGAATGAATCTGAAAAGTTTCCTAATACTATTTTTATTTCGATTTTTATTATGGTTATTCAATTTAATTATTGTAACTGATGTAATTGATGCATCATTTAAATTCATTTGTAATAAATATGCAACCGAAGGAGATTTTCATGTAAATTTGCAAGTAACGGCATATGTTATAAATGTTAATCAATACTAATTGAAACCTTTTAATTTTGCACATGTAGGTAATTAATGTACGAAGATGATTATGGAAAAGCAGTCATGTGTGACATGTATAGTTCTTTGAGTTAAATTGCTAGAAATTACACGCTTTAAGTTATTCCAATTTGTATATATATTATATATAGATTTCTAAACACTTGTGCATTCTCAATTCATATTTGCATTTGAACGAGTTTATGTTTCAATTTAAAAAAATCACATATCGAAAATGAATAACTAGTTCTAAATTAACTTTTGAAATACAAATTCATGTGCTTCAAAAGTTGATTCTCACACAGATATTTAAGCCTTCTAGAATCATTTTTCTTTAAAATAGTTTTTGCAAATGGAGGGTGTATAAAGAAAAAATGGAATGCAAAAACCAACCTCCATCTATAAATTGTTTTTGTACCATTAGACCCCTTACTAGTGGATCCATTATTTGGGCCAAACCAAGAAAAATGAATCTCTAAAGCCCAATTATTTCCCTTTTCGACAAAACATACAAAGAAAAACCGAAGAACCTTAACGAGGGTTTTGACTTTCGATCATTTCACAACCGAGCTCGTGTATCACCACCATGGCAGGTACACACCTTCTTTCTCATTCTTGTTCCCTTCCCAAAACTTATAATCACTCATTCAACAAAAAACCTTTACCCCAAAACCTAATTCTACCTCATAGATTCAATGGCACTATTAAACCCCTTGTTCTTAGAGCAGTGAACACCGTCAAAACCCCACTAGAAGACACAAAGAACACTCATTTTCAGCATTGTTTCAACAAATCCGAAGATGGGTATCTGTATTGTGAGGGTCTCAAGGTAGATGAGATTATGGAATCTGTTGAGAGAAGACCTTTCTATTTGTACAGTAAGCCCCAAATTACTAGAAATGTTGAAGCTTATAAGGACGCTTTGGAAGGTTTGACATCAATTATTGGTTATGCTATTAAGGCTAATAATAATTTGAAGATTTTGGAGCATTTGAGGAGCTTGGGTTGTGGTGCTGTTCTTGTTAGTGGGAATGAGCTTAAACTTGCTCTTCGCGCCGGATTTGATCCCACAAGGTTGATTGAGCTTTTTATTAGATGTAATTTTGTGTCAAATTGATTTTATTAAATTGGTTAAATTTCTGTTTAGGGTAAGCTTTTGATAAACATGAGTTTGAATAGAATTGGTTTGTTAATTTATGGTATGATATTTTAATTCTATATACAAGTTTTATATACATTTTAATGTAAATATAATAAGCACTGTCATTGGACACACATAGGCATTGATATTAATTTGAAAAAATGGAAGTGATTGGATGTAATCATTAGTGTAGTGTCGTTGGTCTTGATCGCTGACATGTGTTGGACACTTAGATTAGCCTTCAAGTTGGAGTGTCGGTGCTATCAATACTGAAATGAAGTTTAGAACCTGTGTCACTATGGTTCAGTCATACTTCAATTTTCCATCAGTTATACTTTTCTGTTGTTGAAAATTTAAGAGATTCTTAGTGCATTTTTGGTTCACTATATTAATGAATAGGTGTATCTTTAATGGAAATGGAAAGATCTTGGAGGATCTGGTTTTGGCTGCCCAAGCAGGCGTGTTTGTCAACATTGACAGTGAGTTTGATTTGGAAAACATTGTCGCAGCTGCAAGAATCGCTGGAAAGAGGGTGAATGTTTTACTCCGGATCAATCCTGATGTAGATCCGCAGGTATATTTTTGGGAGTTTATATAATGAGTTGTAGAGTTTGACCCATGTATCTTGTGGTTAACATAGAGCTTTTAACAATTTTTTGAAGACTATTTTTTTTCTCCATTTAATGGTAAACGGTAAGCAAATGTGGTGTTGACAGTTACAAAGAAGTTTCTGAAATAAATTATAAGCCTAGAAGAAATTGAAGATTTTAATTGTACCAAAAAAATGAAGATTTTATATTTTTTATCAAGCCATTCTTCTAAGTTCTGTGTTACACATTTCTCAGGGCAAACTACAGTTCATACTTTTTAACTATCCACAACATTCACAAGCAATGGCATTTTTTTATTCCTATGATATCTCTTCTACAGAGGAGTCCACCTAGATGGAAAAGATACACCTATTCATTATAAAATTCTCAACGGCATTGATTACAGTGGTTTCCTCCCCTCTTCCTGTTTTTACCATCATCACAAAATCTCTTTCCTCTGTTTGTCATTGATTGCTTTGTGCACAACATCACTATTGGCCCTACTTCATTAGTCTGAATTTCTATCTCTCATCTGCATTGTTAATATTTTGTTTTATAAGTTTATTGTTATTTGTTATAATATATCTAAATGTTTTTAACTTTGTTATCCTTAGGTCCATCCTTATGTTGCCACCGGCAATAAGAACTCTAAGTTTGGCATTAGAAATGAGAAGCTGCAGTGGTTTTTAGATGCTGTGAAGGAGAACTCGGATGAGCTAAAGCTTGTTGGAGCCCACTGTCATCTTGGATCTACCATTACCAAGGTTATCCAAAGAAGTTTTCATTTTTCTGCTTCATCTTGTGCTTTATTACTTTTGGATATACTTCTCTGCAATCTAAATGTTCTTCATCTATTATGCATTTATTAGTTGTGGTTTATTACTTTGGCATATACTTTTCTTTTATGTACATGTTTAGATTGACGGTGAGTTTGGCAGAATCATAGTGTGCCAATGTGATTCCAGCAAAATTTACACTTTGGAGCTTCAGCAAAATCATGGTGGCACCGAGATTTCAAACATGCATTATATATTTCTTTTTCTTTTAGTGTGCATTTATGCTTTGATAGGTCAATTTGCACTGTTTTACGTTGATTCCTAAACTCTACCTAAATATATTGTGTTTACATGGTTGTTGCTTGCTATTTTCCCACCTATCCAGGTAGATATTTTCAGGGATGCAGCCACTATTATGGTCAAGTACATTGACGAAATTCGAGCTCAGGGTTTTGAAGTTGATTATTTAAATATTGGTGGTGGACTTGGGATAGATTATTATCATGCTGGTGCAGTCCTCCCTAAACCCAGAGATCTAATTGATACTGTGAGGACTCTATCCGTACAACTCACTTTATCTTTTCATTTTATGTGGTTAAGTTTGTAATTCCTTATAAGAATAAGGAATACAGTTGATAAATGTGCATTCTTAGCATTTTAATATTATAATTTATACATCCACTTTGTAAATGTGACATGCAGGGACATGTGGTCAATAATCCCTTTCAGAACTATTACATTTTTTTGACAGAAGAACTATTACAGTAAAATGCACATGAATGTGTATATTGTTACAGTAGTCAGGGTCTTAGCTCTAGAGGAGAATAATGTTTTTTTTGATGAATCCTAGGTTTTGGACTTAATTCAAACGCTGCATGTCCCATAGCTCTACCAAGTAGATTCAATGAAATTACTATATGTAGTATTTATGTAAGACTTAGAGTATCCTTTGAAAGGTGCCTCGTATCTGTTTTTGCATATATGTTATAAATCATAGTACAGACCATCTGCTTCTTTTTATCTGTCATTTAATATCACATACTTAACCTGTTCTTATTTTATGGTACCTTTCACACTTACTAATTGAATATTTTTATTTTCATTGTTTGAGTAGGTACGTGAGCTTGTTCTTTCTCGCGGTCTTAAACTCATCATTGAACCAGGGAGATCACTTATAGCAAACACCTGTTGCTTAGTTAACCGGGTTACAGGTGTCAAAACTAATGGCTCTAAAAACTTCATTGTGATTGATGGAAGTATGGCTGAACTTATCCGCCCAAGTCTTTATGATGCTTATCAGGTATTTGTTCAAGTACCTGTTAGTCTCTTTTGGCTTATCATTTAAAGCATTCATATCAGTGCTGGTCTCTTTAGCTAAGGATTATGTCGGACATTTATGAAGGATTCTAGACCCTTTATGTGCATGTGCTTAGTATATGATGTACTACAAAAACTGAATGCTGGTTGGGTTCCGTGTTTTACCTTTGCCAAATCTAATGAAAAGAAAAAATTCTGAATGCGGGTGTTTGGATCTCTCCTTGCCAAAGAATGTAGTTACTTTAGCAGTTCTGTTTCTTTTATTTCTTTATTTTGGAACTCACCGTACATAGGGCTTTTGGCATCCCAGTGAGTCCACCAGGGTATCCCACTGCTTCGGTAGGCACTTTGGACCGGTTATGGGACTAATTCCCGGTTCTGCTGATTGAACAGAATTTTATCCCTTGGTTCCTAGCTCCCAACATGGGTTGCTCCACTAGGATTCAAGGCCTGGTTCCTCATGTCCTCCTCTTAAAGGGGGAAAGTTGCTTCCACTTGACCAACACCACATTGGTGCCGTTCTGTTTCTTTAATTTCGGTTCAATCGTTGCACTATTGATGAGAACAACAATACCCACAATCAAGGTCTTCATTGATCCAAATCCTAATATCAGGCATTTAAATCCAAATCCTACATAATGGTTTGTCTTACAGCTTTCTTTCATTGATCCATGTTAACTGTAAACTATTCAACACAACTCTCGTCTTTTCCTTAATCAGATTAAAATGAACCCAGTTAAATTTAACACCATTAAAGCTTTTGTCTAAAGAAGTTGCTTGGAAGTTGATAGAACTTAAGACCATTTTAGTTACTTGATGTTAATGCTACCCTAATGCATCTTTGTTATGCCTTGGTTTTTTCAGCAAATGTTTTAATGTCATGTTTTTTATGCAGCATATAGAGCTGGTTTCCCCTGCCCCAGCAAATGCGGAGACAGCAACTTTTGATGTAGTCGGCCCTGTCTGTGAGTCTGCAGATTTCTTAGGAAAAGAAAGAGAACTTCCAACTCCTGCCAAGGTACTGTAATGTATTTGTAATTATTTGTTATTCTTATATTTAAATAGTTGTATAAATAATATACTTGCATAACTATGATGATGATGGCAACAATGGAACACAGTCCTAAATAAGAGGTCTGTCTCATGAGGCCGCTATATTATGATTCTGTTACGGCTTTATCAGGTCAATGTGGTGAATTAGAGTTCCTAGGGCATTCCTAAAATCAGGCATAGTGAAATATTTGTGTAACTCGTTCGAAGTTTAACTATCTAATCTGAGTTTCGCTTGCAGGGTACTGGTCTGGTTGTTCATGATGCTGGTGCTTATTGCATGAGTATGGCATCTACATACAATCTAAAAATGCGACCTCCTGAGTATTGGGTATGGACCAACCTTTCTTCATTTGCTAATGTAGTTAGACATGGCTTCTCTATATTACAAGAAAGTGGTTTTGAGAGAAAAAAAACGCATTTCGATAACTATTTATGAACATTAATGTTTTCTTAGGGCTTGAGTAGAATAATTTGATGATTGATGCATGTATTGAAAAAATAAGCAAAAAACATTGCTTGTTACACTTAATACTTGGAAATTATAATGTTGATTGGCATTTTTTTTTGCAATGGTTTGATGAGAATTACCTTTTCCTGAAAAAGTGCAATTTCAACTCCAACTATGATTTTTCTTAAAGAATGATATCTTATCTCTGTAAAATATTTCAGGTTGAAGATGATGGATCAGTGAGCAAAATCAGACATGGTGAAACATTCGAAGACCACTTGCGGTTCTTTGAGGGACTTTAAACTGATAACTTGTCTTCTCGCCAGAACCGAGGCTTGAGATTTGTTGTATTTGGGGTCTTGAAAGTAAGGCAGAATAAAAAGATTTCAATAAGATTTTACACTAGGGTTTAATTTCCTCTTTCTAGTTTCAGTATAACAAGTGTGATTGTTTTTGCAGCTATCAAATGTAATGTTGAACTTATGTATGGTGGTTCTATACGTTTGATGATGCCTGATAACGTGTTGACAATTTAAGTTCATGTCACCTCATTTTTAAGGTTGATTTTATGTTGTAGCTGCATAACCTTCACACCTTTTGTTGGTTTTTTGCCTTCATTTTTACTGTTAAGTAACATGGTTAGTGCTTATGTTAACATCATAAGGGAAAAGCTTGTGTAAAAAGTTTTGCTTTGGAATTTGTATTTTTAACTATTTAAAAATTCAAATATTGTCTTTTTCAATAAAAAGATTCTACCTTTGTTATCTTTAATGTGTGCCCTAACATGACCCTCAACATAAATGCGCATCTAATATGAAAAAGTAAAAATCAATGCAACTGATAATTAATTTTATATTATTTCTTCCTAATATTAACCTCTGCCAAGGTCCAATAATAAAAAGCCTCTGCTAATTAGTCCAGTGAATACAGTAATAATATGTATATAATTATATTTAATATTTTTATGTAAAAAACTCTAATAATTAAAATTCTTAGTGAACATGCTGAATCAAACTAACATTAAAATTATAATTTTAATAAATCATTATTTGAATATCATAATTTTAATGAATTCAGAATTTGGTGTTTTAAATTTTCTGTTTCAAATAATGATGAGTTGGTGTTTTCTTTTTTAAAGATTTATTTTTTAATTGTCCGAAAATTTGGTTTGAAATTTTACGTGAACAAAAATAGTTAAATTTTAAATTTACGTTGAACATAAAAAATGTTATACAATTAAAAAACTTCTATATTTAAAATTAT
>JBBPBP010009780.1:5919730-5960797 GCA_037974735.1 Cicer chorassanicum
GGTTTTTAAAACTTTCTTCAACAATCAAACTATTGCAACGTAAAATTTGAACCAAATAAAAATTGAGTTTGTAGCCAATAACAATTTCTATTTATTAAAACACGATATAACATTTATAACCACTTCTACCGGATAACAAATTAATTTTTGACATAAATAAACATTTTCTCTAATCAAAATAGGTTTATATATCAATATCACGAAGAAAATCAAAAACACTTCCAAAAAATAAATTGCATATCATAATTTTGCTTTCAAACTAAAAAAAGATTTCTTAAAGAATAACAATAATATCAAACATCATTTTCAAATTATCCATCATCATAAAGCCATTTACTAAAAATCAGTTTTTGATTAGGAACAACTTTATCATAAAAATCAATATTTTAATTTACAAAAATAAATTTTGCATCAAAAAGTCATCGTTTCAAAATCAAATGTTTTATCAGATTGAGAGAGAAAGTAAAAATATTAGTAGATTACATAAAGAAGTCAAGTTGAAAGGTAGATATGACATACTAGAATTTGAACGAAATTGGAGCAAGTTTCTTGCACAATCATAGACCATCAAAACCGATTTTCCTTCTTTCTTTCATTGGTGGCTACACTGATTTTTTTCCTCTCTCTTGGACTATTTAGGATTCAATATTACTTTTCTTCTTTCTTAGCTATTAACTAGGACTTAGACATCATTTTTCTTTCTTTCTTGTTAATCTAACCTAATAACCAACTAGAGATTTATATTCGCTAACTAACATTTGTACGGTTGACTAATCTAAAATATCTTTATTATTTTTGTTTTCTAAAATTAGTTACATCTTGTTATTATGATAAGTATTTTTTAAATACTTTACAAGGAAATATTTTTTTTAAATGATTTTCACACAATTTAGCAAAATATTCCGTCAATTAGTAAAATATTCCGTCAAATTAAATAAATTATGTCATACATATATATACTTTTCAAAAATAATAAATGGAATAAAAAAAATAATAACAAATATATTATACATTATTAAAAATTTAAATTAAAATATATCTCACACGCTTCTAATAGTAGAGAAAAATGCAAATCTTACATTATATATTTACATAAAGTAACAGGATTTTCTGAAAAAACAAAGTAATAGGATATTTCATTAATTTTACTATTTAACTAATTGTTATCCGTACTTTTAGATACAAATTTCATTACTTCATCTCTATATCTATTTATTGACTATAGTCAAAATCTATTTATTTTAGCTAAGTGTACCATTAAGCTATCTGCGTCGCACCCGTGGAAAATAATATATACAAATGTTTGTGTCATCTCTATTTGTGTCTCTTTGTGTTTTACTATTCACTTTGTTCCTTTGTAGTTGTCACTTTAAAACTTTAATATAATTATTTACCATTTTCTTATAATACATTTAATAATTTATCATATCTTATCATTTTATCTGTTTATTTTTCTACAACAATTAACTAAGAGATTTAAGGAGTTTCGTTCTTTTGCTTTTTTCTATTTATTCGCAGTTGAACCCTATCTTTGATATGAATTTAAGAGGAGTCATTTTTGTTTTTTATTTTTATTTTTATTTATTTATTTTTATTTTTGGCTTTGTTAGTTAGTTTTCATTATTTTCCTTTATTTTATTAAAAATTTAACTAAGAATTATTGACGACACAATAATTAATATTAATTGGACTTTGAAAATGATAAGTAAATAGAAACAAATGTATTCTACAAATGGGATGACTAAAAAGTAACGAAGGGAGTATGAAACAATCCTAGAGAAATATAAAGTTGATTTGTTGATTGAGGTGAGAAAGTTAAGGTGTGATATCATAAGAAAATCGAGGGTTCAATAAAAGGTGTTTATAGGTTGGACCAACTAGTTAAACCTTGCAAAATCGACCTGAATTAACTCAAGAAAATAGGCGTGGTTGGTTTTTAAAAGAAGGACATCGCCCACCAAAATTCAGTACCAGATAAAACTAGCCCCAACTCGGGATATCTCATATGACTCGATCTCATGGTAATTAAAAAAATGTTTATTTATTTATTTCTCTTAGGCCTACTCGAATTGACCTATCGCATTTATCATTGCTTGTTGTTCATTTTCATTTGCATCTTGCTTTTGCATTTCTTGCGTTCTTCAATTTTCTTTTCCGCTTCTTCATTTTCATTTGCGTTTTCTTTCTTTGATGATATGTTTTCACGTGTTTTTAACGTGTTGTCTTGAATAATGGATGTGAATGATTATGTTATTATTTTTGTTGTAAATGTTTTTCTTCAATTCTAGTTGGATAATTTTTTGGCAAGAATACAATTTAAAATAAGATTTGTTTTTAAAATAATCTAACCCAACCCACCTCAAAATTATGAACTTTGATACAATTCGATCCAACGATAAAACGAGTGGTAAATTTTATAAATCTAAATTGAAGTATTTTACATAATTCGAGTTTTATTTAACCAAACTCAATTTAACTCGACCCACACATTACCTTAAATTTAATCTTCAACTTATAAAAATATTAACAATATTAAGAATTAAGAATAATAACTACTTAACATATTGCAAAAAATATGAAACAAACCTAAATAAAAGATAAATAGGAACTAATTAGTCACCCTTTTATGTTTTTTCTTTTCTCTTGTGCAATTAACTAAATAATATCACGAGTATTTCCTTTTTCTCGTGCAATGAAGCGATATTTTTCTTCCAATCAATAAAATATCAACATAATTATTATAAACTTAATGTACTAAATCCGGAGGAGATAAGGCATTATTAAATCTTTTCCTATTAAAAAAAGAAATCTTCTATTGTTAAAAAACGAAATCTTTTCAAAAAAGAATAATGATAAATTCTTTTCAGATTTAATCCCAATTAAAAACCGAAACGACTGCCCGCCACGTCGTTAGACACGGAAGTTACATTCCTTCTACCATCACTATAAATACAGTAATCACCCCCTTGGTTTTCCCCACAATTATCTAATTTAGAAAAATACAAATCAAGGGTTAGGGATTTCACTTTTCGAAACACGAAGAAAATTCCCAAATCAAAACCAAATCATCATCACCATGTCTTCAACAAGGAAATTCACCCTCAAGAGTTCTGATGGAGAGGCCTTTGAGGTCGATGAAGCGGTGGCTGTGGAGTCGCAGACAATCAAGCACATGATCGAGGACGATTGTGCCGGCAATGGAATTCCTCTTCCTAACGTGACAAGCAAGATCTTGGCAAAGGTAATCGAGTATTGCAAGAAACATGTTGAGGCTGCGACTTCTGATGATAAACCTACTGAGGATGATCTTAAGGCTTGGGATTCTGATTTCGTTAAGGTTGACCAGGCTACGCTCTTTGAACTCATACTGGTTAGTTTTTATTACGATTACGGTTCTTCTTTTTGTTGTTTTGATTCGGTTTTTGTTGAATCGATTATTTTTGTTTGTTGTGTAATTTTTGGGGGTGTTAGGTTAGGGTTTGATTGAATTTTTGTATGATGTTTATTGTGATGTGGCTTTGATTTAGTTTTGTACATATTTTGTGTTGCTATTGTTGATTCTGATGTTGTTCCTTCATACAATGATGATGTTGCCAGTTTTTTTTATATATTATTATGCATATATATGTTAACTTGTTCATATTTGGAAAAGGAATTTATAGTAGTTAGTGATGGCAAGGTTTTAAAGTGCGGTTGTTGTTACTATTGTGGTTTTTGTTGTTGTCACAATTGTTATTATTGATATTCTTTTAAAACTATGAATGTTTCACTATTGTACCTCTATTAGGTTATGCTTTTGTGGGCAACCATGGTGCTATCCTATAGGCTATTATTGTGCTTGAAGTTGTTGCGGTTGTTAATGTTGTGGATGCTATTGCGAAATCTTTTTAAAATGTATTTGATGCCATGAACCCTAAAGGTTGCAAGAAGGGGGCTTTCATGGATATTATGGGTTTTGTGCTTAAACTTATTAACATGTTGTTTAGCTTATGATATTGTGTTTGTTTCTTCCTTTAGTTATTGATTTTATTATGTTTTAAGACTCTATAATTGAATATTGGTATGACATTTCCCTTTTTATGTAGGCTGCAAACTACTTAAACATCAAGAACCTGCTGGACCTTACATGCATGACTGTGGCAGACATGATCAAGGGGAAGACACCTGAGGAAATTCGCAAGACCTTCAACATTAAGAATGACTTCACACCTGAGGAAGAGGAGGAGGTTCGTAGGGAAAACCAATGGGCATTTGAATGATTATATGTTACAATATTAGATACTCAGTGAAGGGTCTGTCATGTGGGTTTATCTTATGCTTATTTAGCTCATCAAAGGACCCAATATAGATTTATCTATGTTTAGAACTTGTTTATCTTTCGGTTTATTTTTGTTGAGTCTGGTCATGAATCTTCATAATCTTACTTCAAAGATTTTAGAGCATCCTGAATTGTAAGTAATAGTTGATTATGATTGGCAGATGCGTTTAGTCTGGTATAAATTTCAACTCTTGGTGGTGATATTTTTTCTTACTTTTATGTTTTACTTATTATTAAAATCACTGTTTTTATTTTTTTATTTTTATTTTTATTTTTGAAGGTTGTAGTTAAAAAAGTTTCAGTCAAGACAAAAAAAAGTTACATTAATTAAACATGTTTTTAGTTTATTTATAAGTATTTGGGAAATTCTAAATAATATCAATATACTAGTAAACTTTTTGTTATTGGGGTAAAAGTTTTTATTCGATGGAGTTATTTTTATCAAATGTAAAAGTCGTGAATCCTTATTTTTTTCATCTCTTACGTTTGTTGGTGGGTCACTAACTCACTGTGTGCTCTAAGCCAATCACTCCAACTGCAATGAAAATGCAGCAAAACAATAATCAAATACTGTGATGATAAGGTTCTTTCCTGCGTTTTCAGGGTTGGTTCTTAGTTCTTACGGAGTATTATTTTTTCTTGCTAATCGCAAGCTAAAGAATGTGGGGCGAGTTTGTCATTAATTTTTATATTAGGTTGGTTAGATTAAAATTTTTTAAACTAAATAGATAAACTTAAACAGAAATAATAATCAGATAATGGTGATGAATATTTGTCTATTGCTTCTCCTACATATGCGATGGTTTTCTTATGCCAAACTACCTAATCAATCGCTAGTTCCTTTCAAAATTGTCTAATTTTATGATCCATTCATCAAGTGATTACTTTTCCTTTAAAAACAGTATTAATAATATCCATCTCCTTGAGTCTGGACGATTTAGTCTAATGGTGTTTGTTTCTTGTTTCACTAAAATCATACACAACAATATCTAACATCTTCTAACTAAATCATTCACTAATAAATAATCCTCCCATTGCAGGGTGGTAAAAAAATATCATGAAAGAATAGAAAGTAGGTGTAGCATCAGTGATGCTAAACTGCATTCAAACTATAAAAGCTTCATTATCAATTAAACACCTCAAGACAAAATTGGAATATTTATGTAAGAATCCGTATGCATGTCCCAAGAGGAACTTGCACCTATATAAATCTCAGATCCTCCAAGGTTGTTCAATGGTTGTTTTGACCAGTAAAAATCAAGGCAATTATTAAAAAAATGTCGAATTCTAAGGCTAAGGGTTTGCTTTATCTGTCATCCCGGTCTTCGCAATTCTTTCTGACCTGAATCAGCACATGGCAAGCTAAATCTATGAGATAGTTCATTCATCACCATGTTTACTGCTTCAATTCCTTCATGCCGTTTGTTTGAGACTTTGAAATTGTGAACAATATATTTCAAGTCCACAAGACTGGTTCCAGGTATTATCCCTAATTTTCTTTCCTTCATCAGTTTTTGCACTCTAGAAACATTCTCCCATTGAGCAGCTACTGCATAAATAATCAGCAGAAACTGGTAACAGGCTAGGTTCTTAGGATCCATGTCAACGAGAAGTTTAGCAATCTGTTCCCCTAAAAGCACATCTCTCTTGAACCGACACAAGCCAAGCAAACTTGCCCATAACAACGACTCCTGTGACATATCTCCATCAAATTTCGCCATGTTCTTCAGACACTCTTCTGCTTCATCAACAAGGCCCGCATTTGCAAGAAGATTTGCCATGCACCAAAAATGAGCGAAATTGGGCTTCAAACCAAACACATCGATCATTTGATTGAAGTAAGACCTGCCCTCACTCAACAGTTCCGCCCGGGCACAGGCACAAAGAACACCAATGAATGTTATTTCATCAGGGAGAAACCTCACCAAACCCCTATCTGCACGTGTACTTTCATCAATCTCAACTTCACCTTTCACCCTCACCATCCCAACCATTAAATCAAACAGACTCAGTCCATCCTCGGGACTCCCCCGGATGCAATGCCCCAAAATCATTGCATTCCACGAAACCAAACTCCTATTACCCATCCTCTCAAAAACTTTACTAGCCACCTCAACCCTCCGACATTTACAATACATATCTATCAAAGCAGTGTCAAGAATCAAACTTGACCTCGCAAACAACCTGATTATACTCCCGTGAACTGATTTCCCTTCTTTAAGTCTACCCGACCGACCACAAGCCGTGACCACGCATACCATAGTCCTAGCATTACCTCTCAATCCCAACCTGCCCAGTTCCCTAAACAATTTCAATCCATAACCAGGGTTCCTCCCCTTCAAAAATCCACTTATCATACAATTCCAAGTAACCAAATTCCTCTCGGGCATTACATCAAACAATTGGTGTGCAGCATTCAAGTCACCAACTTTAACATACCCATCAATCATCGAATTCCACGAAACCAAATCTCGATCCATCATTGCATCGAACATCGCCCTAGCAACACAAACATCCCCACAAGAAGCATACATATGAACTAAAGAGTTCTGCACCGGCAAAACAAAATCAACCCCATTTTTCACAGCCTGACCATGACACATTCTACCACTATCAACACACCCCATGTTAGAACAAGAACCAATAAGCGGCACAAAAGTATAACTATTAGGAAAAAACCGAATCTTCAAAGATTGAAAGTAAAAAACAATAGCTTTATTCGGAACATAGCTATTACAATAAGAGTTAACAACAGTGTTTACACAGAAAGTATCCAAAGGGTTATTGAAATGCTGAAAAATTAGAAAAGTGAAAGAAACGTCGCATAGATTAGAGGCGCGGCTTAAAAGGGTGCGTGCTAAGAAGGGGTTGCGGTAAAAGCTTGAAGTAATGAGAAGGGCTTGAATTTGAAGAAGGTGGCGAGTGGTTTGGCAAGAAGGAGTTTGAAGAAGTGATTGGAAATGAAGGTGGGTGAGGAATGAGAGTGTTGTTTTGTTCTCTTGTGAAGTTGGTGAAGAAGAAGAAGAAGGAGGAGTGTTGGTGATGGGGCGTGAGAAAAGGGTGTTACGAAAGGGAAAAAGGTGGCGCGTGGATACTCTGGCCATTCATTTGGAGGTTGAGTTACTGAGATTGAAAGATTAATCGCCATTGACGAACATGCTCTCTTTGATTTTCTTCTCTGGTGTAAGAGTTTCCGATGCGCACCCTAAACGCGGTGCTTCTCTCAAAAAACAATAATTAATTAACAATTTATTTATTAAAAAAAAATCATTTAGTTTGATAAAAAGATTAATTAAACTAAAAATCATTCAAAAATTCAAACTGAATTTTGAACATGAATTAAAAATGTTTGCACAATCATTTTAAAGATAATAAATGTAGTTTTATAAATACTAAAAAATTATTTAACTTATTTATTAATTATTAAAAAAAAATAAAGGTTTAATTAAGTTAGGGAAAAAAAATGAGGTTGTGTTTAACAGATTTTGATATTTCACCTTAAAGTTGAAGGATCCTTAACTGAGCCTAGTAGACTAAATTTCTACAATATGAAAAATTAATATTTAAATAATATTTAAGAAAGATATGCATGTATAATGTTGGATTCAATTCGAATGTGATTTTTTTAAAATAAATCAATGGAAGCCTTTGACACCTAATGGCTCCATAGAGTATTCTCACATGTTTTAGGGCTGGTTATGTGACTAATCTCACTCTTGTGTTTAGGTCACTTTAATAATGTTTGGCAAAAAATAGTTGACAATAAACAAATTTATATAAGATATAAGGTAAGAAAACTAATAAGGTGGTTTGTAGGAGAAATATAAATATTAGAGTGATCAAGAGGTCATGGAGTGTCTTCCTTTGTCTAATAAAAAATAATAATTAACTAATAACATTAATCATTTAAAATAAAATAAAAATAGCATAAGAGTGGTTAAGGATGATTGATCCTTGATACTTCCTTTGTCCTATACTATACTAATTATCACATTTGCAAACAAAAATTGTTCTGAAAAAGAGTGTCACTCTTGATTTTTCAAAATAATTTTAATGTATATCACTTTCAATTTTTTATTTTCACCTTATATTTGATATAATTTGACAAAATGAATAGATATTCTTTATTTATATTCAATTATAAATATTCTTTAATTTGTATAAAAATAACAATTATAAATATAAAATGACATCAAACGTGATTGATTCGATGATATAATTGTAAAAATATAATTTACATAACTGCGATATTTTAAATTCGAATCTAAAAATGATATATCAAACATTATTTAAAGTAATGTCTAAAAAAATGTTGTATGCTATAAGTTAATGAAAACTCGTTTTAGACTAGTTTGAGAAGGTCATTTTTTACAACATCCTCTTATGATTAGTTTTGACTCCATGAA
This sequence comes from Cicer chorassanicum, assembly GCA_037974735.1. Lineage (NCBI taxonomy): Eukaryota > Viridiplantae > Streptophyta > Magnoliopsida > Fabales > Fabaceae > Cicer > Cicer chorassanicum. The sequence continues at coordinate 5,928,455 of JBBPBP010009780.1, forward strand.
TACAAGTGTGCAGTACTATTAGAAAATTTGACAATTAAAAAAGGTCATTATCAATGCAAGAAAAATAGCACAAAGAAGACTAGGACAAAATTAAAGAAAAAAGAAACTTTTATCATTAATCTCTAGTCCTTGATCTACAACTGAAACAATATTCCGAAAAAAATACATTCTCTAAAGTTGAAAACTCCTAAATCCAGAAAGTGAAACAAGATAAAATAAAATGACGGCAACAAAATCATCGATAGCGACGAAGTGAAAGAGTGTTGTTAGTCTTCCAGGTTGCCCTGCGGGATGGACGTGCTTTGTGGTACCGGTGTCCTTTGCCCTGCAAACCTCTATTTTGTTTTCCAGCTGAAGTGAGGCCACGCAGTTCCCTGTGTTTATGTACAGGATTGCACACCCAATTGATCCTAGGATCATTTCTTATAGCAGTGTGGGCAACATCCACCAAAATTACCTCGTAATATTTGTAAGTTGAATCCTATAGTAAAACAAAATGACATTAGATAGACAAACCAGAAATCCATGACCAAGTTTCACTTTCAACAGAGACAAATGATAACAAACCTCATTCATCCAGTATGAATTGAGAACCCTGAGGCCACCCAACTTCCGTCCAGCACGCTCTTCAGCAACCGACCTCTTGCTTCGCTGAAATTTAAGTTGAGTGACTCCTTGATTTGTCGGCTTCCCGTATACAATGCCTTTGGGAACTGGTCTCTTTCGACCACCCCTTCGAACACGAACTCGGTAAATAACATAACCCTGGAATGTTATAAGAAATAAAATCACAATCATGTTCAGATCATAACATTACAAATTATGCAATGTGGATCAGTTCAATATCAGCTACAAGTTGATGCATAAGGATATATGTCAATGGAGAAAGGCAATAAGACATGTAGAGGAACAACATAAGTACTACAAATTATACTCTGCATGTACACTTCAGTCATGGTGGGAAAAAATGTGTTGCATCAAGACAAGCAAATTTTGTAAAAATAGGGAAATTTGCTTGGTCAGATTGAAAGACTGCTTTGATCATGGCTGGTCTGAGGAAGAATCCAATCATTTGTATAAATGCATGTTTGACAAGAGAAAAATTACAAATGTAGCGGGAAATCGGAATTGGGATACAGCTTAAACAACACTCTTTTGTTGTATAATCATTAAAAATTACCCAACTCAATTATGCATTACTCAAAATTGTTTGATTCATCCAAATTATGACAGAGCTAAACAGTTGTCCCGTTTTTCATAAACAGCTAAAACAAGAAAGGAGCAAAATGTTATTCACACTGATTTGCGGTACGGGGTTACAACTTCCATCTAAGAACTTTTCTTCATGAAAACTGAATCAATTAACCAATTATAAAACACTCATTTAACATGTGAATAAACGCAATCACTTTAAATGGAACAAAATATACAAGTCTCTATACCTGCTTGGCCTTAAAACCCAAGCGGCGAGCCTTGTCGGGGCGAGTAGGCCTCGTGACACGAACAATCGAAGACTGCTGACGATACTCCCAGCACCTCCATCGCTGCAAGCATCTCATAACATCTGACTGCTTCTTGCGCCAAAGCTCAGAAACATACTTGTATGCACCTATTATTGACAATTAAATCAACCAAATAAGAACCATCGCATATTTCATCAATTAATTATCCTTACATCAGAACATGCACCTAATTACATCGAAAAAAGAAAGACACTAAGATATCATGCAACTCTTATAACATCAAATAAAAACACGAGTTCTTCTGTAAGCACGCAAATGATACAAATTAATCGTCCATTCAATTTTATATAGATAAAGAGAGAGTGAAAGCAACCAACAAAAAAATTGAGTTGAGATGAAACATAATGAGAGTGACTTAGAAATCAAATTATGAAATATAAACACTATGCAATTCACATTATACACAAAGACATTCACCATAAAATTAATGAAAAAGCAAGCAACGAGAGTTTGAGAAGGAGTACCCATGGTGAGGGAGACAGATGAGGCGCAGATTCGCAGCAAAACGGAAAGTCGTTAGGTTTTGAAATTTAAGGAGGTGAATTGCATCATACACTCCATGGGCTTATTCAATTGGGTCCACATAATTGCGTAAACATTATTATTTTCTCAATCAGCTACACAGATAATTTAACAAAATTACTAAATCAATTTATCCAAAAAAATATATTATAAAAAGATCAAGACTTTTTTAGGTGGAGACTTGGGCCGAATTGTCTCGTATGTAGATATAACTTGCATTCTAGAGGAGTGACACATCCTATGTGTGTGTTGTGATCACTGTACTTATAATACATGACATTTGTTTATTGATTGTGCAAGTTTGGTCGAGGGCTTCATGATATTTTTGTGCAAGTTTGGGAGCATATGAATGATGACCAAATGTCCATATTTGCGATGATTGCATGAAGTATATATCGAATAAAATGAATGTTAATCGGCGATGTGATTATTTGTGCCCGTGACTTGTTTTATTCTTGGAAACTTGCTCAAAAACCTAGCAAAACTCAAACCAAGTTTACCACATATACAAACTACTTGTTGGAAACCTCCCCCGTATGGTTTCTTCAAATGTAATGTAGCTGGAGCTACCTTTTCGCACATTTGTGTTTAATAATTGGTTTGTGTGTTAGGGATGCACACGATAAATTTGTGATGACAAAAACAAATTGGTGTTATATGAGCCTTTAAGCAAATGAGTGTAACATTTGGGATTTGTTGTAAGTTTTTATTTGGATATCGGTCGCTAGTTTGACAATGTTAATTTTGAATTAAATTGTAAGTAAATAGTTGATGATGTACAAATTGTAAAATTTAATAGATCGGAATATGCTTCAATTTTAGATGATTGTAAAGCTATTTTATACACATACTTTGGAAATGACATTCATCAATCATACTTCTCGCAAGTGACTATCATTAATCTCGTGAATATATTTGTGAGTTTATTAAAAATAATGAGTTAACTTGTTTTGAGTAAAAAAAATTATAAATACAAAATAAAAAATAAAATTAATTTTAATAAATTAATATAAAATTTTTAATTCACTAATTAACATTGTTGTTAAGTAAAGAAAGGATCTGTTAATTTGAAATAATAATACTCTCTTATTTTTATAATAATCGAGTAATTTTATCATTTTATATGTATATATTAAGAATAATATACAAATGAACAAGAGGTTATTTTTTTTTATCCAATAATTCTTATTGGATATTATAAATCACATAGTTAAAGATATTATATTATAAAATATTAATTAAAAGTTATAATTGAAAAAATGTTAATTTTGGATAATTTTTGTTTACACATGGTGAAGGAGGGAGAAGGAGTAATAAGAATGATTGATGATGATCCTCCTGTAACAGAATGAGTGAATGAGCAAAAGATCGATAGATTGAGAAGCGAAGAAACGATTGAAAAGTGAAATGGTTCGAGTAAGCAAAGAGGTTATGCAAAAAGCAGCAACCACACTACTCTCCGACTTCCTCGTTTGCCCTCTCTCCAAAAACCCACTCAGGTAACTCACCTCTCCTCTCCCAATTCGTTCATTCTCCTTTCATTTTTTTTTTAATTTAACTGTATAAAATTAACCAGAAACCCTAATCAATTTCAACATCTTTTTTTTTTTTATATAGGTATTGCGAAGCATCAAATTCCCTGATCAGTGATGCTATTGGCGTTTCATTTCCCGTCAGTTCCAATTCCTTTCCCTTTTCTTCTTGTTTGTGTTCAATTTCTAAATTCTGAAAAATCATTAAATGTTCATAACAATGACTAATAATTTCTATTGCTAAACATAAATTATCTTTTCCCCTCCGATTTTTATTGTTTGAGATGGCTTATAGAAACAACATCTGACATGTTTTAAAGTTGCTTTTAGCTAATTTTCATTAGGATGTCTTATGAAAACATGAAAATAGTTTGACTCTATTTTATCTTAAAAATATGAGTAAACTTGGAATAAATTCTGAACTAAGCTGATTCTATAAATTTTGGGAAGTTTATGAGATAAACTTAAAACAACTTATGAGCATGGTTTTGATAAACTCTTCTAAACACACTTGTTGCCTGGATTAACTTATTTGAGTTTATCTGATGGCAGAAGTACTTTCGAGATTGTATGAGAGAGCTTACGAAAATAACTCACGACATGTTCGTAAACTGTTTTTAGCTTATTTTCATAAACTCTTCAAGATAGCGTATGAAAACAATTTATAACTTAAATGAAAGTTGTTTGACTTAATTATAATTTGTTATAGAAATAGCTTATATATAAACACTTACCTGATAAACGTTTATGTTATAAACGCTTAATTACGTTGTTTATCCAATCAAGACTTTATACAAGTATATTAGGCAAAAAAATTAGTTTAGCACTTTAACTAAGCTCTTCTTAACATAAACCTAGCTCTTCTTAACATGTAAACAAGGTATGTAGTTTTAGACGGTTATGACTTATGTTACATTATTTTTTTCTTTCTACCTGTTAGATAAAAGATGGGGTACCTTGTTTGGTTCCAAGAGATGGAAAGATACTTGACGAGGAAGATGCATCAAAACCAGATAATGATACCCATTCATATACAGCAAGTGATGAGAATCAAGCAAGAAGTTCCTAAGTTGATGAACTGTGAGAGACATTTAAGGTTTGAAATTTAGTTTCTTAGGGGTGCTGTTGCGCTCTACGCATTTCTCACGACTCTTTCTGCACACAATGATCAAACTTTTATGTGAACATGCTGCTGGTAGAATTTTGTGTGACAAAGAAGTTATCGTTTAACACTTTTGGGGAAAGACTGAAATATGATTCTTCCTTCTATGATCAAGTTATGAAAAATAAATCTCAGTTTACCTCTTCCCTTTCACTGTTTGAATATTTTAACCAAGCTGAATAGGTTGATTTGTATCTCATGGATGTCTCTCTTTAACTTTTAACGATTCAAAGTTTATATTTCATACATTTTTGAATTTGTGTGGTGATACATAATACTTCTCTTAGTATACCAAGGCAGGGGTTTGATATAAATATGTGATATTAATAGAGCTGCATCATAAGTTTTATTTTTTTTTAATAAGGAAATGTTTAGTAAATTAGTGGTTATGTTAATTTTCAAAGTTGGAATCCCAAATCTCTTGCTTAAAGTTCGTTTGGAGTCTTTAACTCGGCCATCTGAACTATCTAGTTGGGATTTGGGAGCAAAATAAACTTTGTTACTACTGACATTCAAGCTAAATGGCATATATTATGATGACTTTGTGAATATGAGTGCTTACAACTTTATATTTTATTTTCAGTCAAAAAAAACTTGATGAATACATATATAAAGATATAAAGGTAGAAGATTAATGTATACAAGATAGCTTTTGTTGCACTTGAAAGCAATAGTCTGCCTCAATGAGATCTGGTGGCTTGACTTGTCTTTTACTGCTTACCTACTTTGCTTATTATTATATCTTTTTTTTTTACTTTAACATCAAATCCCCTCATATTTTTATGATTTTCCAATTTGAGCTAGTCACATTAATTTAGCCTCCGATAAACTATTTATATTCTTATCATGTTTAGTCAAGTTCTATGTGTTGTCAAAGCTGACAATGAAAGCGTACGTAATTGAGATTTTTCTTATTTGTATGGCAGATGATGCTTTAATTTTTTGGTTAGATGGAGTTGTCTGTATAGCAACTTAAAATGCGATGGATATATGTCAAGACGCAAGAAAACACTTTATGGTAAAGTAATTGGACCAATAAATCTTATATTGACAGCAAATTTGACTCACTACTTAACATTTTCCTTCCCTTTTTACGTTTTTACTCATGCAACGTGCCAATAAATGGAGTATGAAATTGCTTAAACTGTGGAATAGGAGAATGATTCATATATATGGTTGTGTAAAAACTACTATGAACTGTAGTAAAATATAAATTCAAAACGATGACCTATGACCTATCTTTAGATTCAAACATCCTACTTTGAAATAAAATAAGTAAAAAAAATTTAAAAATTAATATATTGAATTTTAATTTTTAATCAAATATGTCAACTTTTTTTTTATTTTTTTTTTTACATATTTTATTTTGGATGAAGTAGTCGTGGATGGAAATCTTGTGTGATGCCCTGCACATTTCAAGAGCAGTCAACTTGTCTGTTGAATCACACGAATTACACGAATTGGCATGTCATCTAGCCTTGTTGGCTGTTGCGTATATACCGTGTAGCTGTTACCTCTAACAATATAATATCTCCCTTTTATAACAAGTGTCACTGTAAAAAAAAAAATTATTTCCAAAATATTATTATTAGAATGATAAAAAAATTCACTAATTGTTAGAATGTGTTATTTAGTTATTTGAATAGTTAAAATGTGTAATTTAGTAAAATAATTTTTCTTTCTTATAACACTAAGGAGTATTTATTAGTGATAATACTTTCTACAATGTTCGTACCATCAGTGTTAAAGATTTTTAATTTTAGTTGTCTTTATTCTGTTAAATAAAAATGAAATTTCTGTATATTATGAAAATGTGATTGCGAGCATTAGTTTTTTTTCCTACTTTTCTTTTTCTTTAGTTATTCACTGTCCAATACATGTTACAAGTTAGCTTGTGATCCGCGCAATGATTCAAAAATAATTGCGTAAATACAATGTGTAAAGCAGCATAGTAGAATTCATTCACACATTTGCATATATTCATTGCTAAATGTGGGCATCACAAAAAAGTAGTATAAATAGTCATTGGTAAATCAAGGTTTCCTTGCATGCAACTCCAAAGCCTAATTCATAAAAGTAATTTAGATTTATTTAAAAAGTTGACATGAGATTTATTTTTTTATTTGCATGAATCAGAGATAAATCTTCAACCAAATAATTAAGATATATAAATATCTATCACTTATGTCAAGCAATCTTGGTACTTCAATTTTTTCATAGAGTACCCCATAATTAGTGTAAAAAAAAATATATATTTCATTTGAAGGGGACAAGTTAACGACACCTTTCTAACGGAGCCCGTCTAAGGGCCACACAATTCAAATTAGGATTTTAGGCTAAAAAAATTCAATTTAGTTATAAATATATAATATGAAAAATTAGTTTGAGATGTTTAAGAAAAGAGCTCATATTCAAACTTGTATGCAACAAAATTTGATTCTTTTTTTATTCTATATAAGTCTTGTGTTATTTTTTTTTTATATATTTAAATATGTCTTAATATAACATTCGCTTTATGTCTTTAAATTTGTGTCGATTATGCAGTTCCCATATGTTTATCTTTGATGAAAAAATCAAGAATTCAAAAACATAATTAAAAAAAGTAAAAAAAAACAACATAAAAAATGTTAATAAGTACTAGTATAATCTAGCACGTGAGTACATTACATGACAATAGGTATACTATAGAGAAGTTAGGCATCCAGTAATTTATATATATTGGTCAAGAGTAACAATCTGTGTTGGTGTAACCACATTGTGTTTGGACACTAGAAATTGTCACACAAACCTTATATCTATCTAACCAACCTTTCAAACCAAGCAAAACAAAAGACTATGACTAAACAAGACCTATAATTGTGACAATGAGACCAATTAGTTGCAAACTCAATTTCTTAATAAGGGTCTAATAGATATGCTTACCCTTCAAAAAATCAAATGACACTCAAAGGCTTTGTATCACTTGTCTTCAATTTATTTGGCCTAACAGAGGCACAAAGGAACAATGATGCAACTTTACCTTACCTTGTTTCTACTTCAATTGTCTCAAACAAGATCAAATCTGAATCGGCAACATCTTCAAATCTTATGGAGAAAAATAATGAGGTTGGTTTGTGTAGTGTGTGTTTGTCGATGTTAAACGTCGACAAAGATGAAATTCGTGTACTTCCTTGTTTGCACGAATTTCATAAGGTTTGTGTAAATAAATGGCTAAAGGGTCATCATAAAACATGTCCATTGTGTCGTTTTTCAATGGGAACTGAGGAAAAGTCTCATTGTGCTGAAATGTTCACTGATGAGATGCTAATATGGTTTTCTTCTTTCCATATTGCTGGTATGTGATGTAAATGTACTGATATAAAATTCACCAGTGAATATTTCTTTGGTTTAATATAAGCATAGCATTTATTTTGCTTTTGTAAATTTGTTGCTGCAAAGTTTATTCATATGATTCTAAGCAAGATTATATGAAGTGCTAATGTCAATATATTGTAAACTCTTTATGGTGAACATAAAAGTCTTTGCACAATCTGATTGCAAAATCTTAGGTATAGAAACTTTTGTTCTTTTGCATATAGAATTCTTAATAAATTTTTTTTTTGATAAATAGAATTCTTATTCATTTAGTTATGAAGATTGGGTTTATAATCATGCCTTGATTTTATACATACACACATATTTGAATTAAAAAATATTAATACTAGAACAATTTTATAAAACTTTTTTTCATACGCCCAAAAAATGTTGTATTTTTTCTATATATTATTTTCTAGTGGCCTATTTTAGCTAATCTAAAAGTCCAAACATAAGTGGAAGGCGCATAAAAGAATTGCTCCATTATTTATTAGTAGATTATTAGCTCAGGGAATGTTGTATGAGTTTTTGAGAGAGCTATTTTTTGTTTCTAAAATTTAAAAAAAAACGCAAACATGAGTAAATGAAAGGGAAGTGCTAACCACACTTCATTTTTTCTATCCACACCACTGGTCCCCTTACCGTGTCCCACTTCAGATTGAAGTTTCTGTTAAATTTATTAATCTTGTTTTTTATTACTGGATTGATATTTTTTACTACCTGATCATAGGGTCCGATAAAAAATTGAGAATCTTGAGGGGTTGGAATAGCATCTATCAAGTTTTATCTGCAAAAATTTAAATTCCATTAATAAATTTTTGGAATATACAAAAAAATGGTTCTGAAAAATAGTTTTTGGATTTTTTTTTTAAAAAGAAAAACATATATATATGCAGTGTTGAGTGGTTTTCAGAAAACGGATTTTTTTAATTGTAGAGGTGTGGCTTGCAAAATATAAAGACCTATGCAGCAATAGCTCAAAAGCATTAATAACCGTAATTGCTCTGGAGGGACCAGGTGTACTGTCATCAGTCCATTATTTTGTTTGAATTTATTAATATAAATTAGTTTTGTTTAGGTATTTTTTTATTAAATTAATAATTAATAATTTGTTATAAAAAAAAATAGATAACAATAGATGGTTGAGGATGCGACCTCCTATAGTAGGAAATAAATTCATCAGATGGTCGCATGCCTTGCAAGATGGTCAAAAAAGTATAATATTTTAGTATAAAGTTTCAATTTAGATATAATTGAGAGTTTTGAATAAATAGAAGATATAAAAGAAAATTTTCCAAATTGTTTTGACGGAAAATATTACCAAATTGTTTGCTTTAATTTATCTACCCAATAAATAAGTGTCAATGGGGTGGAAGGTGTCTGGGTTAGGTTATGTTAGGTTAGGTTAGGCTTTACAAGGTTCGTGTATGTTTATTTTAAAAATGTTATATCAAAATCTAATCTATTATCTGATATAGATCCATTTTTGAAATTTGAGATGATTTTTTTTTTTTAAATTTGATGAATAAAAATTTATTTAATTAATTTCTTATCAAATATACATCATTCAAGTAATTAGTGGTTTAAATTTTTCTAAATAGACTAACAAGTTAATATGTAAATGAACTTAAGTTCTATTTAGATTTCTAATATATCCTTTTAGATAATATAATATTATTAATAATATATTTAAAAATGTCAAAATATTCAAATTATAAAAATGTTAACCAATATCTAATAAAAAAAATTACAAAATTTAATATTACAATAAAAAGAATAACAAAAAAGTTATTTATATGTAGTTAAGTAATCCGACTTAGCATGCTTAAAAGTTTTATTTTTTTAAGGATTTATAATTTGCTTTTTTTAGTTAAATAGATTTTGTTTTTTAAATCCTTCAGAAAAGTCAGGTGCTGTGTGTCGGTGCTATACCAAGACATTTGGGCCCTACCCCAAAAATTGAAAATTGGACTCCGAATTTCCGACATAAATATGAAAAAGAAAATTGACATAAATAAAAAAGTTCCATTGCCGGGAATCGAACCCGGGTCTCCTGGGTGAAAGCCAGATATCCTAACCGCTGGACGACAATGGATTCGATGATAACATTTATCAATTACAGTATATTTTAAACAAGCACTAAACTTTACAACAAAAGAAGAAGGAAGAATTAGATGCATTTCAATATCAAAACTATCTGATTAAATTAAAATTTTAGTTTTTTTCGTGTATCTTCAAACTGGCTCATATTATTTTCTAGCAAAACAATAGTACTACTATTTTAGTAATATTAAAAGTTTATAATAGTTTTTTAGGTTTCATGGAATACACAAGTTAAATTTATTGAATTATCATTTTTTAAGATCAAACACTTAACTATCAACATTAAATGTTATGAATTAAATGAATAATGTATTAAGAATAATAACAGTAAATGAGTCAAAAATAGTTAAAATTAATTTAAAACTTTTTTTTTCATACTTATAACAATGATCAGATAAAGTATCATCTAATACGTAGCTTTCAAGGGAGGGTGTAGATACATGAGTCTTACTAGGGGTATCATCATCATTTGAATAAAGACAATATAAGGGTTTGCTTGATATAGGAGTGCAGCATATATTAGGAAATTGAGGACGGTTCACTATAACACCTCATGGCTTTTGCTTGAAAAAATAAAATATTCATAAAGATTAAAAATTTAGTGAGATGTTTTCAAATATTTGAATTTTAGTTGGATTTTCATTCCAGTGTCAATTTGTAGAAGTTTCATACTTGGGGTATTAAAATGGCATTTTTTTTAAATAAATAAATATGAAATCCATATTATGCCACGTGAATTTCTGTTTGCCACATAACCGTTTTTGTATAGTAAAACGTTAAGGATCTAAGCTTACACTAATTTTACAAATATGAAATCTAAACAAAAAAAAAAATAAAAACTTATAGAAATGAAAATCCGACAATATTTTATTGTAGCAGTATTAAAAAGGTTAAAATGTTGTGGAAGACAACAAAACGTCCTTTCCTTTGCAAAAAGCCAAAAACCCTCCAGCAAAGCTTATAGTCATAGGCTCTATACACTATATGCTTTTTTGGTCACGCTTTTAATTTTTTACTATCCCATTCATTGATTCACTTTCCTCATGAAGAAACTTTAGTTAAAAAACAAAAATTGCAAAATGTCAAAAATTGGATGATAAATAATAATGCCAAAAAAAGACCCATCAAATTAAGTTTCCACGTTGAGGCCCTTGCTTGGAATGGCAAAAACACATTCTTCTTTTTTTTTTCATACAACTAATTCCCCTGTAACCACTACCTTAATAACTAAAACGTGGAAAGTCATAACCACAAATTCAGTCATAATATTGTACACTCAAAAGGGTAACATAATTTTGGACCACAATTAGTTAAGACAGTTGTTGCTCTCAAAATGGAGCTGTTAATGTTCGATATAAATTGTTCTTCTTCTTTTGCTGACCACTTGCTGCTTCCCATAACTGCATTCAATATGAAAGCATATTATAGTGATTGAAAATTTAAAAAAATAAATAATGAAACTATGTTTATAAAAATGTGCAATGAGAGACTAACAAGAACATTAGAATGAAGTGGTGGCAATCATATACCTCTTGTTGATGTCTTTTCAGTCTTGCATTTTCTTCCATCAATATTTGAACTTTTTGCTCCAGTTCATTAGTGTAAGCCTGAAATTACAAAAATATAGACACATGTTACCAACATTTAAAAATATAAATTTAATATATTTCAAACAATAATTTTTTTTTTAAATTACGAAACTATGATAGAATTTACATCAGTGCATATTTGTTATTACGATAGAATTTGTCAGCGTCACCGTGATTTTATAAAGATAGACACTTATGTTATAAAATCACGGTGACACTGACAAACACATAGAATGAAATTTCACTTGTTTGCAATGCAATTTTGCTAATAAAAGAGAAAAGAAAGAAACAATATTTTCCTGTTTTCTAGCTCTTGAACGTGCAGCAGATTCACGATTCTTGATCATACGCTTATTCCTCCTTTCAATAGGACTAACATCAGGTGGTTCACCAAATCTCTTTCCAAAACACGTGAAAGAATTCGATGCAGACCCAACATTCTGATCAAACGGTGGTAGTGAAGGATTAACAAAAGAAGAAACCTTAGAAGCATTGATGTGACAATGATGCTGTTGTTGATGATGTAACTGTGAATTATTCTTGTGTATGATGAGAGGGTCAAAGTGAAAATCAGGATGAGAATTCAAACTTAAAGCAGTGACAAGTGGTGGGGTCGATGAAGAAGAAACAGGACAATAAAGTGAAACATTTTCTGAAACAACAGAGGAAGAATTAGAAGAAGAAGAAGAAGAAGAAGAAGAGGAATAATCTAAGGGTCGAGTTAGAAAATCTTGAAGGATTGCATTTCCAAAAGTGGAACGATTAGTTATGGTAATGGGTCGTGTGTTTTGTTCATTCAATGAAGCCAAGTTTATGTCTTTCCAAACCTCTTCCATGTTTTTTCTTTTTCTATAGATTCAAATTTGTGATGTTGATATATTTATTTTCTTTTAAGGGATATACACTGTTTTTGAGTTTGAGGGTGCTTCTTATTTTGTTCAATAGCTTTGTATTTTATGGGATAAGAAAATTTGTTGCCAAAAAAAGTGGGATTTGAAGAGATTGAGAGAGAAGTGGTAGAGAGTACTGTTACTGTTACTCATCAATTCATTTTCTGTATGATCAGTACGGAATGTTTACAGCTATAATCAATATTAGTACTTTTTAAAATATAAGTTTTTTTTTTTAAATCACGTGAGAAAGAATATACTAGATTGAAAGATTGATTTTTTTTATTTACAAGTTAGAAAAAACTTTTAAGAGAAAGGGACGTTTAACGGTATAAATGTAGTGATCAAGAATAATTGTTCATAATTTAATGTGATTAATAAATGAAATTCGACTTTTTATGTAAAACATTTTTATACATTTGTGGTCCGAAAACGTACCTCGTTAAAGTTAAAATATATTGAGTGTCAACATCTATCTAAATTTATATAGATGTAACAAAATTTGTTTGCTAATGTATGATTTTGTGACTGATTAAAATTGATTTTATAAATTTTATTTTATAGTGAGTTTAATAAAAAATAATTTATTTGAGTTAAAAAATAAATATCAACATTAAAAATCACTTTTAGTTTCATAAACTACAAATATCAACTTTAAATTAAAATCAATCATTAAATCAAAATCAATTTTACTCTATAACATATGCACTGTTTCTATTAATATTGAATGCTGTATAGTGTATTCCGTGACACTCTGCATTTTGTGTGATGGAGATCAAAGTTCAAAAGGTACTAGAAGTACTATAAGCATTAAATAAATTAGGTCTCACACACTCTTCATAATGCATTAGGAGAAGAAAATAAAATAATTGAGGAAACTAGCTAGAAAATTAGAACTAGCGAGTATATTTGATATGAATTCGACGTATGCACGAGGGGCCTGGGCTCCCTATTTTAGGAAAATTACATATGTATCGGATAATTTGAATCATTAATATGTTATTAGATAATTTTAATTACATATTTATTAAATGTATTTTTTACTGTTAATTGAAATCAGATAGTTAAAAATCATTTCGGTATCACACGGTTATTTAATGAGAGTCACAATGTGACATAGATTGTATGTATTTGCAAAATCACACACACAATTGTACACATTGACCAATCTTAAACTACATTACAAAACATGAAAGATATGGTTGAAAATTGTTAATGTTTTACATATTAATAGTGTAGAATCTTTCATAAATAAAAAATATAGTGAAAATTTTATTTATGTTATAATGAAAGATACTATGTAGAAATTTAGATTAGTCTATAGTCAACCTCGAATTTAGATTATATGCAGTTTGCAGTGGGTGTTGTTGCATGTAGTCAACACTTCGAAATTGTCCAATTAAAATCAAACGGTCTAAATTTTAAGATATTTTTTGAATTTATTTTAAATATAAAATCATGCAGTTGAAAGCTCAGCAGTTTGACTATGCAACGACTTTTGACTGCACTAAAACCCAATTCAGTCAACATCACTCATTGTTGTTTCAAATTCCTTTACTTCTCAACTATTTTTACACCATGATGGGTAGATATGAACAATCTAAAACACAAATTAATTTCGAAAAGTTTTCCTCAATTTAGTTGTAATATACTGTAGAGCAAGCAGTCCGAGTGAGCGTCATGAGTAGCAACGACCTAAAAGTCTAGGATACATAAGAGATTTTAACACTGCATCTCCATCCAAAAATTTTAAGGCATTAGGTATATGGGTTACATCTCGTTTATATTGAACATTTCCTCAATTTCTAGTCGATGTGGGACTGATCACTGACACTTGAACTCTAACCATCACCCCTCAAGTGTGAGTTATCCACATCACTAGATGTGATCTACACTAAGATCCCAATCCCGCTCCCCCACCAAGAAGAACCATGGTTTTGGTACCACTTTTAAGGGAGTCTGTGGGAGCGCTAGGAGCAACACTTTGTTAAATGTTCAGGATCCCTAAGATATCTTGACATCAAATCTTCATTCAAAACCTCATGACATTAGGTATATGTGAATCCACCCTGGTACCAGAGCTTTTGGTTTTGCTCCAGAGAAATAAAGTTCTGAGTGTATTCAATGGTTGCAGCTTTGTCTGATATTTCACATAAAAAAAGAAAGGTTATATTGTTGAAGTGTTGTTTATGAAAAGTTCCGACTAAGGAATTACTTGGTTTTTAAGCGGTCCTTTGTGAATCACCTGTCTTTCTTTGGAACCTACCTAGTGTACGATTACAATATGTCAAGTTATGCTATGAAGTTTGGGATATAGACATTTGCTGGAATCAATTTTGACTTGTGAAAAAAAAAATTCAAGTAAATAATATATTGATACAATCATTATTAGACAAAATGTTGATTAACACATGGGCGTTGGTTGGCATTAAGATGTGAAATCTTCTGGTTGCTGAAGAACTTTCCAAGAATGCCAACATGGAAGTTTCACCATATTTTCAGCATGAAGAATAAATTCTTGAAGTGGTTTAGCTTTAAACAGGATATACTTTTTATGGTAAAGTATGATAGTTCTTTTGGACTATGATTGTCAGTATAGACAATGAAAGTTGAAGATGCATCAATTTCAATCAAGGTGCATTAATTTCATGGAAGTTGATCATTTTACGTCATAATATTGTACGTCACATCACAATTTTTTGAATTCGTTCATACGAGAGAGGGAAAAATTTAAGGATTATAAAATGGAGGAACCAATTATATGAACGAATAAAAATAAGAAAACTAAAATTGCAATTAAGTTTAAATAATACTTGTGGGAGTTTAGAGAGGCAGAGTCAATAATACTCAAAGCCATGAAATATTGAGTCAGAAATACTCAAAGTTTAGATAGACAAAGTGAAAAACACTCATATTTTGAAAGTTTGATAGGGAGAGTAAATAATAGTCTAAGCTTGGAGAGACATAGTAAAGAACCTTAAAAGTCTATAAAGACGGAGTAAATAATACTTGTGACTTGAGGACAAATCATAAAAAATACTCGTATGCTTTTTGAGAATGATGGATTAAATCTTTCAAGTAAAAAAGGTGAATTATCTCTCTAACTATACATTTTGGATTTTGAATATTCTTTCTCTTCTGAGTGTTTGAAAGATGTTTTGATTTTTTCCTTTTCCTCATTTTTTAGAAGTTGATTCATCGAACTAACTAAAATGAGGTGTTGGAATTCCATAAACTAATTTAGGACCAGAAGAAGTAGGTGGAGACTAGATGTTTCTTCGTGTCTTCATTTGTCTTCTTATAAGTTATTCATTGCTTATTTCTTCTAATCAGGTGGTAGTCACATGTGTGTGACCAAATGATGGTTCTTGAAAGAGATCATATGTAGTTATTTGTCTCCTAAGTCATACCAGATCTTGAAAGAGTTTAGATGTAATTCTTTGCCTTATACTAGATGCATGTTTCTTTTAATCTCGACTAGATACAAGTTTTTCTTGGAAATATTGTGCACCAGATGCAAAGTGATTGGTGCTTCTCGTATCTGATCATCTTGAAGTCCCGTGTCGTTTGTAATTCCATGAGTTATTCCCACTGAAAAATATTATGCACAATTGCTCCTGTGGTCCCATAACTTAATTTCAGATAACAATTCAGTCTTTTATCTTTTTTTTTCTCGATTTGGTCCTTTATTTAATTTTAAGTAAACAATTTGATCTTTTTTGTTTTAAAATGTTAACAATATTATCATTTTTTACAAAAATTCATCAAAATTTTCAAACAAAACCCATAAAATTAATTATTATCTTCAATATAATGCAAATTTCATTAAGTTAATAACTCAAATCTTCAAATAAAGTCATATTTTCATTCTTTATATTTTTGATTTTTTGTAATAAAATTAAATAAAGGACAAAATCAAGAAGAAAAAAAAAAGATGCATGACTGAAGTGTTATCTAAAATTAAGTTAAGGAACTGCAGGAGCAATTGTGCCAAAATATTATCTATACAATGATGATCTTTAGTGATGGTTGATCCCCAATGTGGTCAATACATTGTTATACCTTTGGTTTTATATTTGTCTTTATACACAAGTACATAACCAAAAATTAAGTGCAAGAGTGTTCAAATTTAAAAGAAAACATTTTCAAATGCACAACATATACAAGAAATTATAAGATATATCCAAAGTTAATTTACTTACGAAGTTATACCGGTGGTTATTTCAGAGTTAAAATTATCTATTATCATATATAATATATAAGGTATAGTTTTCAGTAATTTTATCTTCAATATAAACATTAATCACGTAATCCATAAGAATAGCCATGTATTTATAATTTTCATGGCTGAAAAGGCATGTTCTGCATGTTTACGAGCTTAATCAACAAGTGGACAATACTTTGCATCGCCAATCTCTTCTCTAATTTCATTTTGTACCTTCCTAGCAAATACATGTAAAATTTCTTTTTGAATAGTGGGTGAAGTGTATTATGCATTATGAGAAGCAATTTTCCAAGACTACTTCTACTTCCTTATAATAAAAAGCCAAAATCTGTATCATTTAAATGAAATTGCAAAGATTTCTATATCTCAATGATTCAATGTGTCCTCTAAAAATACAAACTTGAAATGTTAACCAACTAATAAAGACTTGTGAATCAGCAATAATACTTAAAAGAAAAACAAATTAGACTTCTAATGAAAATTTGTTTTATATTTTTATCAGTTAAAAGATGTTTAAAACATGATATATTAAGTCAGAAAAAGATCGTTATAAAATATTATATAAAATTTACAAGAAGGAAATATAAAGACAAAAAATTATAATAACATACTAATGCTAAAAAAAGTTATAAAAGATTGGGAGACAATAGTCTCTATTGGTCCCATTATAAATATGCATGTGACTTTCCATTATTTATCGATGGTTTAACGACTATTGAAAAAAAAATTGAATTTTACCCACGGTTTACTACTTGTTGGTAAAATGTATAGTGTCATACCAAAACTTTCTATGGTCATGACTCGGCCTTCGTTGCTATACGTTTTTGTGACATAAAATTTTGAAGATTTATCCACATTATATTTAAGACAGTCTTAATATTTTTAAAGGTAATGTTGGAATATAAAAATTGAACTTATAAAATTACATAACTCTAACATTAATATTCAATTCTAACATTTGGCATTGAATGGTGTAGTTTATTAGAATGTTGTCGCTGTCACATTGAGTTTTTATTCTAGATATAAGATACAAATATAAAATTTTATAGTATTTAATATATAAAATTTTTCAAAAATTAAAATATAATATTCTAGTTGTATAAGTTGATTGTCGACTTTACTGTAGCATATACAATGCATATAAACTTATCAACTTTAAATTTCAAGTTTGTACCATTAATTATAAATTAGATTCTAATCATCATCTGAAAATAAAATAAAAAAACATATTAATATTGACATAATTCAGCAGTAAAAATGTTCATAAAATTTTAAAATATAACATTTGTATTATTTTACCCTCGAGAACATTCAAATGATGAGTGTTTTACGGATTTGAATTCCCCTTAGATAAGGAATTCATGCATTGAGAGTGTCAATGCATTTTGATTAGTTAATATATAAAAAATATTATAATTTATAAATTAAAAATGAACGATAAAGATTAACAATTGTCATTAGTTGATTGCAAAAATCAATTTCCCTTGTTTTATCTATTTAATATAAAATAAAATAAGCACTCTCACTGCAGAGGAATTTTTTAAATTATAAAAGTAGTAATTTTTTTCATTGTTTGTCGGTTATATTATATAATAAATTATATTAAAATACATAACAATTGTTAAAATGTAGTAATATAGATTATTAATTTTGATTTAAAAATTTTTTGTGATAAAATGCAGAAGAGATTGAATATTTATTATCATTATTATTGAAAAAATCGTAAAATAAATTATTTATACACATCAAATCCATTTAAATATCAAATAGAGGCACACTATTGTAGTACTCCCTCTGTATAATACAATAAAGGTTTCTTTATTAAAAAAAATTATTTCAAAATAAATATTATTCTTAATTTTTAATATAATTTTCGATGATTATTATATATATATATATAATTTATAAAATAATATTATATTTCTTCATATTAATAATAGTGAAAAATCTATTAAAAGATAAAATAGTTTAATAAAATAATTTATTTTTTATTTTAGTGTTATATTTTTTAATAATATGTGTAAAATCTTAAACCACGGTAAATTTATATCCTAGTCATGAATGTTCCTGCTTTAATTAGAACTGCACACTTGTCGAATCTTGGTCTGTCGAAGTCCTCCACATCACACAATGTTAGTCATGAAGGATGTCCTCTCAAACAATATATCAAAAAATCCTTTTTCTTTTGCATAGTTATTGGTCACACTCACTTTTCCTTTAACCACTCAGTTTTTTGTTGCCTCATGCTCCCATAATATGACTATTCTCTTCTCACCCTCTACCTACTACTAACTTTTTTTCTCTTCCTTTCTTCTTCTTTAAATTCTTACCATTTTTATTAACCACTTCCATTTGAAGTGAAGACACAAATTCCTATTAACACTCCTCATTACTATTACATTTCCTTACTAGGGACATGCAAAATGAAACTATACATCGTGCAACATTTTTATTTCCTTTTTTATTAAAGATGAATGATAATAGTTCAAAATTAGAGAGACCCCCACCACACCTAAGGTAAGAATTAAAATAGGAGTTCCAAGTTTCAATAAATAATGCTTCCTAACCAAGGTTTGATTGATTGAGACTCATCAAGCTAGTTTGAGTGTATAGGTGCTCAGAAAGAATATCAATCAGAAAATAAAGATTACCCTTGTTATAGAAAAAAATATTTTTTATTTTTAATTAAGGATGTTTTGTCCTATCTATAAAGTGGTTGTTCTGACACCTACGAAATGTGGCATTGTTCATTGGTCTAAAAAAAAGTGGATTGGTTAGTAACCGTTCGATGTTATTTTTTTACAAAATAAAATAAAAATAAAAATAATATTAAAGATAGAAGTTATATCATATGAATGACTCAAATATGGTAGAAATAAAGATAGAAGTTATTGTTGGAAGCAAATTAAGGAGTGTGGAGAGGGAACAAAAGGACGTTGTTGTCATTGTGGTTGAATGAGCAACACTTGTCAAAGAATGATTCACTATTTCGTTGGTTTCCAAAAAAGAAGTAATTTGCCACTCTGAGTTTGAGTTCTACCTCAAAGTACGAATCAACCTATTCCGTGGTAGTAGTTGGTGATTGGAAATTGGGCACTATTGAGAGAACTAATCTTAAGCACAGAGACTTTTTTTTTTTTTGGTATTTTTCTGGTATATTTTTTTAAAAAAAAATCTTTGATTTTTTTTTCCTCTTATTGGATGCTGCATACTAGGAATCCCACCATAAGTTGACTTAAATTATTTTTTTAATGAATAAAAAATTGTTAAATAAATAATTATATTATATTAATAAAATACATTAAACTAGAAAAAATATATAATAAAGTTAATGTAGTAAAATTAAATGTGTCAAAAGAACGTACTATAATATTTTAATAACTCTTTACATTCTCCAATTAAATTAACAATTTTATTCTAGTTAATAACTTGCTCCTATTTTACAATCTAATAAATAAATAGATAAACTAAATTATATGTAGGTATGTGGTAAGGATTTGAGTTGTGTGCACTTTCAATAAAGATCAAAATGAGGATAAGTAGAACAATTTTGAGTCGTTCAAATAGTTTGACGAATTCGATGAAATGAATGACATTTAAGTGGACATGATTAATTAAAATTTGATGTATTTTTTCATGTAATGTATTTTTTTTTCAATCTAATATACTTCGTTTGATTTTATTAATATAATTTAGTTTATTTATTAGAATGCAAAATAGAGAAATTTTTTTTTGAAAGAATGTTAACAAAATAGAATAAAATTGTTAATTTATTTACGATAGGTGCAAAATAGAAGAGAGTTGTTAGAGTATTATAGCATTTTTTTTTAGCACAACTACTCAATTGCATTAATTTTTATGTATTTTTTTTCTATTTAATATATTTTGTTTGATTTTATTAATATAATTTATTTTTTATTTATTAAATTAAAAATTAATCATTTGTTAAAAATGATAATAGATTGTGGCATACCTGGGATACGACATCCTATAAAAAGAAAAAAAAAATTCTTTTATGTGGTCGCATCGTCGCTTTGCGGGCTCTTGAATGTAAAAATAAATAGAATATTTTCTTATATAAATTTCAATATAAAGTATAATTGAGAGTTTTGATTGAATATGAAAAAAATATCCATGTTATTTTTTCAAATATCAGCTACAAATAAAATCAACATTTTATTATTATTAGAAAATTGTTACATTTATGTATATGTTTAAGTATTATCTATTTGTTCGTTCTTGTTCAAAATATATTTTTTTTTTAACTATTTGTGTTTTTTCAACTAAAATAAAGTGAAATTAATATTAAAAAGTAACGTCCATAATAATAATTGAAATGTATAATTTGAATCAGAAATAATTAAAGTTACATTTATAATGACATTAACTAGTTTTAGGAAAAAATATTACATTTATGTATATGTTTAAGTATTATCTATTTGTTCGTTCTTGTTCAAAATATATATTTTTTAACTATTTCTGTTTTTTCAACTAAAATAAAGTGAAATTAATATTAAAAAGTAACGTCCATAATAATAATTGAAATGTATAATTTGAATGAGAAATAATTAAAGTTACATTTATAATGACATTAACTAGTTTTAAGATAAAATTTTCTTATTAAAATGACGTTAAATGTGAGAAGTAACAAATAACTAGTACAATTTTATAAATGAAATATAGAAATTTTATGTTAAAAATGACGTGTTTAATTTTTTTTAAGTTTAAAAATTGTTTTAAAATGATTTATTTAACAATTTATTTTCTCCTTAACATGTATAATAACATGAGTTAAAAAAAATGTATTCTCATAATACTAATTAACGAGACCCATAAAATATAAAACAAAACATATATACGAATTTAATATAATTTAGATGCATGTATTTTTTTATTTATATTTTGTTGGCAAAATAGTTAAATTTATTTCAAAATGTAACAAATTCGGAGTATGCGCTATAGCTATCATTTGACACTTGTAAAAAAACAATTGTTATCATTACTTATTTTTTGCTACTTTATTGTCATTATTTGTTTGGATTAAATACCAAATATGGTTGATTAAATTTTTTTTGCAAAATTAAGCATGATTTAAATGAGTTTTTCTTTGTAAAACAAATGAGCTGTTATGTAACCACGCTTTGTTTGACTACTTTTCTCAAAATACATTTAACAAAAGTAAATTATTTAAATGATATTTATCAAAAGTAATTTTGAGTGTGTAAATATCAATAATCGTATAACTTTTGGATTGTAATATATAAGCGATATATGATATATGGTAAATAAAATCTCTCTAACCATTAAAAGAAACTCAAAAACGTCTAAAAGACTTAAGAGTGAACCATACATAAAGTACAAGTAGTCCACTTGCCTACGAAAAGTGATTTAAGAAGTACAAGTAGTCCACTTGCCTATGAAAAGTGATTTTAAGTCTTTGCACAGTCACAAGACTCACAATACCAAATTAGACATATATAAAAGATACAATTTATTTTTTATAATAATTAAAAATAAAAATAAAAACGGATTTACTATTTGTTGCTGTTTTAAAACAGGTGTCTTTTTTTTAAACTATTGTTCAACTGGTAAAAATCGATATTGTTATTTTATATATTTTGTTTTGTATTTGAACTTACGATAATTGTGTGAATTATTTATGGTAAAATTTGTCACTTTTTTTAAGATTAAAAAATAAATAAATGTATTTTTTGTGTGTATTTAAACATTATGCATTTAGTCACATGACCATGCAAGAATAAATTCTTCGACGAACCCCGTTATAAGTAGTTCACTAATCAATATTTTAAAATTATCGAAAATTCTAATGACGATTGATAATACTTATAAAGAATTTTCCTCCTTCTCATAATGAATATCACTTTAGCAAAATAAATGTCATCCACAATTTTCAATGCATCTTTAATTATTTTTTACGGCTAAATACCACATGTGTCCCTTAACTTAATTTCGGTTAACGATTTAGTCATTTATCTTTTTTTTTTTTTTTCCGATTTGGTCATTTATGTTTTTAAATAATTCCAGTGTTACCCTTTAAGTGGGGTTCCATTAAGAAAAAGTTAAAAAAATCATTCATCTAGATCATTGCATATGTTCATCAAACCTCTAGGAATGATTGTCACTGATCTGAAGTGATGTCTATGGAGTATAAATACCCATAACTTCAGTTTTATCGAATCAATCCTACTACCAAACTTAGAACAAACTTTGAATATTTTTCTGAAATATTTCCAAAACACAAAGGATAACTTTTTCTGAATATGGAGGAGAGATTTTTTAACTTTTTCTTAACGAAATCTCACTTAAAGGGTAACACTAAAATTATTTAAAAACATACAGGACCAAATCGGGAAGAAAAAAAAAAGATAAATGACTAAATCGTTAACTGAAATTAAGTTAAGGGACCACGGGTGGTATTTAACCTATTTTTTACTTATGCTACATTTCAATGATTACTATATACATAAATTATAAATTATTATTATATTTTACATAAATAATAGTAAAAAACCTATTAATAGTTATGATGTGTAATTTGGAAAAATGACATTTTTATTTCTTGTAATTATTGTAGTTCTTAATATGTGTGCAAAAACTTTAAACGACACTTATTTTGATACGGATGACATAATAGCTTGTGACCCACCTTGTCTTTACGAAAAAGACGACGATCTGATTCATGTCTATTCAATACGAGACACATATTTGTTTTCTTTATTTTTATCGAATTAATATTATTTAAGTCACTATGACAATCATAAAAATAAAGATGACTACTAACATCTACGTCTAAGTGACAATGTCGATCGACAATATTCTATGTTGGAATTTGTCTAACTCTAGTAAACGGTGGACCGTCTAACTCTAGTCAAAGGTCAACCATAGTTCATGTTAAAATTTGTCTAACTCTTGCTCTATTAGTGTCTATAAAATAATGCACTTAATTTTTTTAAGTTAAGTGTCTTCCTAGTTTTTGACTAAAACTACATAATTCGATCATTTAATAACATAATTTTAAGTCTCTAACAAAAATAAATAAAAGACAATTAAAACGTAACAAAGAGAATAAAACTTTATGTAGCATTAGACGTATTCATGTGTCACCTAATTGTTTCCATTTTGATTGAATTAAAATAAGAATATTATTGTCATTACGTTCTAGTTCATCTAACAAATATTAATATTGTTATATTGAATATCATATTTTAAGTTTAAATTGAAGACCTTGCAATTATGTGAAATTTTTGTTGCAATTATGTGAAAGAGAATAAAAATATTATTACATTTAAAACATGGGTGAGTTCTAAGGTGAGAGTAATTAAGTACCTTCTCACCAAAGTACCTTTCAATTTGACCATTGGATCAAGTCACTCTTCTTTATCCACATTCTTTCTCCCTTCTCTCAACTTATGCATCCTGAGGCATAGAATAACTTAGAGTTACACCATCATCTCAAGTAACTCCAACACACTTCGCTTGTTCTCCCTCACCCACCTCCATCGTGCCACTAACTCTTCCATTCTTCTCATTCTCCTCGACCATAGAAGCTTTAGCATGTCTAGTTTGGCTTCCTCGGCTCCTTCAGTTAACCCATCGTCGTCAAGCTCATAGACTCTGTCTCACTTAGTGGCCTAGGCGAACACAAATTTCTCCCCCAACACCAAATGTTGTTGTTTCCTTCAAATTAATGGAAAACAGAATGATATACACCATTGTCACATTGATCCTCCGCCATTCCAACCTCTTCAAATCTTATTTACTACAACTCAAAACTAGCATTCAACCGAGTTTCTGCAAATAGTAATTTCTATATTCAATAGTAGCGACCGTGATGCCTAAAAGGCGACGATAGTGTATTAGATTTAATATGTTAAGTGTAATTCAATTGTTCAAAAGATCTCAATAACAATATTGCATATGGTCAATGGTATAAGTCGTGGGTTAATGTGAAATCAGTCATGTAAGCAGAATTAGCCAGCGGGAATTTTTGGTTGAGTTCAACCAATGAGTGGTGTCACTCACTATTACGTGTATTTTCTATTGTACGACTTAAATTTCCCTAGTTTATAATTCTCTATTTTCAAGTGCAAATATTAACCTAAAATATAATGGAGGAGAAATGATATGAAAAGGAGAAATGGGGCTAAGAGAAAAAGGTCTCAATAGAAGAGGAGGGAAGAGCCACACATGAGTTTCTTGGCCAACAACACGATGACAATTGGGGGCTAAAAAATATATTTGGTGTGATGAGTGCTTCGAACGGCTTATTTAAGACTTATTCATTGACTACCATGAATCACTTAATTGTTGGTCTTAGAGATGGCAAAAACAAAATGTACTTACAAATATCTGCAGATAAAACCCCCAATTAGTTAATGGATATATAATCTGTATTCATAGATGTCAATATCCGATAGTAAATTAATATGTTGTAATCCTTTTGTTTATGTATAAACACTTTTTGTGATGAAATGTTGAGTTAATATTATGTTTACAAAATAGGGGGAAAATTCTGCATGATTGAAACAAAAAGCACGATTCTTGTACATAAATAATTTTTTTATTTAAAAAACATAATTCTTGCATATATCATTTTTATCCAAATGATAAAGGAGCCTAAGAATACTATCTATACCGTGGATACTCATTGTCATCCTAATTGGTCCGCCTTATACGCCAGCTTTACCTCCGACACGACCTTAAAACATGCCATTCTAAAGTGTTACTCAACGTTTTCATTATAAGTTGTTTTAGAAGAACACAGTACATAATTTTTTTGACTTCATATACAGTACATAATAAATAAAAGTTAATAATAGATGCGAAATTTTTAAAAAATTATATGACTATAACTTCAAAAAAAATAAACATTGTACCAATACCGTATATGGAAGAAAGTTACGTAGGTGAGATATTAAGTTATGAAATATCAAAACATAAGTTAAGGTCCCATGCAACTTCAGGTTTAGATAGAAAAGTCATCTCAAACATGCACAAACTGTAACTTGCATAGTGTGTCGTAAATTTTTATGACCTCACATAGGTCCACTTATGGGGTCGGAATTTGAGTTTTAACAAACATGAAAACTGAAAAGTGCTATAAATATCAATGATGGAATATAGCAAGGGACATCAAGCAATCATTCTTTCATGTGGTCCTAAGAGAAGATCAACCAGCAGAAAGCCACATTTCATCTTCCCTCAGTGGTAGCAGGTAGTTATCAGACAGATTCAACATACAACACTACTGAACTAATAATAAAAAACACCTAAAACTGGTGGGAAGCTGACCCCAGATTATAAAAAGCAGCTGAGGGGCAGTCGGGAAACAAAACAAATCAAAAATTCTCAAGCGTATTCAAGCAAACAAAATCATCATCCCCCAAGTCTAAGAACATATATATTTATATCCCAAAAAACAAGTAATCACAATAGTTGTGCAACTAGCTCCACAATAACCGAAAATAAAAAACTAAATAAAACACCATTTTGTTTTCATTTTTTTGAGGGAAGGGGGATTGAACTTACCATTTAGTCTTTTTTTGTGTGTTTTGTAATAGTTATTTTCTTCCCATTCCTCAATCATGTTAATTAAATATGTCTCGTGAGACATCATTTGCAAAAAACTGAGATGATTTTTAGATACCTGCTTCCATTGTTTTCCTTAACTCTTAAAGTCTCTCCCAAAAAACCAGAGTGCCAAAGCACATCTGCAGCTCTAATTTCTCGCTGAAATAGAGTGATCTGAGCCATGAAGACCAAGTTGACCAGTACTTTCACCAGTGGTGGAGAGCTGCAATGGACGACTCAAATCCCCAAATGCAGGTTGATGTTGTGACTTATCTGACAGAACAACTGGTCCTCCTGCACCATCATTGATAGTTTTCTCCAGAGCAATATTGTGCACTTGCTCTGCCAGCACGTCTTGGTTCAACACTCCAGAAGTGTTAACATTAGGAAACTGAACAGGAGTAGGCATGATCCATCTCTTCCAATCATTTCGCCTCCTTAATTTGTCACCCTACAATGTAAATAACGAAAGAAAAACAGAACAAAAGGTTCAACAAATTGATAGAGCCGGGAAACTTATAATAATCTAGTAATTTTTTATCCTATATATTCCAAATGGTATTGTATCTACATAGCTAATAAATGAGAATGAAAATGAGAATGAAAATAATCTCCAATGCAAGATTCACAAAAATAATTATAAATTAATAGAAGAATGAAAATGAGAATGAAAGAAATTCAAAACAAGAGTTTCAATAAATTGATAGAACAAGGAATATGAAAATTATCAGTTTTATTATATATTCTAATTGAAATTGTGTCAACATTCAAATTATAAACTAAAACTCCTGATGCAAGATTCAGAAAAATACCTGCACTTCAACGGCAGATGAAGTTCGAACTGCATCTAATATAAGCTGGATATTGTCAGTCAAATGCATGACCTGAGAGATGGAAATATTTTTAATTAAAGAATAATGCTACAACTTACATCCAAATAGAAGAATTTTTAGGACAGCTAAGATGGGTTTGGATAGCAAGAAAACAGCACAGTACAATATTTAAATGACAAATGACAAAGACCACAAAATAGTCAACACCATAAGTATAAGTATAAACTACAAACTGGAGTATGAAACAGGTGTTATTACAAAGTCAAACACATTACTTATCCAGTTCCATCTCACATGTATCGTCATAATTATGATTGTTAATGATTAAGTAGATAAGCTTCTGTGTACACCGGAGCGTACAATTTTGCAGGTTATGCTTAAATACATTTAGTAGGTCTACAACCATAATATCACAAACACCACAATGCTTGTATCCATTGAATAAAGCTACTTGGGCTCCGTTTGAGTGTTTGAATAAGAGGGCTTTAGGGGGAGGGGAGAAGAGGGATAAAGAGATAAATCTAGCCTTATTTAAGAAAGTGTTTTTGTAGAGAATGAGAAGAGAATACTTATTATTCATATATTTTCAATTTTGATACTATTTTAAAAAAGATGGAAAGGATTTGAAGATTTTTTTATAAGCCCTCCAAAATCCTCCTTCGATGGGTTTTTAAGTTTCTCCATAGTGCGGAGATTTTGTATTATGAAGAAAAATAAACCCCAATTCAAGTTGGGGAACTAGCCTTCCTTCTATTTCTCTTTCCTCCTTCATTTTTCTCAAAGTCCTCCCCTCCCCTAGACTCCTAAACTTCCAAATAGAGCCTTAAGTTGTTATGAGGTGATAGTAGAAGCATATTGAAGAAAAGAACAAAACACACAAGAGAACCACTATCTAAAAATTGAAAATTAAAGGATCAAATTTAAACTCTTCTTAAAAGCTTTTTATTCTTCTGATATGGTTCATCGTACTCGTACATACTAACATACATTCAGGTATGATTATATTTGACAATCAAATCCATGTTTTTCCATTGTAACATATAAAACCCGGCAGGCGATGTTTCACGTTTTTATCATACTAATATTCAAACAAGATATAGATTACAGAAAAAATATCATTTTAATAATATGAAAGAGTTATGCACTTTTTTAAAAAGTCAGGACCTGGCCTTGCCTTTAAAAATTTCCTGCCCAAATGCGATAAACTTTTCCTCAATACGTTAAACAACAGTTTTGTTTTCCTAGTTCATATAGTGGTACACGACATAATTAATCTATGTTGTTAGTCTCAGCTAGTGGCACGGAGCGCCGAACCCTAAAAACATGGGATAGTGGTATGACCTCTATTGCGAAGGCAAAAAACAGTATATAAACTAAACATAAAATACAAACAGTATACAAAAATACTTTAAAAAAATAGCAAAATACTCAAAATTAAAGGGGCAATCATACTTAATAACCAAAATCCAACATCAAAATCAAGTTCTAATTGTAATCAACAAAATAGAGAAAAGAGAAGAAGAAACAGAGCAGACAAAACAAAGTTACAAAAACAACATAGCAAGAACATAACGATGCAGAACAGAGCAAGAACAGAAAGGACGATGCTGAACGGAGCAAGAAAAGAACGACGGCGACAGAGCAAGAAGGAAAACGTTTTTTTTTTCACAATGCTGAACCAACCCCTATGTGGGTTTATAATAATAAAAAATAGGGCTTAAGTGGGTGCGGAATGACCTAGATACCCTTAATGAAGAACAAAAAAATAAATTAAAACTTGTGTTTTTGAAAAAGCCCAAGAGCGGGTCGGGCTGGGATAACGGGATTCGCGGCCAGCCCCTCCACCGCACTGGGATAGTGGGATTGCACGGGATCGCGATGGGATTGACAATATAGAACAAAATTAGGAGAAATGCTAGCTTAACTCCTCAGACAATTTGAACTAGTTTAGGGTAGAATGCTAGCTTTGGCAATATGACAAACTCTGCAGCCATGGGGAGTCAACACATGCTACCACCAATGTCATGCCGGATTGACATAAATATAATCATATCATACATAATTTAATCCTTCTATACTTCAGCAGTAGTTTAACTATTACTATAAATTAAGAAGTGCATAACTATGTATGCGCGCCCGCACACACACACATATATATATCTTATGAGTCGGCTATAAAAACAAAAGTATAAACCATTTTCCTCTCTCTATCACACACACACACGTAAAAGCAATCATATACCCCAAACTACTCACTTTTTTGAAGCCTGCAATTAGTTTTATTGGAACCCAGCCCTGGTCATCCATGTTCTGCCGCAAGAATGTATCTTTAATTAAATTTTCATTGCTGCAATAGAAAACTTGTGTCATTGTCTATTGTCAATTTTCTAAAGCAATACAAGGCAATGAAAAAACTAAAATAAGAAATTGACAAACAAAAGTAATAGTAGTACCTAAAATAGTAGTCAATCTGAATGACTATCTTACTATGCAACTGAGGGTCTGGCCCTGCAAAATAAAGAGGCATTGGTGGCACAAAGGGAACACCTCTTAGTGAATCTGGGGATGGAGGTGGAGCTGCAACAAATACCACTGGAGGTGCTAGTTCTGAAAATGAATGCAGACATCAGAGAATATTCATATCCTGAAATACATTTCTAGACATTAACGTTCCATACATACCGTGGAATCCCATGTGGCTACCAAAAGGCCTCAATGGCGGTGGAGGAATAAACTGCGCAGAATTAGGAGGCAGAGATGGCCTTATAATTCTTGGAACATTTCTTGGGGGTACATGCATGTCTCTACCATTGAAATTTCGACGATTGTTCCAGTCTTGATCGCGCCTGTTACCATAATTATGATGGTGAGCACCATCTCCACGCTGATTTGGACCACCATTACGATTTCTAAATGAATTACGCTGTTGTGGATGATCATTGGACACAAATCCACTTCTCTGTATATGGTCTTTGGAAGAGGAGTTGTGGGATCCCGTTGCAGCTGTTGAAACTTGGGGTGCAGACTGCTGTGACTGGCCCCCATTAGGAGATGCATTTGAACTGTTGTGTTTGATTGGTTTCTGGCGAATTGGTGCCACATTGTTTACGCTTACATTATCACCGACTTGTCTCTGCGAAGAGGAAGAAGGCATGCTTCCCATACCCTATAACAGGACTTAAAACAATAGCAATATCTATGTGCATATAAACAAACAATAAAAGTATATAACTAAGAGCATATACCAATATGCCAACAGAGTGAAAAATGACAGCATTTCACAATCCATCTGATTGCTGAGACACGGCAACTTGATCTAATATTGTTCCCACATCGCATACTAAGTCATCGGTTGTGTGTATTTTCCATAACTTCATACCAAAAAAGTACTTGCATTTGCGAAATTGTGAAGTACATAACATAAAGGCGTATCCATCTTTGATTAATTTAATTTAAAAATTTAATTTAAAATACATAGTGATCTTAAACTACTGAAATTTACTTGTACCTTTACTATGCATGATATCATAGGTGAAGTTAATTTCTTACAAAAAGAAAACTATTGCAAACACATGAAAAATCAATTCAACAACCTATAAAAGTAATTAACTCTAACTATTGAAATTTTAGGTATTGTAAGTTGTAATAATTGAAATACTAGAGTGAATCGCATAGGAAACAAACCTGCGATTGAGGAACAGAAGATCCATCTAACAAACCCTTCGATGGCTCCGATTTGGTAGTAACTCTAGCGGACTCAGATAACGCTGGCCAAGAGTGTGCGTCGATGACCGGCCGAACCTCGGAAGCTGCGCAGTTGGAAGAAGGCTTATTCCAAACAGGCCTCTTAGCAGTTCCTCCATTGGGCTCACCGCCGTTGTCGGAGCTCTCTGCGGTTGAGCAAGAATCATCAACCGGAGTGGTTGCGGACGGAAAATGGTCCTCCGTCGGCGGCAATGAAAGAGCAGTGGCAACAGAGTCCGATTCACCGCAAACTACCTGGTTCCACGGAGAAGAAACGGGAAGCCGTCGTGATTGAAGGTTATTGGATGATTGGAGGTTACCGATCATGGCCATAGATAGCAGAATGATTTTAGGGCAGAGACAAATTTATTCCAAAAATTAAAGCGTAATGAAAAAATGCGAAAGAAAATGTATTAAATAAGGGTTACAAAAATTTTTGCGATCTGATCGCAGTGAGTAAAGAGAAGAAGTTTGTTTTATTTATGTGACTGCGTGGGAGAGAACAATATGTTCCAGCGAAAGACCTGTGTGGAACGATTCAGATGCCTCACTATACGCTGGAGTTTACGCACATACTAGTATATTTTCTTTTATATAAAATAAATTAATAAAGAGGCCAAAGCCCAAGCTACAACGTTCCGATAATACTCTCTTCGTGTCTAACAGAGAATGTATCAAAATGAAAGTAATTTCCAGTTTCTAATATAATTTTAATTATTTTTTATATTATTTATCAATAATTATTATGTGTGTAATTTATAAAATATTATTGTATTTTATATTAATAATAATAATAATAAATTTATTAATAATTAAGATAAATAATTTGATAAAATAATTGTTCTCTTTCTTTTAATTATTATATTTTTTTATACGTTCACAAAACGTTAAACGACATTTATAGTGAGACGGAAGAAAAGAAATGAAATTATTAAATTAAATATTATGTATTAAATTAAAATACAAAATGTTATAGTTGTGTTTAAATTTTTTTTGGTAATTTACGTCTAACCTATAGATAAAAAAATATATAACATACTCTTATAGAAAAATAAATATAACATAAATGTAAATAGCCATCTAAAATTGAACTTAAACATAGTTAAAGAAATTTTGGTGGAAACATATTGATGATCGTGAATTGAACACTCAAATTTTTATGAAATATATATGTATTAAACATTTTATATTAACTTTATTTTTAATTAAAATCAACTATGACAATGTTAGGTATGGCCAATAAATTAGTTTATAATTTATTAAACTGACTTATAA
>JBBPBP010009780.1:5960932-5979218 GCA_037974735.1 Cicer chorassanicum
ATTTTGATACACTATTTCAAGTAGTGTTATAACTTATAACATATAAAATTTATAACTTTTATATTTTTTTTCATTTATAACCTTATTATTTCAATATTTATGTAATACAAAATAACTATCTCATTCGTTCATTATTCTCTTGTTCACTAGTTTGCAGTTTCACTTATATGTTTCGGTGAATGAAGAGAGTTGTATTAGGCTTCTTTAATTTTTTATCAAAATAACTCCAAAAAAAATTATGTTATTCGTCTGACAAAAAATTGATTAAAGTATGCATTTCCGTATTTATTATTATTTATTCATCTTATAATTTATCACTCTGATAAAGTTAAATTCATTTTCATGTCAAATTATAAATGGTAAATGAATTGTATTGTTTTTATGATTACTATTTATATATATAGTTACTATGTTTGTATTGTAATAAAAAAAAAGGCTAAATATCACCCATGGTCTCTTAACTTAATTTCGGTTAACGATTTGGTCCTTTATCTTTTTTTTTCCCCGATTTGATCCTTTATGTTTTTAAATAATTTCAGCGTTACCCTTTAGGTGAGATTCCGTTAAGAAAAAGTTAAAAAATCCTTCATCTAGATCATTGCATATGTTCATCAAACCTCTAAGAACGATTGTCACTGATCTGAAGTGATTTTTATGGAGTATAAATACCAATTGCTTTAGTTTTAACGAATCAATTCTACTATCAAACTTAGAGCAAACTTTGAATATTTTTCTGAAATATTTCCAAAACATAAAGAATAACTTTTTCTGAACATGGATAAGAGATTTTTTTAACTTTTTCTTAACGAAACCCCACTTAAAGGGTAATGCTGAAATTATTTAAAAACATAAATGACCAAATCGGAAAAAAAAAAAGATAAAAGACTAAATCGTTAACTGAAATGAAGTTAAGGGACCACGGGTGGTATTTAGTCAAAAAAAAAATAAATAAATGATGTAACAAAAAAGGTAAATGAATTTCATGGTTCTAGTTTTTATTTCAAAGTTTTGTTGTATTTTTTTTACCACAAAAATAAAGTAAAGTAAAAAAATTGATTAAAAAAGCAAAAATGGAGTAAAACACCTATGAAATATTGGATAATCATGTCATTTTATATTGTTATTTTAAATTAAATAATCATGTCATTTTATATTATTAAAAGTTAAATTATCAAACACTTTAATTTTAATTAGTTAATTTTTCAATTATAAGTCATCAGTTATCAATTAACTTTTCAACTATCAATCAACTTTTCAACTATAAAATAACTTATAACTTAATTTTACCAAACGAAATATATATTAAAATTAATTCAATTAAAATCAATTTTGATCGCCATATAACCAAACACTTTCTATATGAAGTAGCAACCCCTGACAAATCAAAAGAAAATGACGGGCTAACAAGAGCAAGACATTGCTCATAAACCAAACTATGTTCACAACCCATAGTAGTCATCATATCAACACACGGGTTTGCTTCACGATAATAATACATTGATCTCATTATCCATTGTCAGTTTGTCACAGGTCTTCTCACACGACGAACCAACAACATTTCTCATGTTACCACCTTGCAAAATGAAAGTCTCACCACACTCGAATTTACGAAATGCCCTTATATATATATATATATTTAGAAATAAAGAGGGTCCCGCACTACACTACAATGTGTTTGGAACCACATTCTCATTCCATGTAGGCACATTATGGTCATGAAACCTGATTTAACAGTAAAATATGATGTTTGGTTCAACATAGATAAATTGCTGCTTTCAGCCATGTATGCACGTTAGCCTCGAAGCTTAAACTCCTAGGTCAATCAAAATCGATTCTCAAAATTTTGCCACGTGATTAGTGATGAATGTCTGTGACAGTTATTTATACTATGCACATGTGTATATATATATATTTTTATATATTATATAAATGCATATATCTATTTTATATGTACCAATCATGCTTATGTTGTATTTAATTGGACAATTAGACAGTTTTATACTATTATTTTTCTATTATTCAAATTTAAATTTATAGTCTAATATTTATGTTATATATTTTACCTGCATTTTTATTGAAAAAATAAACATAGTATGGTTTCACTTTTGGTCTTTAGTATTTTTTGTTCTGCTTTGATCACTTATTTATATTTATTAATTATAATCCAAATTGTTAATTTCCATAATTTTGTCAAAAAAAATATTAACATTGATTTATGTGACATTTTGTTTGTTCAATTACAACAATATATGCTGATTTTAGTCACAAATCAACATAAATTATTAACAAAAATAACAATACATTTCATTAATAAAATCATACGTCAATAAATAAACAACAACATAATTTATTGATTTATAAATAAAATTACATTGATTCAACCAAAAAAACATTGATTACAAAATAATATTTTAACTACTTATTTCAAATACATTGAACTCTAATATGACGTGCCTCAAACGTAAATCATATTTGTATCTATTTACTCCAAAACACTTTAAAAGTATTTTCATATTTTTACTATGACTTTATCGTCGAGGATACGAAGCAGCTACTCTATACGAGTTTTTTTTCTTTCTTCTTCCTGTTTTTATTTCCTACTAACAACTTTTTCACTTCTTATCTCGATTTCTATTTCACTTATCTTTTTGAGATTTGGTCCATGTAAATATTTCTTTTCCATTTATATTGAATACATGCATACCATTGCAAATCATACTTTGTTAAATTTTCAAATAATTATTTCAATTAAATCACAATTTGAACTGAATATCAATATATTCTATTTCAATCCTAAGTGTGATTCGTGAACAGTGGAATCAAAGTTAACTATATAATTGTACAAGAAAATAATCAGCGATAACTTCACACCATAAATAAGACAGAATAAAAATAGGAAATAAATATGAAAAAAGAAAAACATCTCTTCTTTTGCTCCATTATTTACGTATCTGATACTTTTTCAAACGCGCCTGAATCATTAATTAAAAAAGAAAAAAAAACAATAAATACCATTTGATATATATTATTTTTTTAAAATTAAAAATTTTAAATATGAAATAAAATAGAATGTGTATATTTTATATTACTGTTAAATGTTAATTCAATTAATTCTTCACGCATATATAAAAAATAATGGAATCTAATAGTTCACCGTATCCAAACAATTCAAAATAAACTTATTTCATTTAATTTCTTCTCATCGTAATCCAAATATAGTCTAAACATTGCATGAGTGAGATATTGAGCAGATATGAACTCTGAAACATATTGGAATTTGACCTAAATTCATTTTTTGCGGGAAAAATGGAAGATAATGATTGGGACGAAGAGTCTGATAACACCGTCACTATGACTACAATTTCCCGGCACAATTTCAGCAACGACTCTGAAACTCTCTGCATCTCCATCATCGAGGTTCGCAATTCCCATTTACTCCTAAAAATCTCCCATGTTTATCACCTCGAAATCTCAAACTAACGAATACTCTCGTCTTCTATGCTTGCAACACAGAACATGAGCGAGGATTACGGCTTATACGTGTGGCCTTGCTCTGTAATTCTCGCCGAGTACGTTTGGCAACAGAAGCACCGATTCTTAGGAGCTAGCGTTGTTGAGGTGTGTGTGTTTTTTTCATTTCGAAATTTGTGATTATATGCAGTTTATTGTCATTGTTTTCTTATAATATAATTTGTGCAGCTTGGTGCTGGAACTTGCTTACCTGGTTTGGTTGCTGCAAAAGTTGGCGCCAATGTCACTCTTACTGATGACTCCAGCAGATTAGAGGTGTTACCTTATTACCCTAATATCACAAATTTTTTTTGGCTTTATTGCAGTTTTAGTTTTCTATTTTCAACCATTCATGAAATTGGTTCTCCTAATTTTAAATTTGACAGTTTTGGTCACTCCATCCGATTTTTAAACTAAAAAATGATCATTTGACAAATTTTAAATAATATGACATAAGATTTTATCATATAGTATCGACAAATGTCATTGATTAAATTACAAAATCGATACATTTATGAAGTTGATAGTTTATTTTTTAGAGGGTTTTTTATTGCAATTTTATGGATGTTAATTATTCTACATCATGAGATCAAATCACATTATTCAAAGCACATCACATTGCCATTTTTTAGTTAAAAAATCGGGAACAAAACTGTCAAATTTTAAAATAGGGAGACTAATTTCGTGAATTAGTAAGAATATGAGGACCAAAACTGCAATTAAGTCTTTTTTTTTCTTCATGGTAATTTAACGATATATTTTTTAAAGTAGGGAGCTATGAAACATATATACTAACACCAGACACCAACACTGACACATCGACACTGTAATAATTTGAGAAAATTAATTAATTGAATTTAATCAAGGTGTCGTATCATTTTTCGAAATTGACATGTGTCGAACACATATTCGATCAGAGGTGTCGGTGCTACAAGGTAGGGAGTGGTTGAAAATTTTATTTTGAGGTTAATTTAGTTTGTATACTCATCATGAATTAGGTTTTAAAATATACGCATTATCGGTGTAAATTAGTTTTCCAGTGACATTCAATAAGATCATTATTTTACCACATTCCTCTATTCTTGTAACTACATCTTAAAAGTTGTGATATGACATGGCAAAATAGAAAGTTCATATTGAATGTCAATGTAAAACTACCTTTAATTTAAGTGTCTGACCGTTAAACTTCAGTACTTATATATCCGAAAAATTTATAAAATCACATGTTCATCAAGTCCACAAGCTTTATTAAGAGTTTAATTTAGGTGTATGCTTACCAAACTCGCACTAAGTATTGCTTTTTATCCAAATATTTTCTGGGTTTGTCAATATGACGTGATGGCT
This sequence comes from Cicer chorassanicum, assembly GCA_037974735.1. Lineage (NCBI taxonomy): Eukaryota > Viridiplantae > Streptophyta > Magnoliopsida > Fabales > Fabaceae > Cicer > Cicer chorassanicum. The sequence continues at coordinate 5,965,787 of JBBPBP010009780.1, forward strand.
TTCATTAGTAGTATTATCATTTGGTTATTTAATGGTCGGATTCTGAAACTTGCAGGTGCTTGACAACATGAGAAGAGTTTGTGACTTGAATAAACTTGAGTGCAATGTAAGTTATCACCGTAATGAAGCCTGTTGGAATTTTTTTCTTTTTCATGATAATATTAGAATAGCACCGTAATGTAAGGTGGTTATTCATTAAACAATTATTGATTATGAAGTTGTTATTTCTATCGTGTTTGTCTGAATGTATTGGCTTCTATTTGAAGGTGCTAGGACTGACATGGGGAGTTTGGGATTCATCCATATTCTGTTTAAAGCCTACAATTATTCTAGGGGCTGATGTGTTGTATGACTCAAATGGTGAGAAAAGGGTTGTTTCAGTTCTTTGTTACCTTCCTTTGTGGATTTCATGGGCTAAATAATTGTTTTTTTTAAATATTATTTAGCTTTTGATGATCTCTTTGCCACTGTGACATTCCTGCTCCGAAATTCACCTGGATCAATTTTTATAACTTCATACCATAATAGAAGGTACTTTCATTCTCTTTGATGCTCAGAACTTTTGAAGCAATTTCGTCCTAATTCTACATTCTGCACCTTATAAATTTTATAATTTTTTCTTAACTTAGCTATGTAATCATTTGCAGTGGGCATCACCTTATTGAGTTCTTGATGCGAAAATGGGGCTTGAAGTGTCGCAAGCTTCTTGATGGGTTTTCTATCCTGCCATCCTTCAAGGCTTCTCAGCTAAGTGGTAACATTCAATTAGCAGAGATAGCTCTAATATCGAAAGATAACATCTGAGGTACCTCAAAGTTTTATAATAAAATATAGGAGTGTTTGTATTTTTAGCTGACGTTGCTGCTACTGCTTACTGCTGCTATCTATGCTGTTCTTGTTGATGATGAGGCAATAGAATAGGACATGATCATCCTAAAGGAATACCTCTAAAATGGTTATCATACTTCTCTGTTTTTTTTCATTGTTGCTTAATTTTAAAATATGGTAGCAAGTAGCAAACATCTTGGGCTTTAAGAATTATATTTGGGCTTATTTGATTTACTCTTAAGACTCACTAGGTATTTTATTATACAGTAACTGAAAAGATGTTTATGATCTCCCCACTTTCCGCTGCTCCCGTGTCTTCCATCTCAAGTCCAATGTGGGAATGTTGATGTTTGCTGTGCTGTCAAATGGTTAAGCCTAAAACGCTTACAACTATTTTGAGTCATTTTCAAATGTTTAGTTTTGCATTCTTATCTGTTATTTCAAATAGTAGCCTATGGTAGTAAACATTTGTTATGTTCCTGACAAGACTGAGCTCTTACTTTTTCCCATGAAAATCGTCACATGAAGAAGTCAAACTCATGTGGTTGGACAAAACTTTTTTCAACTCGTTACTTAAGAGTTTAAGACTACTTATAACTATATTCCTAAATTGATTTGCCAAGACAGGCTTGAAAATTATTACGTTGATAGAAGAATACATATTTCCTTATAAAGGAAAAAAAAAGAAGAAATATTCGTATTACCATCTTGATAATTTGATCCACCACTTTCACACAATAGCTTGTCTGGAATATAATAATCTAACTTGAATTAAATTAAGACTTTCTAATTGATCTTTCTGCAGTCCTTTCTAACTTCTTGCCCACCATTGATGCTACCCATTTTGATCATGGACTTGGCAAAAGCCTCATAGAAAGCCTCCTGTGAGCTGGCAAACTTAGAAACCAAATGCTTGGTTTTTGGGGTGTCAAGCAAAGCCTGATCAGAAGAAAACAAGCCTTTTTGTTGGAGGATCAACTTGTAATATGTATTATCGAAAGTTGTTGAAGAAGGGTCCAAAGTGGTGCCTGCATTTTTTGCCTTATTTTTCAACGGACAAATTGATTTTAGTTTTGCTGCAAACGACGGATGTAATGAAGGGTCCACATCATGTGTAGCATTAAAGTTTTGGATTCTGTTCCGGAAAGATGAGCAGTGAGAGAAACCTAAGGTATGCCCTCCTACATACGGGTCAAAGCACATTACTTTAAACTCAATTCAGATATAAATTGCAAAACATGAAAAATGGTGAAGTTTTGGCAGTCTTTAACTTTAGGAATAGCTTACCTGACAGAGCTACCAAATCTTTTACTGACAATGCTCTTTGAGAGAAGCTTTGCTGCAGTTGCGATATGTTAAATGTTGGTGCTGGCAATTGTCTGGTTTCACTGGCCTTAGATGTTCGTCCATCCTTTCTTCCTTTAGGAACATCCCATCTAGGTCCTCCAGACTGTAGAATATACTTAGATATATTATCAGTTAAAATTAAAACTTACAATGAAGGAATGTCAATGAAGAGAACTTTGGCTCTTGGCTTTGTTTTATTACCAGAAAAACTGCGTCCCTTGCTGCTAGAGCAAGGATATCAGCACAAGAAACTACACCGGGACATTTTGCTTCAACTGCTCGCTTTGCTTCATCAATGACATAAAATGCATGCAAAGAAATGTTTGGCGGTCCGTCCTTTTCTGCTTTGTTGTTTCCTTTTGAATATAGCAGCACAGAGGCATCACACCCCTACAAAAGTATAGGGAATAAATGATTAAATGAATAACGAAATGTATTGAAGGCGTAGGGGAAAAAGAAACAGAAAGGAAAATGTCAAGAAGAAAGGAGTTCATTATAGCAATACTCGAACAAAGCAATCATGGAAGTGCATTCGCAGAAGTGCTGCCGGAACAGTTTTGTCCCTAGCAGTGGCATCCTTCACTGCCTTGGCAACAATATACTCCAGATCATGGCATGTTTTTTCATAGTAGTTTAAGCTCAATGAATAGCCTATAGAAACCAATGAAAATATGGTAATGACTTTCAAGAATGTTACCATGACAGCCATGGCAATTAAGAGTACTTAATGATTTTTAGCTTTTAGCTGTGGAAATCAAAGATGGGTCGAATGGGTTTTTATAGGGATAAAAGAGATTGATTAATTATTAGATGAGATAATGTGATCCTAGAAGATCAATTCGTTAACTAGTATTGTCAATGAAGTAGTAATGTTTAAGCATTCTCATTACTAAAAGACAATGCACTTTATGCTACGTGAACTGAAGGAAGGTTCAATTGTTCTGGCGTACAATGTTATTTTTTTTTCGGGGGTGGGTAGCATAATGTAATGCGATGGTGTAAAACATGTTACTCCCAATCAAAATAAATTAATTATTACATGGTCCAGCTATATCTAGTGCTAATCTATAATTGCATGGTCTTCATGAATACAATTAGTAAAAGGCCAAGCCCCATGAAGCATTATTATTGTTCATTGATTATTACATAACTTTTTGGCATTGTCCTAATGTGTTTTATTTTACTGTAATTTTTTTTAGAAAAATGTTCGGTATCAGCATTTATTTATTTGAGTGTTTCTTCTTCAACCTTCCATTACTTTTTGGATTGTCCAATTTGAAAGTGTATTTTAGAGGTTTTTGAAATCACAGTGGTGAGAGAAACTATCCATTTATTGTTTGACTGAAATTGAGGCCATTTTTGGGCTGATGGCCATGTCGTATCTTATTTATTTTAAGGTTGTCTCTCTAAATTTTTGATAAGTTATTTTACATTTTACATGCTATTACTATCTTTAGTTAAAACTCCACTATAATTTTAAGTTTCAAACAGATGTTGTCTTATTTTTAGATTAAAATAGCCATTTATCTTTCTAAACGACAACAATATCGACATTTATTGAATTTTTGTCCAAAACTCAAAAAATTATCTTATTTTTATCTTCTTTTGAAATGTAATTTGTGATTACGTATTTACTTAAGAATTCGGATCTCATTAAAATGTAAATAAAAAATGATTTAACTGACAAATGTCGATATTTTAAGTTGAACGTCTTGTCAAGAGTTTGAACCCTAAATCTTGCAATTGTGTGTGAGTTTATGGTGATATTTTACTATATCTTCTACGTATGAAAAAAATTGAAAATCAGAATTCTTTCAATAATTGATGAATACTAGCAAAAATGATATCTAAAGTTCTATAATAATGCTCAAAATAAAGATATAATGACAAATAACATTTTAAAGTAAGACCAAACATCCTTGTCTTTAAGATAGATAAGGGAAATTTTTTATCTAAAAAAATTAAAAGATTTGTTTGAAATTTTAAATTAAGTTAAAGGACATCTTATAGTATAGTTTCCTATTTTTTAACTTCTCTTTCTTTTTGTCAAGGAAAATTTTATTGTTATTTTACTTTAGTTTTACTTTTCCGAAGCTTATATTATGGTCAGTATTTACATTGTTGTAACCATTTTAAATTGAAAATATGTTTTTCTTTAACCGAATCAAGCAATACATATATATACTCGTTGCTTTTATCAAGCAATACATATATATACTCGTTGCTTTTAACTGCTCCTAAAATGTGGAGGAGGAATGTACGTGGTGGTTAAGGTCGAGCCATCGTAATTTTGTTTTGCTGCCATAGCTTGCATTGCAAGTCTTTTTATGATGGTAGCCACCTTTTATCAAAGCTATAATTATTGCATTTGTTTTTCTGTTAATGTTGGATTCTAGTTAGAAGGAATCTAATTATAAAAAGTGCATAGCATAATGTAATTCTTTTTTCTTCGTTTAAGATCAAAAGTAGCTATCAATTCAGTGTGGCTACTTGCAATGATGTACTTTTTAGGTCCATTGGGTGCTTTTGAGTTGAAAATTCAAACATGTTAGTTGATTGTGTTTGTGAATATGATCCATTAGTTATGAGACAAATGGTCCATTAAAATTGAGGAAATTATTCTTTTGACATCAGAATTTTGATAACAAATACAATGTCTTTTAGATTTTTTATACATTGTGACATGTGTAAGTGATAGAAGATAAAAAGTAAGAGGCATAAAAATAAACATGTGTCAATTTATCCCACCCTTAAATAGGGTGTGCATGGGTTGGATTTGATCGTTTTTGATCAAATTTGATACTCGAATCGATTAATTTTATTTGGGTTGGATTGAACTCTTAATCCATAATTTTTCCATCAAATATGAACTAAATCAATTCGATTGTGAGCGGATTAGATTGAATAGGGTTCGCGGGTAATAAAGAAAAATATTTTTATTTTATTTTAAAAAATGTAATTAAATTTAAATATTTGAACATCTAAAAAATAATAAAACTATATCGCAACATATCATTTAATAGTTACAATACATTCACAAACACAACAAAACACTTAAATTAATTAAATTAGCAACAAATTTTTAAATATATTCAACAACTAAATTTTAACTATATATCGATACTAAAAATAAAAATCTATATATATATATGCCATGTGAGTGGGTTGTATTCGCGGTTTCAAAATGTTAAATCTGCTACTCGAGCCGAATATAATTGGGTTTCAATGAGATGGTTTGGGTTTGATCCAAAATTGAATAGGTTGAATCAAAATGTGGGTTGTATTGGTTTGAGTGACCGAGTTCGCGAGTTTACCCTTATACATTAACAATCGTACCCTTAAACTCTTGGATTCGTCCCTGAAAAAGTTGAATTTAAATTTGAATTATTTGATTAAATTTGATTTTTAAATACATGAGTGGTTAATCCAAATAGAAAGTAGAGTAATAAGAAAGTCGCGAGTTCGATCTTTACTCTCAATAAAGTACTAACAATATTAATAATACGAATTGGTCGTTTAAAAAAAAACTACAATAAAGGTGCAATGTAAGAATGGAAATATAAATCATGTGTATACAACTATGCGTATATGTTTTTACATTATTTACAAACTCTATCAAATCAATGCTATTAAGACTCCAGAAAAAAAATGTGTAGTAATAATGCTTCTCTTGTGTATTCTGAAAAACCAAAATTAGTACTAATCTAAATAATACACAACACATGACAGTCACATATATGCTCAAAAAATGGCTAAAAGCAGAACAAGGGCCACTGTAAATGCAAAAGCAGGTTTTATCTCAAATGAGTGACTAGATGGTAGCCTTTTTTGATCATTAGACTCATTTGATGTTACTTTAGGATTTGCAGCCATAGCAGGAGCAACAGCCGGGGCGTGAGCATTTGATCGGTTAACCGGTAAATTGAAGAGTTCATCGTCATAACCTGATAATGTCATCGTATCTCATTAACAAATAAGTAATGGTGAAGTAAAGAAAAGAATGATATATTGTGAAACATGATAAGGTGCATTGTACTCACAGTTAGATTCCTTCCAACCCAGCATGTTGATTTCGCGGTCAAAGACTATTCGGTAACCGGTCATGAAGTTTTCTGCATGAAAAAAGAAAAATAATGATCAATGTTGCAGTTGTTTGTATGAATGCATTGGCAGCACTAATTTGATGGAAGTTGTTAATGTTTTTGTCATGATATTGAGTCAATGCTATGAACTGGCTAAGTATATATTTTCCAAAAAATGGTACCATAAACTGAATTAGTAGTACATGTTTGGATAAGTGTTTGATAAAGGTAATTTTAAATAAAATTGATCTGTAGTGAAATGATTTTGGAAGTGATTTATGATTAATGTAAATGCAAGGTTATCACCTCTGGTCAAGGCAAAATTGATTTTGCTGATCAAGCGTTGTATTTTCACAAAATTCACGTGTTACAAAATCAAACATATTTCTTCTGTCCTAAAATATAAGCAAAAGTTGGTCTAAAAAAATTGACGTTGATCCATATTCAAACCAAATACATCAATTTTCTTAGACCAAACTTTTGCTTATATTTTGAGACAAATGGGGTACTTATTAAAATACTCACGTCCAATGATATTCACATTGTTGCTTTTCAAGACACCCAAACAAAGAACATTGTTAGCACCCTGCAATGTATACCACAAGAAGCATATATGAGATCAAGAGAAATGAAAAATATTAGATATCAATTCATGAATCACAAAGTTAAGTTTCATGTTCTCACCCCACCACTAACCAATACTATTGGGTCTATGACAAAATAATTGTCTCCACCTTTCATCGTCAAATTAATATTGGGAACTTCAACGGTCTGGTTTGATCTGCAAACAAAGTTGAAATCAGTGATTGATGATTATTTTTATTTTTTATTTTTGGTAACAATATTGTTTGTGCAACAACTCATCGTATCCACCAACTTTGTCAATGATTAATCTTTGTTGGAGAATTTGACTAACTGCCACATTTAGTGGGGTCTCTTATCCAACTACATTTTTTTTTATTGGACTCGAATCCGAGACCTTGTATAATGGATCTAGTCCAATTTCACTCGAACCAAGAACCAATGTAATGTTTGTTGAATGATGATTAATTTGAATCGAAAAAAGAAGTCTCTCAAGCTATAATCACCTAATTCCGTAGCAGTATTCAAAGGGAAGACTATCAGAATCAGAAGATGAATGCCTTTGTAGTTTAATTTTTGAATCAAACTGCAAAAAAATATGAAAACATTAAAGAAAAAACACAAGTGACATGAAACTCTAGTTACCTTCTTAAAAAATTATACTAATTAATTAAGAAAACTTACACTTTGAGTAATTTGCATATAAGCTGGGTTGTTTAGATATGTAAATGAGGTACCAGTGTCAAATATTGCATTCAACTCAAGATCAGTAACATTTCCTCCCACAATAATTTGGGTGACTGTGATGTTGTAAATTGTACTGCAAAAAATAGCTCATCTTATTAAAACTTCAAACATAAGCACTAGTTTGTGTTGTAATGTTTCTTTCTTAGTCCTTTGTTCTGTACTAATAAAGTTTGAGTGATATCAAAGTTGATTAATTGTCAAGTTTGGTCAGGGTTAAGATTAATAACTTGATACTTCTTTAGTTGGTAATGATAAACATTTTACATTATTGACCTAGTAGTTGTAGTAAAGAAATTGTTTTCTAGCATTTTTTAAGTCCTTAGTTGTAATGTTAAAGTTGTTAGGCCACCTGCTATCTTTTATCAGGTCATTTTGGTCACGCTTAAGATGTCGCTTAAGATGTCTAATTCTAGGCGTAAGTGTGAGAGTCTCATATTGGATGAGAAATGACACTAACATATATTCTAACACGTCGAGAGGTAGGGTGGAAGTTTCAACTCGCCTATCTAAGTTGACTCGCCCCGTCTCTATTTTAGACGGAATGAGTTGACCCGTTTTGCCATCCCTAAATATATTTATAAATGAGAGACATTTCACACTTTACAAACTAGTTTAGTACTGTGAAACACTAACACAAGCTCGAAAACCAGATACTAATATTGACACTGATAATAATTTGAAATATGAAAGAAATTGAATGTAACTAACTACATGTATCAGTGTCGTGTCGGTATTGATACATCATACACTAGACACAAGTTGAATCTGAAGTATCAGTGTTACATAGATTTTGTATGTTCGTGTTAGGCTAATAGGCTAGACCCGTATATGCTTCATCTAAGTGACCAATTCTTGTTAGACTATATATAAAAGGAAAGAAGAATCTAAGATAGATATATAACCATATAGTAACCACTTACTGCAATGGCTTTAGGTTGAATGGTGTTTTTCCTTGGTCTAAGCTGTTATTATTATCCCCAAATGTTATTCTTCCAGAACCATCAATACCAAAACACATTGAAAATGAATTTGAAATTAGGCCTTGTTTGGCTAAGATACTTGGAACAGATACATCACCCATTCCTAGTCCAAACAAACCATTTGGAGCTGCCCCATCCAGAAATGCCCCTGTCTGAACTTGTCCACAACTGCAACATATTCAATCACAAATGCAAATGTTTAATAGTTGATTCTAACTAGTAGTTTCTTCAAAGAACATGAATCAAATAGAAATTATGTGTGGTCTGAATCGATTTCCTCTGATACCATATTAGATTTTATATATTGAGTCTAACTCGTCGTTACAAAACCAACTTACAAACTGATAGATGTCTCATTTAATTTTTTTCTATAGTAATGCAGGATGACCAATTGAATATATCACGAAACTTCTTTATATATGTATGTGTATATACTCAATAATAATAATATATTTGAGCATGATGTTAAAAATTTATTTACCCGAAAGTAATTCGTGGATCAACATGTTTAGTTTGATAATCATTATCTGTAATTAGGTGCAACACATCTTGTACCAAGAAACCAGTAGTTGAAGTATCATCTGATAGATAGTTAACTTGATATGGACAAGTGGCACCGGATGAAGAACATTGACTCTGCTGCTCACATAAGCTGTTGTTGCAGGCAACAATTTGACTCGTCGATGATCTTTTGTTATTATAGATATTGAAATCAATTTGCTGGTAAGATAAAAGTAACACAAAAGAGTGTCATTCAATTCAAATTTCTACCTTAATTTTGTTAACAACTAATAAAAATCGTAATATTTTATATATATAAATTTTAATACAAAATAATAGAGTAGAGAAACTTTAATACAAGATTTAACTATAGTATAGTTTTGATAAATGCTATTAGTATAGGTAAATTTTGAGCATTATACCTGTCCTGATGATAACTGTATACCATGCACACATTTGGTACAATTGCAAGGGAGCCAGAACAAGTCACTCCCAGTATCCAATGCAACTAGAAACGATGAAGCTGGTGTCCCAACAGAAACATTGGCAAAATGCAAACTAAAATCCAAATAAACAAGAGAAATAAGTAATAATCACTATACATGCTCATTATTATTTTTTAATTTATATTAAAATTTCAAAAATAAAAAACATAAGATGCATATAATTTTCCACAACCCAGAAAATGAATAAATAATTAAATAACATTTTTTTTTGTTCAAAGTTCGAAATTATAGAAAAAATCATCGAATTAGTCTCTCAAAATTTCGACATCAAATAAATTTAATATCTGAAATTAACTAAATTTCAAAATATTTTTTATAAAAAAAAAAATCAATCAAATTAATCCTTTGGAGTTTATTAATTTAATCCTAAAAATTATTTAATTAAAGAAAAACGATTCATGTAAAAAAACTCTAAATCTAAAAAATCAATTGAACAGTATATAATTTCGAGAATGAAATTATTTCATATAATTTTAAAGACTACTATTGAATTGGTATCTGAATCACATAAAAAACTCAAAATTCTCTCTCTCCTTTTCTTTTTCTTTTTCTTTTTCGAAAAAGAAATTTCCCATGTGAACTTTTTTCTGTACCAAACAAAAACATATGTGGTTGCTATATATGTCAGAAAACGGTCATATTAAAATCTACGAACCAGAAAAAAATATTAAATAGGAAAAACTAAAATCACATAAAATTGACAAGTGGTTAAAAAAAAATCTTACAATCCAAATAAGCTAATCTGGTACGTCTCGTTATCAGGAGAAAACGTAAGAAGCTGTTTCTGATCAATATCATCGGCGGCGAGGTGTCTCCCACGAAACACGCGGTCTCTGTGGGCCATAGCAACATAGTATTCACGACTTCCTTTGTCGGGTACATCGTGAATACCCAAAATACCCTTCACCGGATTAGAAAATCGATGGTGGATGTCAAAACCAAATGAACTAAAACCATAGCACCTCTTTGATTGTGAAGCTAATAATAATAATAATAATAATGTTAACAAACATAGAGAATTATGGGTTAGGTAGGAGCTAAAAGAAAAAGCCATTGATGAGTTGAAGTTAGCTATTATATGTGATGTGGAAAATTTTCCTCTAATATATATGGTTGAGTAAATTAACTACTACTAAGAATTATTGTGCGTGTGAAATAAATGTCAGTGGGCATGCTATGAAGCGTGTAAGAAATTTCCCTTCTATCATGAAAACGTTCAATATATAATTAGTGTTACTTTAGTGAAAACAAAATTGTGTTTACTTTTTAATTTAAATTAATTATTATTTTTAATGTATACTATAATTGAGATTATGTATATTATTTTCAAAATATTATATTGTAAAAAATAATGTTTTATAATTAAGCAAGAAGAAAGTATTAGGAGTCGATTATGTTGTGGGTCAAAGTCAAAGTCTTCTGAACCGCGATCGTCGTTTGGCAAAAGGTGGGTCTGGAATTATGGGTGTTCAATTTCAATTCACAGATGAATACTTGTTGGAGTCTCACATTTCCTTATTGATTTATTTTATGTATTTAAATTAATTAATAAAGTTGGTGAACGAATAACGTTTTTTTGCAAGTCGAAGAAAATGAGTACAGTATTTTAGTGGTGAAGAAGCCAACTACACTCGGTTGAACTGTAACCTTTTTTCCTAGCTTCAAGCTTCTAGGTTTAAATGTATTTAATTTATGCGAAATATAAAAATTTTATTTTTTAATGTTTATAAAATAAAAATAATAAGTAATTTAAGTTTATATAGAATAATCTTCGTAAAATTAAAAAAAAAATACTTTAGTTTTTACAAAATGTAAAAAATTTGATTTTAGTTTATGTAAAGAATTTATGTTGTGCATTTTTTTTTCCTTCGATTAAATCAACTAACAGTGAAAGTAAATCAATCAATGGAAATAGAAGTTTTGCACCACACATTAAGAGAAAATTGTGGATCATACATTAACTAGTTGTCCAACAACCCAATATTGCTTCTAAACTTGAGGAATACTTGTAGGTTCAATACAAAAAATAATGTGTGATGGGTTATTTTGTGATGGTCATTCTATAATTTTTTTTTTTTTGAAGGATCATTGGATACAAGATTGTGGTAAGCTTGCTAACTCAATCCCTCAAATCATTTCATCTAGAGAATATGAGTTTTTTTGTATCGAGCTACACCAACAATAAATTTTGCCTAAGTCAATCTGCGAGAAAATTCTATCGTTGAAGCATCCAACCGATGCTTCTCCGAATATCTCCACATGGCTACTAGCTACTGACAGCCAATTTACTCTCAAGTCATCATATAATAACATAACAAACCATGAAACCAATGTTGACTCGATAATATTGTTCAAGGAGGACGGCGTTTTGGAAGATGGCACATGAGAAACTCGTTACCTGAGAGATGTCATAGAGGCATGGCCTCTAAATACATGTCAGTGTTGTCTATCTGTCTTGAGACTCTTATGCACGTTGTGAGGAACTGCGAAGATGTCTATTTACTTTGGAATATAGTTACTAAGCTTGAATTTTGGAGTAAATTATTTAGTCTTGGTACTTATGCTTGACTTCAATAAAATCTTACTCACAACGATATTTAAAGATGAATGTTGATGGTGCTTACACCATATATTAATGGCTCTTCGGCCTATGGGAATTCTTCGCTACCATAACAGCGAGTTCACATGTGGTTTCTATTGCAAAGTGGCATCCAGTAACCCCTTATTTTTTGAAATGTGTGCTTTTAGCGGTGGTGTTTTATTGGCTCATGATAAAGGTATTCGTAATGTTATTTTTGAAACCAGCTTTTTGGCCCTCCTCTCCACAATCAAGAAAGATTGTACTCAGTTTACTCTCTTGTTTATCCCCCTCAAATAGATTATCTCTATATTTGCATTAGGCGAACTAAACATACTCCCTTAGTTATTCTCCAAAAGAAAAAAATAGATGTGGTCATTTCTTAGCTCATCTTAGTCACAATGCTTCTTTTTTTTGTTCAAACATTGTACCCGCATTTTCTTTGTTATATTTCATTTTTAATGTATGATGTTAGAAGTTATCATTCCCGGCTCTCGTTTTAGTTAATATAATTCATTCTTACTAAAAAAAAAAAAAACTAGTTGAAATAAATCTCATTATAAACCAAAAGAGACACACAAAAATTGCATCATTATAAAATATAATTAAGATCATATTTTTGCATCTAAATAAATTTTTTGGTGTCACTTATTTTGTTTAGGTACAAAAATATGGTCTTATTTATATTTTGTAAGATTAAATATGTATTTAGTTTCCATAAAAAATACTACTTTTAATCGCTATAAAATTATACAACAAATAATTTTAATTTCAATTGAAACCAAAAATATTTAATTGTTTTTCACTTTTAAAATTTTTAAATAATTTTATTATTCTAACATTAAAAAGTCATACGGTAAGTGATAAGAATTTTTTTAATGACAATCATGTACTTAAAAGGGGGTATTATAATTTTTGGATAATTGGATTTGAAAACTCTCCTAGGGAGTCTTCCACCTAGTTCTCATAAATACACCATATTATGGAAAACACAATTTCATTTTTAAAAATTTTAATTTCAAAAAAATATGAAATACAAGTGAGCAATTCCAAAATTTAGTTCTAGAGTTTTTACTTTTTAAAAATCTGGAACATATTTTATTTTGAAATATATAATTTTTTAAAAATCAATAATTCTGACTTTTTTCTTCAAAATATGAATTATTCAGAATATTAATATGTTTGATTTTTTCAAAATAGAAAAAATCTAGAATTCCAGATTTTCACATTTTAAATTTTAAGTTTTTTGTTTTTGATATTTATTTGCAGAATATGGAAGAC
>JBBPBP010009780.1:5986683-5996861 GCA_037974735.1 Cicer chorassanicum
CATGGAATATTTCAACTATATTTATCAACCCCGATTGGTACTAGATATTTATTTAATTTATTAATAGTTATGGTATGTGTCTACAGTGCATTAAGTTTTTTTTTTTTTTTTGTGTTTATGAGGAAAATATCTTCTTGATCGGATAGGGTCAGTAGGTGGGTTATAGTAGACTATGCTATGAATAAGGTTATGGGACAACATAAAGATACACTAGTACTGTATCCTTGTTGTATTTATTGTTGTATTTCTCTTTTTTCTGATCCAATGTGTACTTGGGATTTAGCATGAAGTACTAATTTACTATTTGTGGAATTTTTCGGTTAGTCCTTGATTAATGAGTATAAATTTAAATTATTAATTTAAAATAATATTTTTTTTATGCCAATTTGAAAATATTGTCCTCCCTTCTTTCCACAATAATCACATTGTCCCATAGTTTTATATATATTAACAAATATATGTGCAAAAAAATTATTTTTTATTTAAGTGTCTTGTGAGGTATAGGTGTCATTCTTCTTAAAAAAAAATATATATAGGTGTCGTTACATTTATTATAATGTCAAATAAATATATTAAATTAAGAGTAATATACGTAATATTAATTAGATTATGCGATTGAATAAAATATAATTAATACTATTTTGAAATTTATAAATATCAATTATTTTTAAATAATTATTTTACAAATAAATTAATTGTCATAGAACGAATAGAGTAATTAATAAATGCTTGAAAAAATTAAGGTTTATTTCTATTCCGTACATGTAGTTTCATTGATGTAGGGTTTTGATCTTTAATGTTTCATTAATGTTGGGTTTTGGTTATGTACTTTCAATTGCTTAAATCAAAATTTATGGTACTTTTTTAGCCGAGCAAACTTGGACCTAATATTGATATTTTATTGAATACCAAATAAAAACGTTGGTTTAAGTCACAATTTTTTGGTGTCATTAAAGCATATATAAAAAAAGAGTACATTAGATCAAGTGAGAAAATGTTTTCTTAGAGATAGAAAGGGGGCTTAGAGAGAGAGGAGACTATGGGTAGCTGGTATGAGAGTATTTAATTGAGGAGCCCATTGAGAAAGTATATCATCATTTTTTTCCTTTGAAGGTGACTATGTTTGTTTGGCAATGTTACATGATCGTATTCATACCACAATGAACCTTTTTAAGAGATAAATCATTGATGGTGAAAATCAATTGTGCATCATTGGTGTGATGGTGAAGAATAGGTAAAATGTTTATTTTTTAAATGTCCAATGTTTTCTGGATTTTGGTGTAAGGAAGCATGTTGGTTGCGTTTGGAAGTTGTCTTTTGTTGTGAAGACAAAAGTCATTTTAGCAACTTTGTGGGATTGATACAAGGGAAGAGTTGGGGAATAAACTTTTAACTTTATGGTTCACTTTCATGTGATCCATTTGGAAGACTAAGAATCAGGGAGTATTTCAAGCACGAGTTGCGTCGATTCAAACAATTATATATGCTACTAATGTGGTCCCTTTTATATCACATGTAGTTGTTAGACACCATTTGTTTCTATTTTGTACAGTATTTATTAGAAAGAGATTAATTTTAATTGAGTGGATGTGAGGGAAGGGAATAACATGGAACTCAATACATATTTAGTTCAAAAGAGGGGATGAAAGAGATTTTTAATGGTTGTGTTTTGTTCAAAGCGATGTGAGATATTTTTAATAATTTTTATGTTGTGTTGATTTTATCTCCTTCAAATGTCCCAAAATGGAGGACGACAAAATGAGATCTATGAAAATTTTTCACTCATTCCTCTTTCTTCATCTCTTAAAAAAAAGTAAAAGCTTAAAAATATTTTCTCCTTCTTCTTGATCTACCTCCGACCAAACACATCCAAAATGTCATATATTTGGCGGTGTCAAGCATGACAACATAACATGTGCCTCGGAGTACCCATTCGAGCTCGTCTCTGACTTTGACGAAAAAATCCACTTTAATTAAGTGTGGATTCAAATTTTACTTAAATTTGATATATTTTTATTTTAATATATTTTATTTGAAATTTATATTTTCATTTTATTTGAAATTTATATTTTCATGTTATTAATATAATTTTTTTTTAAAAAAGTATTTTTTTTAATTTATAATATAATTTAATCATCTTAATTATAAATTTATTTTTAATTAAATTTAATAATAATTATAATTATAATAATTATTTATTATAATAATAATTAAAATATAAACTTTATTTATGATTTATTAAGGTATTTTATTTTTATTTATTATTAATATTTTTATTTTTAAATAATTATATTATAACAACAAATGTTTTTAAAAAAAAAACCTCAGTTACAGGTCGTTCTTTGGGGAAGCGATCTCCTATTAGATGCTGAAAAATTTTCATTCAGCTGGTCGTTCCCTAGGGAAGCGACTTTCTACTTAAAAAAAAAAAAGGAAATTCTGGTATATATTTTTCAAAGCATGACATTTTGAAAATAAAAATTTGAAAACAGGATATACATATCAATTTGCCACATTCACAAATGAAATTAATAAATAAGGATTATTCATACCACTAAAATTTACATGCTTGTAAGCAAATAATTGTAAACATGATCAAGGAGGAAAGTATAGGAAAAAAAGATTATAAGAAAAAAGTAATAGTTTTAACTTATTGAAGCATACTAACCGAGCATTTTGTTCATATTCTAATACTCCTTAAAACCATTCATATTCTCTTACACTTCCTTTGAATATAAAAACAAAGTAACATAGAAACACATACAATAAATCTTCTTGCAAATATAAAAGAAGAAGAAAATATAATTTCAAAGACATTACATTTTCATTAAAACAAAAAGGAGGATAAGAATCTGCAATAAAAAAAAATCAGAATATACGGTGTTAGTTAATGAATGTGAAGTAAAAATAGTTTATACATAGAGGATTTATCATCAAACTAATTTTTTTTATTTATTTAAAAAAGACAACACTCATTCATTCAAATTGGTAGATATTATATCTATCGATAATATAATTCAAAGTTTCTAAAATTGAAAATGATGAATTTGCGAACAAAGTCATAATATCTATATTAATATTATTAACCAGCAAAGTGTTTACAATTGCGTTAAAGTCTAAAAATATGATAAAAGTAAAGTGTTTAAAAAACACATATATATGAATCTTTAACTACAGCACAACACGTCCAACAAACACTAAGATGATGAAATAAAAAAAATACGAAAAAAAACTTATGAAAATTATTTATCTAAATAAAAATAATAATTTAAATAGATGATTTTTGAATTTCTTTTGGATGATATGGGACCGTCGACAACCTTTTTCTCGATTTCTTAAAAAAAAAAAAATTAAAAATCAATCCCCAGATACATGAGAGGGTTAAATAGGTAAAATTGCACAAATAAACAAACACAATTTATAACCACCAATCAAATAAGAAAAAGATATTATTCAACCACATAGATAACAGGAAGTCCATGGCGTGAACATGTTCGTCTTACTCACCAAAATCTTAAATGAATATTCCCATATCTTTTATTTAGCACTGGCATACAAATTTATTTTCCTTCAAAGCCATAAATTTTAAATTGTTTGTTACCATATATAGGAGGATATGATGATGTTATTGTGCAATTATTTTTAAAGTTGCATTGTATATCCTATGTTACGTTTTGATATATATTTCATTTCTTAATTGTTTTTTTCATTGAACTATTTCATTATTTAATTAAGTTAAATCATTAATTAAATGATTTGTTTTTTTTATTTTGAATTATTGTGACAAATAAGCAATTAAGAGAATATTTTGAAGAGAGAGTGCCATATATACATGAAACATGAATGAAAAATATGAATAAAAAGGCACTTACCTAAATCATTATTCATTGAAATGACACAAAGTAAAATTCATATTGATAAGTAAAAGCAGATAAATCAAAATAAAATACTTGAATGGTGCAAGTCTAAAGACTATTCAAAAGCAAGTCAGATAGATCTTTAAAGAACGCTAACACAATCGGTCGAAAAACTTGATTTCCAAAAGTTTCAAATTCTTCCATCTTTCATCAAACTCATCCTTCTTTATTCTGTCAAGCAACTTCATTCGGCTCTTGAACACATCCACATCAAACAACAACATTTCACTCAATTCAATGTTCGACTCTTCTTTATCTTTGCTCCAAACTTTTTTAGAAAGATCGAATAATATCTGCTCGTGTGAACTGTTAAAAATAGAAGGAAATTTGCTGTTTTCTTTCTTTTTAAATTTAATCTTTAATTTACGAATTTTCTCTCTAAGTTGAGTGCTAGTAGGTTTGAAACTGAGTTGGTTTTAAAAATAGCGGTAAATATCACTATGGCTTGAAGCTGAATTTAAATATGTACCTCCTAGGCCTTGAAGAAAAATAACTTCGTCATCCTCAGAAAATAGTCTCTTAAAAAATTTTGTTTCATTTGCAGCCTTTAGAGATAAAGAAACTTGCTTCGAAGATTTTATTTCTTTTTCCATCAACATAGGAAGTGATATGTGGTCTCTGATTAGTTAGGGACAAAAACACGATTTTGGATTCTGAAAAGGAAAAGATTGGTTTTTATAAAAGGTGGAGGAGTTTGACCGACTAATATATATATATATATATATATATATATATATATATATAAGCCAAATATAAATAAAAAATCTTGCATTCTTTCATTTTGTTTTCGATAATTAATCAACCGTTTGTATTTGTACGCCTTTAACATTTTAATACTCATTAATCAATTTATTTTATATTTATATCATTTTTGCTATTATATCACCGACATATTATATAATTCTCTTTAGATTTTTTTCTCTCTAATTATTATATAGGTGGTTATTAAATATTTTTCATAAATAAATACCTTTTCAAACTAAATGTAAATCACAATTAAATAAATAGCATTGTTGTGAAAATGTAAATCACATTTCCTATCGTTTTTTTTTTACAAATAAAGCTATCGTTTTTTGTGCTTAAATTTTTTTTTTATTTTGAGAGTGTTTTAAATTTCTTTGTGTTCTACCATAAATTATGTTCTTTTTACCACCTAAGCATCTACGAAATCCCCCTAAATGATACTCCATCCTTCTCTAATTTTTATTTTTTCAGAAATTGAAACACATATTAAAAAACAATACAATTATATGAATTTAGACTTTTTTACTGTTAAGAAGTGGTAAATATCATTACGGCTTGAAGCTTAATTTAAATCTGCACCTGCTAGGCCTTGAAGAATAATAACTTCGCCATCCTCATAAAATATTCGCTTAAAAAACTTTTTTCATTTGTAGCTTTGGGATAAAGAAGCTTGCTTCGAAGATTTTATTTCTTTTTCCATCAAGATAGAAACTGATATGTGGTCTCTGATTAGCTAGGGACAAAAACACGATTTTGGATTCTCAAAAGGAAAAGATTGGTTTTTATAAAAGGTGGAAGAGTTTGACCGACTAGTATATATATATATATATATATATATATATATATATATATAAATAAAAGCCAAATATAAATAAAAAATATTGCATTCTTTCATTTTGTTTTCGATAATTAATCAACAGTTTGTATTTGTATGCCTTTAACAATTTTATACTCATTAATCAATTTATTTTATATTTATATAATTTTTTCTATTATATCACCGACATATTATATAATTCTCTTTAAATTTTTTTCTCTTTAGTTATTATATTCATGGTTATTAAATATTTTTCATAAATCAATACCTTTTTCAAACTAAATGTAAATAACAATTAAATAAATAGCATTGTTGTGAAAATGTAAATCACCTTTCCTATTTATTTTTTTTTTACAAATAAAGCTATGGTTTTTTGTGCTTTAAATTTATTATTTTGAGAGTGCATTAAATTTCTTTGTGTGCAACCATAAATTATGCTGTTTTTACCACCTAAGCATCTACTAAATCCCCCTAAATGATACTCCCTCCATATCTAATTTTTATTTTTTCGGAAATTGACACACATATTAAAAAACAATACAATTATATGAATTTAGACTCTTTTACTGTTAGGAAGTGGTAAATATTACAATGGTTTGAAGCTGAATTTAAATTTGTACCTAGTAGGCCTTGAAAAATAATAACTTCGTCATCCTCACAAAATACTCTCTTAGAAAACTTTGTTTCATTTGCAGCCTTTAGGGATAAAGAAGCTTGCTTCGAAGATTTTATTTCTTTTTCCATCAAGATAGAAACTGATAAGTGGTCTCTAATTAGCTAGGGACAAAAACACGATTTTGGATTCTCAAAAGGAAAAGATTGGTTTTTATAAAAGGTGGAAGAGTTTGACCGACTAGTATATATATATATATATATATATATATATATATATATATATAAATAAAAGCCAAATATAAATAAAAAATATTGCATTCTTTCATTTTGTTTTCGATAATTAATCAACAGTTTGTATTTGTATGCCTTTAACATTTTTATACTCTTTAATCAATTAATTTTATATTTATATAATTTTTTCTATTATATTACCGACATATTATATAATTCTCTTTATATTTTTTTCTCTTTAATTATTATATAGGTGGTTATTAAATATTTTTCATAAATAAATACCTTTTTCAAACTAAATGTAAATCACAATTAAATAAATAGCATTGTTGTGAAAATGTAAATCACCTTTCCTATTTATTTTTTTTTTACAAATAAAGCTATGGTTTTTTGTGCTTTAAATTTATTATTTTGAGAGTGCTTTAAATTTCTCTGTAAGCAACCATAAATTATGTTGTTTTTACCACCTAAGCATCTACTAAATCCCCCTAAATGATACTCCCTCCATCTCTAATTTTTATTTTTTTCAGAAATTGACACACATATTAGAAAACAATAAAATTATATGAATTTAGATTTTTTTACTGTTAGGAAGTGGTAAATATTACTATGGCTTGAAGTTGAATTTAAATTTGTACCTGGTAGGCCTTGAAAATAATAACTTCGTCATCTTAACAAAATACTCTTTTAAAAAACTTTGTCTCATTTGCAGCCTTTAGGGATAAAAAAGCTTGCTTCGAAGATTTTATTTCTTTTTCCATCAAGATATGAAGTGATATGTGGTCTCTTATTAGCTAGGGACAAAAACACGATTTTGGATTCTCAAAAGGAAAAGATTGGTTTTTATAAAAGGTGGAGGAGTTTGCCCGACTAGTATATATATATATATATATAAGCCAAATATAAATAAAAAATCTTGCATTCTTTCATTTTGTTTTCGATAATTAATCAACCGTTTGTATTTATATAATTTTTTCTATTATATTACCGACATATTATTGATGGAGCTAAATATCACTAGAAGGGGGGTTGAATAGGGATTTAGGCGTTTAAATATTGTTTTAACGAGGTTATGAATTTCTGTCCTCTCTGAGAGGATGCGATAGAGGATGGAAATTCAAACTCTTTAATCAAGAACAAATTAAATGCAGAAATAATAAAATGAAATAGACACATAGATTTTATACTGGTTCACCCAATTATGGCTACGTCCAGTCCTCACACTCTTGTGAGATTTCACTAACAATCAATCAGATCAACCTCTAACCGAGGATGATTACACTTTGTGTATTTTCTAGCTTCACCAAGCTTACAATCACGTTTTTGAATGATTTCAAGTAACCTTACTTGAAAACTCACAGAATGATTTGAGTATGATTGCTCTCTCTTTTCTTAAACACTTTCTATAAAGATATTACAAAGATCTATTTTGTGAATGTAGAAAGTTTGAAGAGAGGATGGATATTGCTTTTGATAATCTTAAGATTTTGATCCTTTTCTGCAATATTTGTGTGTGTTTGATTATGGAGAGCTTGCTGGCTTTTATAGAGTTCTTGTACAGCTCTTCCATGTGTTTAAACACTTCTTGACCTTTGAGGAGGATGCATCAAAGAGTCCAATGGTCTTTGTGCTGAAATTACAAAACTGCCATCCAGCTGTCTTGAACAGTGCTAGTCCATCCTCAACATTGAGGTTCAAACATCCTAGGTACTTGGTCCATTGTAGCCTTTTTCTTTTTCTTTCTTCAAGACATGAAACGGCTATTTCCTTGACTATGTGTGCTACAGCAGGCTGAATTCGTGGAGTACCAGATTTGATTTCAACTTTTGAAGAATGATGTGACAAATTGTTCAAACTTGTACCTCGTACTAGCCGTCCTCTTCCTAGAACAGCCTATCCTCGTACTAGTCAAAATGTGTTTTCTGACCTCTTTAGATAATATGCTTTATTGGGTCATTATTGGTTACAATCTTGACATCTTAACCTGATTAAGACTTATGGTTACGTTGCTGGATGTATTATGTGCTTTTACGAGGCCATCCTCGCGTAGGCTCAACCCATCCTCTTGCTTGCAAATATGATGGTTTTGTCTCATATGTTCATCCTTTTAGTCTTTATGATTAATAACCTGTTTTCTACTATAAATCCACTCAAGAGCACAGATTAGTCCTTAAACACAATCATAATCTCTTAAGTAATTTTGTTATCATTAAAATCAATTGAGAGAGATTTTGTCTCAACAATTATATAATTCTCTTTATATTTTTTTCTCTTTAATTATTATATAGGTGGTTATTAAATATTTTTCATAAATAAATACCTTTTTCAAACTAAATGTAAATCACAATTAAATAAATAGCATTGTTGTGAAAATGTAAATCACCTTTCCTATTTTTTCTTTTTTTACAAATAAAGTTATGGTTTTTTGTGCTTTAAATTTATTATTTTGAGAGTGCTTTAAATTTCTTTGTGAGCAACCATGAATTATGTTGTTTTTACCACCTAAGCATCTACTAAATCCCCCTAAATGATACTCCCTCCATCTCTAATTTTTATTTTTTTCAGAAATTGACACACATATTAAAAAACAATAAAATTATATGAATTTAGACTTTTTTACTGTTAGGAAGTGGTAAATATTACTATGGCTTGAAACTGAATTTAAATCTGTACCTGGTAGGCCTTGAAAAATAATAAATTCGTCATCCTAACAAAATACTCTCTTAAAAAACTTTGTTTCATTTGCTACCTTCAGGGATAAAGAAGCTTGCTTCGAAGATTTTATTTCTTTTTCCATCAAGATAGGAAGTGATATGTGGTCTCTGATTAGCTAGGGACATAAACACGATTTAGGATTCTGAAAAGGAAGAGATTGGTTTTTATAAAAGGTGAAGGAGTTTGACCGACTAGTATATATATATATATATAAGCCAAATATAAATAAAAAATCTTGCATTCTTTCATTTTGTTTTCGATAATTAATCAACCGTTTGTATTTGCACATCTTTAACATTTTTATACTCATTATTCAATTTATAATATATTTATATAATTTTTTCTATTATATCACCGACATATTATATAATTCTCTTTAAATTTTTTCCTCTTTAGTTATTATATCCGTGGTTATTAAATATTTTTCATAAATCAATACCTTTTTCAAACTAAATGTAAATCACAATTAAATAATTAGCATTGTTGTGAAAATGTAAATCACCTTTCCTATATTTTTTTTTTTTACAAATAAAGCTATGGTTTTTTGTGCTTTAAATTTATTATTTTGAGAGTGCTTTAAATTTCTCTGTGTGCAACCATGAATTATGTTGTTTTTACCACCTAAGCATCTACTAAATCCCCCTAAATGATACTCCCTCCATCTCTAATTTTTATTTTTTCAGAAATTGACACACATATTAAAAAACAATTCAATTATATGAATTTAGATTTTTTTTACTGTTAGGAAGTGGTAAATATTACTATGGCTTGAAGCTGAATTTAAATATGTACCTGGTAGGCCTTGAAAAATAATAACATCGTCATCCTCACAAAATACTCTCTTAAAAAACTTTGTTTCATTTGCAGCCTTTAGGGATAAAGAAGCTTGCTTCGAATATTTTATTTCTTTTTCCATCAAGATAGGAAGTGATATGTGGTCTCTGATTAGCTATGGACAAAAACACGATTTTGGAATCTGAAAAGGAAAAGATCGGTTTTTATAAAAGGTGGAGGAGTTTGACCGACTAGTATATATATATATATATATATATATATATATATATATATATATATATATATATATATATATATATATATATATATATATATATATATATATATATATATATATATATATA
>JBBPBP010009780.1:6007398-6033600 GCA_037974735.1 Cicer chorassanicum
CAAATATAATTATTTGAAATTGATGTATTCAATAAAAAAGAAACACATAAAAACTTAGTAATAAAAGAAACGAAACATCAATAATAATAAGGCGTGTGGTATTTTCTTGCTTTTATTTTTTCATTTAATAAAAGCATAATTGTGAGTAAGACAAAAAAAAGAAAAAAGGACAATGGCGAAAACTAAAGAACAAAAAAAAAAGCGTAGCGGTGAAGACGAAAAACATTACATAGTAATTCACCTCATAAAGACACTTTCAAGTCTTTCCCTAACATAATATTATTTATTTATTTAAAAAAAATAAAAATTAAAGTGAAATAAAAAAATTTCAAACTCAAACTCACTTAAACTTTATATTTATATCTCTGCAATGGAATCGACGGTATTCAAACTCACAACATACAAATCCAATGCATGATATTTTACTACTAAACCAAAGTATTAGAATTTTTATTATCCTCTATAACACGAATCATCCGTCAAATAAAAAATATATAAATACCGAATCTTATTTTCTTTTTATGATGATCTAAATATACAGTGAATCCATTATCAAAAAACTATAGGAGAGTATGTTAAGCACGTGACATAGCATATCTGGATCTACCATATACTATAGTTGAATATTACCAAATAACACTTTCAGACGACTAAAGGCAAATTGAGAAAATTGAATAAACGAATATACGACATTACCACCGTCCACAGCGGCAACATTTCCACTTAATTTCTCTCTTCATAAAAGCCTTTTTCTCACCCACCCACTTTTATCACCTTCGTTCTTCACGCTCTCTTTCTCGATCCATTTCAATCTCAATCTCTTACCATGGGTTAGGAATCTCTTTCACTAATCATTTTCACCTCTTCATTCCAGATTCAATTTTCTCCTTTCTTTTATTTAATTATTATTGTATTTTTTTTTAACTTTGAAATGTTTGGTTTCAGCAACTGAAAATCCATTCAAAAGAATATTGAAGACGCTCGAAAAACCCGGTGGTGACGGTCACTTCGGAAACTACTATAGCTTACCAGCTCTCAACGATTCTCGAATCGGTAAACTCACTCATTTTCTTATTTATCTATTCGCTAATCTGATTATTATATTGTAATTAATTAATTGTTTTAATTTTGTTTTTTAGGTTGCATCGTTATTATGATACTTTGTGTAATTGGATAATAGTAGTAATAGTACTAATGATTGATGAATTGAATTTGATCTGAAGCGGTGGGGGAATTGACGGTGAAGTTTTTTGTGTTTGTGTTGCAGATGAACTTCCTTACTCTATTAGGATACTTTTGGAATCTGCAATTCGTAATTGTGATGAGTTTCAAGTTAAGAGTGATGATGTTGAAAAAATTATTGATTGGAAGAATACTGCTCCTAAACAGGTGGAAATTCCGTTCAAGCCGGCTAGAGTGCTTCTTCAGGTGCGTAGTAGTGTGAATGTGAATGTGGATATGATTAAATGCATAATTTAATCCAACGGTTACTATGCTTTAGTTGTTTTTTCGTGATTACATATTTTGTAACATTTGGCTTTTCCTGTATAAAATACATCACTTATAACTAACTTCTGATATGACTGGGAGAGAGAGAAAAGTAATAAAAAGGCAAATGGTATCCAAACTGTAAATGTATATGGTGTTGGACAACAAAAATGTTGTCCAAATAACATTTCTGTTAGTGATATTGCTTCGGTGACCTTGTTTGAATGTTATGTGTATTTGTGATATTCATTGTGCTTTTGATGTCATTATCAGGATTTTACCGGGGTGCCGGCTGTTGTTGACCTTGCCTGCATGAGAGATGCAATGAACAAGCTTGGTGGTGATTCTAATAAAATTAACCCCTTGGTAAACTAGATGCTGCTTATTAGTGAATTTAAGATTGATATTTGGTTTTTTATTTCATTATTTATAATTAATTCATCGGGCATGTGTAATAAATTTAAAATTGGTCACCTACAGGTACCGGTAGATCTTGTCATTGATCACTCTGTTCAGGTTGATGTAGCAAGATCAGAAAATGCTGTTCAGGCGAATATGGAACTTGAATTCCAGAGGAACAAGGAAAGATTTGGTTTCCTTAAATGGGGTTCAAATGCATTCAATAACATGCTCGTTGTTCCTCCTGGATCAGGGATAGTCCATCAGGTTATTGCATCTTTCAGTAACCATTGAAGCGTGTGCATATGTGTTTATATGTATATGTAATATGTGATGTGGCTCTGTAATATTTAATTCCTGAATAATTTAATTTTTTTCCTGTGAGGAAAAACTTTGTTCTTTTTCCAGTGATTCCAGTTTGTCTTCTGAATTAAGTTTTGCATATTCAACTTTTGCAGGTCAACTTAGAATACCTTGGTAGAGTTGTGTTCAACACAAATGGTGTGCTTTATCCTGACAGTGTTGTCGGAACTGATTCACACACAACTATGATAGATGGCTTGGGTGTTGCTGGTTGGGGAGTAGGTGGAATTGAAGCAGAAGCTGCAATGCTTGGCCAGGTAAAATTGTAAAAATAACATGTTGCCGAGTTGTTTTCCAAATTGTAGAATGGGATTTATTTATTGAATGACTATGTCTGGAAGTTTTTTACTTTCTTTTCTGCTAATTAGTAGTATACTATTGGAAATGCATGTGTTATAGTGTAGTTTTGGCCAATTATTGTGTTGTTATTAGAAATAATTATTATTTTCCTTTGCAGCCCATGAGCATGGTCCTACCAGGTGTGGTTGGGTTCAAATTATTAGGCAAACTAAGAGATGGTGTCACAGCTACCGACTTGGTGTTGACTGTTACTCAAATGCTAAGAAAGCATGGGGTTGTTGGCAAGTTTGTCGAGTTTTATGGTAAATACTAATTTATGCGATGGCATTTTTCTTCTTTTGTAGCATCATATTCCTAGCTGATTAATCTTTCCTTAGATAATAATTGTTTTTTACCTCCTTAATGCAGGGGAAGGCATGAGTGAGCTGCCTTTGGCAGATCGTGCCACCATAGCAAACATGTCTCCTGAGTATGGTGCAACCATGGGCTTTTTTCCTGTGGACCATGTCACATTGCAATATTTGAAATTGACTGGCAGGAGCGATGAAACTGTAAGTTAACACTTGTTTCATGATCGTTGATGTTGGCTGTACGTTCTTACATGTCTTTCTTGCAGGTTTCTATGATAGAATCCTATTTAAGAGCCAATAAGATGTTTGTGGACTACAGTGAGGTATACTACGCATATTTTGTTTTGGAATAGTTATATCTGAAATGTCTGAAAAAACCTGGTCTTGAGAGTTTGCTTTGCTGCATTGTAGCCCCAAGTGGAGAGAGTGTACTCGTCCTATTTGGAGCTCAATCTTGAGGATGTCGAACCCTGTGTCTCAGGTCCAAAAAGGTAATGAGTCTTCACGATTTCCACTTAAAAGTAAGGGAACAAAATTGTACTGTTCCTTTTATTTTGCATTACATGCCTTCCCTTATTAATATTGTACATAAAATTATCCAGGTTTAAAAAATTACAAAACCACCACCAACTGGCAACTTTGAAATGCTATTTAAGTCTAACAAATTTGTTAAAATTGTCTATTCCTACCCTTGACCCTTGCTGGCTTGTTCAATCATATATTTTGAGAAAAAGGAAGATCACATTCATTTGACAACATTGTGGAGTTAGTTTAGCATTTTATATGGAGGGTCTGTGTAGTAAGTAAAATTTAGAAGGGAGACAGTATGCAGTATGTACTCTGAAAGGTTAATTACATTCAGTTTTCTATTGTGTAATCCTTGCTTTAAATCTTTTCAGGCCTCATGACCGCGTTACTTTGAAAGAAATGAAGATTGACTGGCATGCCTGCCTTAACAATAAAGTTGGGTTTAAGGTATGAACTTCTGGGACTGGAACCATCCATATTATTTTTAATGTCTAAATATAAAATGCTGTGAAGTGAGAGAAACATTATTCTATGGCTAATTAATGCAAAACAGTCATATATTATACACTATTTATGCTTTTTTTAATGTTAAGACCAACTTTGAGTGAAATGTACCTTGTTTGGCACCTCTTGCTTTAACGCGTCAAACCCCCCCAATCACATCAAGAATGGCATCAATTTTAACTACCTTGGATGAAATTTGAATTTATATCCCTGCAGAATCTGCTCATTGCATTCTATAAAGAAAACTGAATAAAGTTTTCTGAATAATACCTCATTTTCTATGTTGAAATTATGAAAGTTACAATGAATGAAGAAGAGCTTTGCTCCTTATATACAATGCCAAAGCCCAAAGGCAATAACTAATCTAACTAACTTAGCTATAACAGAAACCTAAATGTAACAGAACTAACTAACTCAATGAACTAACTAGTAAACTGATAAAATGGCTATCTAACTGAGGTGTTGCTTCATTCTTCTCGTCTAATATCATCCAGGAAGTAAAATATTACAGTTGATTATATACTGATCCTACTTACATGCTTTTAGATATTTGTTTTTTGCTTTATCTCAGCCATGATCATTTCTTTTGTTTGAGCTGTATAGTATTGCACTGTTACAGGGTTTTGCTGTACCAAAAGAATCTCAGACAAAGGTGGCAGAGTTCACATTCAATGAAACACCAGCAAAACTTAGGCATGGAGATGTTGTTATAGCAGCTATCACCAGCTGTACAAATACCTCAAATCCTAGTGTAATGCTTGGAGCTGCATTGGTTGCAAAGAAAGCATGTGAATTGGGATTGCAGGTAAGTAGATGTCTCTGCATTTGGTTGCTTTGACATTATAACTTAATGATTTGATTTGATAATGATATACTTATACATATATTATGCATAAATCCAATGCGCATGTACTCTTGTTCCAAAAGTTGCAATATGATAGACAACATGATCTGGATAACTGGATTTTACTTTTAGTGTCTGACTGCATTTATATTTTTTAACACTGATGAATGCAATGAGATTGCCTCCTTTATTTTGTAGCTAATATTGGACTTGGTATAACATTGTATTTTTGTTGTTTTCCCTTTTCTTAAGTCACACTAGCGATTGTTTGAGGCTGCTGTTTGCTTTATAATCCAGTAGTTAAACTTAAGTCCATATTTGAGGGAATATATAGTGTGCTTACTTTTTCCATTCCCCCCAATAGTTTGTTATTTGCTACTAAGTACTAACTGATTGCTATTTTTTTCACCACTTGATATCAAATATTAGGTGAAGCCATGGATTAAAACAAGTCTTGCTCCAGGTTCTGGTGTGGTTACAAAGTATTTGCAGAGGAGGTACTCTTAGAATATATCATCAAATATATAAGCTTATAATAAGGTGGCGTTCACATTTATGTGGCGGAAATATTTTGATTCCTGAATCATATATTGCTTCTGCAGTGGCTTGCAGAAGTATTTGAATCAGCTAGGGTTTAATATAGTTGGGTATGGATGCACCACGTGCATTGGAAATTCAGGGGATATTAATGAAGCTGTTGCATCTGCAATTACCGAAAATGGTACATATCGTTTTTAAATTTTTGAAGTACTCACTTATGAATCTGAGGTTATCTAATCATTGGTTTTCTGAATTTTCCAGATATAGTAGCTGCAGCTGTATTGTCCGGAAATAGGAACTTCGAGGGTCGAGTTCATCCATTAACAAGGGCTAATTATCTAGCTTCTCCTCCTCTCGTTGTTGCCTATGCCCTTGCTGGCACAGTACGTAACTTTATATTGTTTCCAAGTATGCATTTTAAAACTGCTTCTTGCTGTCTAATTTGGATATTAATATGCAGGTTGACATTGACTTTGAGACTGAGCCCATTGGGATAGCGAAGGATGGAACACAGATCTTCTTCAGGGATATTTGGCCATCCAGCGAAGAAATAGCAAATGTAAGTGGCTAAATGTGTTTAACTATGACTTCACCATATTAATAAAAAAAAAAAAAAAACTAGTAGCTACCATTTGTTCATATGTGTCCAATTTTCAGGTTGTGCAATCGAGTGTGCTGCCTGATATGTTTAGGGAAACATATAATGCTATTACCAAAGGCAACCCCATGTGGAATGGTTTATCTGTTCCATCCGGCACTCTTTATTCCTGGGACTCTACATCAACTTATATTCACGAGCCACCTTATTTTAAAGACATGAGCATGTCTCCCCGAGGTTCTCATGGAGTGAAGAATGCTTACTGTTTACTCAACTTCGGAGACAGTATTACAACTGACCACATCTCTCCAGCTGGCAGCATCCATAAGGATAGTCCTGCAGCCAGATACCTTATAGAACGTGGGGTTGATAGACGAGACTTCAACTCTTATGGAAGTCGCCGTGGTAATGATGAGGTGATGGCAAGAGGAACTTTTGCCAATATTCGCATTGTCAACAAATTCCTGAACGGAGAAGTTGGACCTAAAACTATACATATTCCTTCTGGGGAGAAGTTATCAGTCTTTGATGCAGCAACGGTAAATTTTCTGAACTATGCAACATGTAGACATATTATTCATTGGTATTTTTCTGAATTATGTAACAATGTTATCAGCATTAATTCCATAACTTTTTCGATCAAGGACTGAAGTAGCCAACCCAAAGCCTTTTTGTTCGTATGTTGTTATTTTTATTTGATTGTCATATTATATATAACTTCAATGGAGGTTGCGAAGTAGTCTGCTGATAATCAAATTTAAGAGTTTCAACCCTACAGATATCATGTTGGATTTGTTCTATATACAAAATAGTCATTAACTAATTATCTTTAGCTGCTCTCTTTTTTTCCCGCTACTCTTGAAATTTAATGTGAAAGAATATATTGCTTGAATTTAGTATTGACAATACTTAATTGTCAGAAATACAAAACTGAGGGGCATGATATGATTATTTTGGCTGGTGCCGAGTATGGCAGTGGAAGTTCTCGTGATTGGGCTGCAAAGGGGCCAATGCTACTGGTATGTCCTTGACGCTGTTCTGCTCTGACTAATTTCCTATTGGTTTTATGTAATGCTGTATTGATCCATTATTGTCCCTAGGGTGTGAAAGCTGTCATATCAAAAAGCTTTGAAAGGATTCACCGTAGTAATTTGGTGGGAATGGGTATAATTCCTCTGTGTTTCAAGGATGGGGAGGATGCTGAGACTCTTGGCTTGACTGGTTATGAACGTTTCACCATTGATCTTCCAAGCAGTGTGAATGAAATACGACCTGGTCAAGATATTGCGGTGGTGACAGATAATGGGAAGACATTTTTATGTACCCTGAGATTTGATACGGAGGTATTACTAGATCTTAGTTTTTCATATTTTTATTGGTGGTGCTGTCTGTTCTTTTAATCCAGACTCTTATTCTTTGACTTATTATATTATCCTGCTGAATGTTTCTATGTTTCGGTTACTTATGACAGGTTGAACTTGCTTACTTCAATCATGGAGGCATCTTACAATACGCCATCAGAAACTTGATCAATGCGCAACATTGATCAAACGGCCACATATTTTTAACAGTCTCAAATAATGTGGAATGCGTCAGCCATGGTCCTCCTTTCAATGTGGGAGGAAATCCATGCCATTCAGCTATTTTTACTAATAAACCTGTAGGAACTCGGTGGAGGGTTATGAGTTGTGACTGTGTTGTTTGCTATAAGAAATGTAATTCATTTTTCCCATTTTTCTTATGTGTCTACGAGAATATAAAGGTTTTTATTATTGGTTTTACGGTTCGAGTTTGTAGCAAACATTTACATTATAGTGCTGCCAACTTACTGAGTTGGGAATATCAGAAATACTTATTGAGCTTTGTGCTGTAAAAGCATAACTGGGACAAAAGAGTGTTGGAAGTATTAGTTTTTTTTCTTCTAAATAATCTAGGGGCGAAATGCACATGCCGTATTCCGGGTTCAAGTTCATTTTTACTTTATTTTGGGACAAAAGGAATACCAAGAAGATAGTTCTCGTCCATCATTACGAGGAACAAGTACAAAAGATTCGAAACACGCTCCATAGGTATTAGAAATAGTGTTTGATTTATTTGTCCCTTGCCAGTTGCCATAGAATGTTTCAACGTGACATAAGTATATCGTTTCTTTGAACGATCAATTTCCTTGCAAGTTAGTTCCCTCTTACTCTCAAAATCTTCTTTAAGACCTTCTTCTAACAAAGTTTGAACATATATTAAGAAAAATAATTGTTGGAATTAATTTATCTAAAAAGTATTATTTCTATATATTTATCTCTATAATTATTGATATTGCAAGAGAAACAAATAATTTTTGTTTCATATAGTAAATTAAATAGGAATTTTTTTTAAAGAAATTATTAATTTATGTTAAATTTTGAAATAGAGACTTATATTAAGGGACAACAAAAATGTGAAATATGGTTTTATAATTAAGGATATAGTAATAAGATAATAAGACGTTTTTAACAAATATACCAATGAATTTTGAAACGGTGTCAACCCAATTTTAGGCTCTTCACTTTATTAAGCCTGTTCTATTAGTGGACAAGGAAACAAGATATGTGTCAAACTTTAAAATAAAATTGGATCCTCATGCATCCTTTTCCAACAAAATATTGTGAGTGGGAGGAAAGAGAATACAAGGAAAAATGAAGAGGTGATTAGGTGTAAGAGAATATGTAACAGATAAATAGAAAGTTAAGCGGTGTAGAGGATATTTGGAGAGAGATAAATATAAAAAAAAATAATTAGTATTTTTTTACTATAAATGGGTTCCACTATCATTAAATTTTTTATTTTAAAATTATTTTGTGTCTATCTCTCTTTCTCTCTCCAAAATAGATCATAAATAAATAAATAAATAAATTGAGAGGATTTTAACTCATTATAAAGGGATGTAGAGAATATTTGTGGGAGAGGATCGAAATTCGAAATTCACATGGTTTGACTTTTAAAATTCTAAATTAAGGAAAGCTCATCACATGTAAGGTCATAGAGAAACACTTATGTCATCAAGAATTTACAATGGATTTCACGTATAACTTATATATGGTTTAAACATAATTTTGGTCTTTGATCTTTTACTTAATATTTGCTATGGTATTTTATCTTTATTTTGATTTATTTTAGTCTTTTATCTTTTATAAGTGATGTATTTTAATCTTGTCACAATCACAACAAAAATTATAACAACATCCGATCATTGTATTCCCTTCTAACAATTGTCATTATGTATCTAATATAATATTCTTTTAAAAAGAACATTTGTTTAGTCCAATAATAGGTTTACACTTGAAAAACAAATTTGCATATTTTGAAATATATTTAAACTCTTTGAAAAAAATCACATTTATCAAAGTTTATTATATTTTTACCTCATTCTTATTAAAATTGCACACTTAAGTTTACATTTTGTCAAAGATTTGATATCAATAGTTTATAATAATAATTATACAATTGTTTGAAGAAATTATAATAAAAAGAACTAAAATACACACGTTATAAAAGATAAATGATCAAAATGAATAAAAATAAATGACCATAACAAATATTAAGTAAAAGATAAATAAACTTATAATTAAGAATTTATATATTGCAAAATTTCAAACTTGAATTCAAAAGTCAAAGTGGATATGAACGAAATGTTTAATCATTTATATCACCCGCAATCAATCTATTTGAAGATATATATATATATATATATTATATTATATTATATTATGTTTCTATCTAACTCCAAATGAGAACAGATCACAACTCGTTTAATGTGGATTGTGTCAAACTTGTATTGAAAATTTCGTTGGTGACAAACCTGACCTAAAGTGTAAAACCATAGGTGTAATGTGTTGGTTTTATTCGATTTTTGATCCAAATCTCTCCATGTGGGGATGTTTTATGGAGGTTTGGCATGAATCCGGATTTTAGCTCCATCCCTAATGGGAAGAACCTAAAGAGCACCATTTCTTCACTGACATTTTGAAATTGCACAAAAATCACAATTGCGTGGCCAAAATTCAGTTGGCTTTCATGAGTGCCCTTTTTTCCATACACCACAAAATTGGATTACTTAGATTTATAAGATAACTGGGATCCTTCGTCAGGCAAAACATTGATCTTGCTAAAGTTCCATGGCATTTGGCAATGATATATGCTTGAGTAGCAGGAGAGTTTATTTATCCTGCCTTTGGAAACCCATTACCAAGGTGAAGAATTACCACTACCACAACACCACAAAAAAGTGAAAAGGTTTAATCGCTGTAATTCTTGAGAGTCGCTTAATAGATTGAAAACATGCAAAAATGTAGAGAAGGCCCCTCATTAATGAGCGACAACAAAAGCAAAGACATAATATAACATCGATTGTTACACGAGGTAAATGAGGTTAAAAGAAAAGGCCTGTATACTCGTTACATCTATTGGTTTCATACATTTTCTTGAACCTCCTTTATGCAAAATTCACAACTTCACAAGTACTTAAATTTTTTTTTTCTTATTATATTTGCTACATATATAAATGAAAAGGGTGGAAAAAATGAGTTAGCTAAGCTACAGAACACCTCATCACGCTGTAAATATTTCCTTCCACACCGGAAGCTCCATCTTACGAAGTATTAGCTGAGACTTTAAAATTGCATATCATTGGAATGATGAACTCAGACAAGCCTGAAAAATAAGTCAATTAATAACATGAGAGCTGATCAACAGCAACTAGCAGCAAATTAAATATAATTACCTAAAAGCAGAAGTTGAGAGTCATGTTGTGCAAGACAAACTATTCAGCTGTAAATACAGCTCTGCAAACAATATTGAATATATAAACAACCATGTCACAGAAGATTCTAAGTATCTCCACACACATATTTTGGGAAGTGTTTATCATATACCCTAATTACTTATACGTGTAAATTGTGTTCATTGAATCTCAAGTTAGTTGAAAACAACTTATGAACATGTCATTAACTCACTTGAACACCTAAAACGCTTAACAAGTGATTGTGTTATAAAAAAACTCAAAGTAACTATAAATAAGTTCTTTCAAACATCCCCTAGATCTATGGTCTTAAGTTCAATTGAACCCAAAATAAACACAAAAGGTGCAAGAAAAATCAACACTTACGACTCATTAATATCAAATTGTATGTTATGCAAGAAATCATTTAGCTAAGTATATCAGTTAAAGCAAATGTAAATTATTTCCAGATAAACGTGATTGTCTTACCTTAACAGTAAAATAATATTTTGGCTTAATTGCAGTTTTAATCCCCCTATTTTTACTAATTCACAAAATTGGTCCTCTATTATAAAAGTAGACAGTTTTGGTCTCTCCCTCTGAATTTTTAACTAAAAAATGATGATATGGAGTGCTTTAAATAATGTGACATGCGATGATTTAGAATTATTAACCCCCATGAAATTGTAATAAAACGATGTAAAAACTTATATTTCAACTTCGGAATTTTTTTTCTTCATATTTTTAATTTAATTAATGGCATATAATTAATGCATCTAGATAATTCTATATCATAGAATTGTATGTCACGCCATTAAAAATATGTCAAATCGTCATTTTTTTAGTTCAAAAATTTGAGGAAGGGACCAAAACTGCAATTAAACTTAATATTTTTTACAATAATACGACAGAGGCGAGGTAAGTAAGTACCTGTAGTAATGTATACTTAAATTTTGTATTCACTGACGCGGATCCATTTGGTACTTGACCACTTATTCCCTTTAATCACTGGACAACCACCTGAAAATTATCAAGAAAACAGTTTTGTTAATTTATCTCATCTAATGTGAAAGCCTGCCGACGCAGCAGGCAATACAAATAATATTACAATAATAATAGAAAAGAAAAACTAACCATGCAAGCTTGAGGCATCTAAAGTTGCATCCGGCTTCATGCTCCAGAAAAGTAAAGCATCACCTCTCTTTGGCTTAATTGAAAGTCCTTTTTTCCCACAATCAGAAAGATCATTATACCATGGCACAGAACTGAAATTCCCCTTGGCAGCAGGGAACACTGTCTCTCCCCCTTCTTCAACATCTGTACTGTATCATCAAAATACAAAAGGAATGTAGCATGAACAGCTGACCACATATCCAAGACAAATTGAAGTTAATAACAACTAAGACAACAGGATATCACTTACAGGTACATCAGTACTGTTGCTATGCGCTGACCCCCATTCTGTGTGTTAAAGTCATCAAGAAAGTAGTCATAGTGAGGCTCATACTTTTGTCCAACTTCATAATGTAGAACTTGAAGTCCTTCACCGTGCTCTGTATATTGTGAGGTATAGCTTATTAATGCTTTCTGAAGTATATGATGAAAAATAAACTACTATCTTATATCATAAATCAGAAAGCCAGATGGCAAAAGCGACTGAAAATATTCAGTGGATAACACATGCATAAAATCTCCAAGTTCTCACTCACCGACAAAAAGTTGACTACAGAATGTATCGTACACGATTGGATAAGAACTTGATACTATTGTTGACTTAACATACATATGAACAAGAAAAAAGAGTACCAGTAATAAATTCTTAATTTTAAAAATAAAAATTCATAAACAACAAAATACATATAAGAAATGGGACTACTTACCTACTGGAATAAAAGTAAAGTCTGCAATTCTTTTCTCAATATTCCTCACAATCTTATCGCGTCCCCTGGCCAGAAAAGTTCCAGAGCTTGTGCGCACTCTACATGTATAAAGAAATATGTTAAGACATGCTTTGCCATAATGCAAATCTAAATAATGCAGAAGAAATCATTTTCAATTTCATAGAACACTTAACAGAGAAAGATAGGGAATACTCCAACCTGCTGTCTTTGCTCTTTCCAGTCTCACTATCCACAACCGTTGACTTGTGCATGTGCGGCTTTGCTATGTCAATCAGATATTCGCATTCCTCCTTGGTCTACACAGATTATTCAGCTAAACTTTAGTAATTGGAAGGTGGAGACATTACAATGCATCATAATAAATATTAGTGCACCACAAGAGCCTTAAGCTTAACCAAGAGATAAACACAATGTCATCCCATCATACTAAAATCATTTTCAAAACCACGAAATGCACCACTTGAACCTTCCATCAAGCATCAGTTAACCAACCAAAACTCAAAAATAGTTTTAGCATTAATATCCAAACCAAACCTTCAAAATATGAAGATAGTAAGAGAAAGGAAAACCCATCACCAAGAACCACAAGGAATTAAAAGACACTTAATTATTATATAAAATTAGATTTTGAGCCTAACTCAACCCCACAAAATTGACTTGTAGGGTGAAGATCGTGCAAACTTAATAAACACTATTTAGGCCATATTTATAGGCTACATGGGACTTGAGTCTTTCTTTAGTATGTAACCATTATACTAAACCCTTCTTTAATTTTTATACACTATCAATGTAAAAAAACAAATAGACAACCAACGAATCATAACCAACCATATATTTGACTTTTAAAGTAGTCATAGTTAAAAGAATTGAATCCCTTTCCCACATTACGATGGAATTTCTTCTTATTTGTTTATCTCCAGCATTTCTAATATTTTCACAAATCACAAATGCAAAACAGAGAGGCATAAAATTCGAAATGAAAATGCTCAGTACTACTCTCACCAAAACGACAAAAATAAAACCATCGAAAGCTAAGAGCAAAAAAAAAAGTCATCCATAGTTCATAATTTCTGATCAATCGCATTAATAAAAAAGAAGAAAAAAATCAACGAAAAACGATGAGTAAACAAAGATAAATTTCGCGATGAATAAAATATCAAAGCAACGAAAGTAAGTAATTACCAGAAAATTGTGATAAACGAAAGCCCTAGGCTCCCATGATATAATTTCAACCCACTGTTCTCCTTTACCTTCTTCTTCATCGGTTCTGATTCGTAAAAAAAAACAACAAAACTTCAGCACGAAGAATTAAAAAAATAAAAAAAAAAACAAAAAAACTGATTGAAATCGAACGGTACCTATCGACCGTGTTATGAACAATGGAGGTAAGATCGTTAGGTTTAGGCAAGTTTTGACGAGAAGAAGTAGTCGGAATAGAGAGGATTCCAAAAACGAGAAGAATTAGGATGAGGAAAGTGAAGGCGATGAATAAACCGAAAATGATTGTGTAAGAAGAAGACGATTTTCTATATGGAAGGCGAGAGTATCGGGGTTTCGCCATTGATGAGTTCAGATCCACGAGATCTGAAAATTCAACGAACAGAGTTGCAGTTGAATTCAGAAGGTTGTGTTTGTTTAGTGTAAAATAATTATTATTATTATTATTATAATAAATAATAATAATACTGTTACGACTGATAATAGATGGTGGAAGAAAGAAAGAAGGAACAAGGAAATGAATTTATTATTTTAATTGTTTTGATTCTAATCTTCGCATTCAGTAATGTTCATGGGGTTTAAAAGTCAACATTTCAGATAGTAGTAATTAATCGATCAATCAGGCATGAGTTATATTTAGGAATGTGCAAAAATATAATTAATCGAAGATAAATCAAATTGCAGTCCACAATATATCATTAAATCAAATCATTTAAATATTTACAAAAATTATTGATTTAAAATAATTCAGTTAACCAAATTTAATTCAAAAATCAGTTTAATAATTTTAAAAAAAACAATTAACTTCAATTAAGATTTTTTTCTTACAAAATTTATTTTTCACAATTAAATTATTTATTTTTTGCAAAATTTTCGAAAAAAAAATTGAAAAAGAATTTCGAAATTATTTTTTTGAAAAAAAAATTATCAGAAAATTTTTTACATTTATTTTTCTCGAAATAAAATTTATATTTTTTTATCAAAAGAATTTCAAGATTCTTTTTTCAAATAATTATTTTGAAATTTATTTTAACTATAAATTTGTTCAAAATATTAAACTAGTTTATATTTATAAATCAGTTTTAAACCGGTTCAGAACTGAACTTGATTTAAAAGTGATTTTCTGAATCACACCATTAATGTAGTTCAATGCGGTTTTTTTTTCCACCATGAACACCCTACTTATATTCGGTATATTTTCATCTGATCAACTCGCTGCACTTTGTAAAACAAAATAAATAATACTATGATTTTTTTTTTACTAAAAGTATTGTTATCAATTCTATATTAATAAATTAATATTTGATATTACACATAAAATAATAGAGATTAATTTTTATTTCTATGCGCCGATAATAGTGTAAATGTTTGTAATGCGTGGATTCAATTAAATTATAAGATAGCTTATTTTTAAAATAAAATCTCATTGTAAAGCTTATTTTTAAAATAATTCTATAAAAATTTAAGATGAATTATTTAATATTTATTTACTTAAAACATAATAGTTTATTGAGAAGAATTATAAAATAATAACGAATATTTCCTATAGTAAATATGTTGAGATTTCTTTTTTGACAAATGATAAATACCGAGCTTGAAGGTTTTAAAACATTAAGTTTTAATGATGTTATAAAAATATTTGTAGCTTATAATAATTTAATTAAAAGCTTTAATTTTAAAATAATCAAATAACATTAAAATGGTTGATATTATTATATTTAACTAAATATTTGAAATCCAAAGAATAAAACACAATTCTCTTATATAATTAATAAACTTTGAATATGAAGTGACACAAATATCACTAGAATGTCATTAAATAGAGATATTGTTGTTTTAAAATTTCTAGATGACGAATTGCAATTTATACGAGGATGAATGTACAAAACTGAAAAAACTAAAGCATGTAAAAAGAACACACGTAAATTTATACTGATTCACCCAAAATGGGTTACGTTTAGTTCTTCGCAAACTTGTGAGTTTCACTATAGTTCAAAATGACTTTTCCTTTATAGGGATCTTTTCTTTTATATATTTGTTTTCCAGTCTCACCAGGCTTACACTATTTTTCTTTTTTATTTACAGCTATTGTCAAGTTTATAAGAACTTGAAATATACAGATTTAGTGATTTGTGATAAGATTATGATTCTTTCTCTTTTTGCAAAACTTTACAAGAGGATGTTCTAAAAGATATAGTTAAAGATTATAGAAAATGCAAAAAGAGGATGAGATTGTTCTTCTTATCTTTGAGTATTTATCTTTTATATGAGTAGTTGTTGTGTGAAATGATGAAGAGTTATCTTCCTTTTGTATGAGTAGTTGTTTACCATTTTATTGTTTGACTTCAGGTACAAATTTATCTTCATTTTATTTTGCTGTTGATTCATTTTTATGTGATATAGTATATCCTCTATCTTATAGATTAAAGGTTTATTCTATAGCTCTATTTGTTTATACTATAGCTTAGAGGACATGTCAGATTGTGTCAAATACACTTATTTTGATCAATGTGATGAGTAACCTATTTTCTAATTTAGATACACTCAAAAGTACAAATTAGATAATAAGCATAATCATAATTTTTGAAATAATTTTGTTATCATTAAAACAATTTAGAGAGATTTTGTCTCAACAGAATATACCTATATGTCAAACTTTTCTCCATATTTGAATACTGTATAAATTTAAGATCATAAATATTTTTATTCATTATTTTATTTAATTATTTAAAATATTTAACATGCTTATATTGTAAAAATGATACATAAAAGTAATTAATCTTATACTTGTTGGTATTTATTGATTGAATTGAAATTTTAATGTTTAATTAAATTTATTTTATTCATTTCATTTTACTACAAAATGGATATTTAATTATGTGATCTATATTTGAATTTGATTTAAAGTAATCTTGACTAGATAATATTTTTTATTGACGTTGAAATATGTAATTATTCAGACAAAAAAAAAAGAGAAATATATAATTATTGACACAGAAGTATCGTTGAAATAGCAGTTGCAGAGATTTTTTAATATACTTGAATATATGTTTAATCGTGTGATATTCCTTTTTTATATTATGTGTGTGTAATTTGTTGCTGGTCTCTTAAAAAAGTGCACCTACGGTCTCTTAAAAAAATGCAAAATTTAGTTTTACTGTTAACAAAAAAATCATAAATAGTCTCTCAAATTTATAAAATCAAGTTACATTAATCTTTCTATTAGAGACTATTTTGGTGTTTAGATTTTGATTCGTAATTGTAATAATATAGATTGATTGTAGTAAAAAATAATATATAAATTGTACTTTTTCTTTTTCAAAAGTGAAATGGATAACATATATAGTAAAAAAATGAAAGAAATCTAACTTTTAAGTGGTTTGAACATGTAAACATAATATCTTTGTATATTTTATAATAAAGATAGTAGTCAAATAAATATAGTCAAATTGTTAAAAGGTTTGAGGAAGACCTAAAAATACTATAAGAGAAATTATTAATAAAAAATATGAGACTAATGAGTTGGAATACAATGTTACGACGTTATTTGATCAATGCGATCGAATTTATTTAAGGAGATAGATTTTGATTGTTTTTGTAAAAATAAATTGGATGCAATTTTTTACCAGATACTAAAATGGAGATTTTTGCTAAATAATATTAATTTATTTGTGAAATAAAAGGTAAAAATAATTTATAGAGTTGTTTTACTAAAAACAAACACAAGAGTTGTTGTAATTCTAATTTTTATTTGAATTAAAAAAAATTAATTATAGTTTTTTTATTTAAAAATGTCAACATAAATTAGCTGGCAGAGGATCTTCAAGTTGAATGTGAAAACAACTACTCCGTCATAATGTGTGTCAAAAATATTCTTAAACAAATCCGCTTATTTGTTTCTGCCTATTATTGTCCTTCTCGTATGAAGGAAATCCATGAATGTACAGATTGTTTGCATCCAGCTATATTAAATAAAAGGGAAAAAAAAACTATATTAGCAACAATTACCCTATTCAAGATCTCTTGCGAGAATAAATTAATTGATTGAGTTTAAATGGTGATTAATGAATTTTAATTAATCACGAATTGTGATAGAAGTCAGAGAGCTGAAACAAAAATAAAAATATGTGTTAATATGAGATCAAACA
Organism: Cicer chorassanicum; assembly: GCA_037974735.1. Classification (NCBI taxonomy): domain Eukaryota; kingdom Viridiplantae; phylum Streptophyta; class Magnoliopsida; order Fabales; family Fabaceae; genus Cicer; species Cicer chorassanicum. The sequence goes on from JBBPBP010009780.1 coordinate 6,025,333, forward strand.
GTTTAGATTAAAAAATACATCTATTAAGTGAAAATGATCTCGACCGTTGATTTACAATCGGACGACTGATATCAGATACAGTAACTTTCTGTAAGTGCATTAAATCTAATTTTCAATTAAACTCCAACACTAGGTTTTTTCAAGTTAAGATCATCTCCATTTTTTATTATCTCTATTTCTTTTATTACTAAAGTTTTTAACGTAAAAATACATGTTACTTCGATCTCGAATATAAACAAATATAGAGTCAAAGAAATTTGATGTATTTCTTTTATTACTAAAGTTTTTAACGTAAAAATACATGTTACTTCGATCTCGAATATAAACAAATATAGAGTCAAAGAAATTTGATGTATGTAGTTTAAAATTTAAATTAGATAATCTATTTTCTTTAACATATTTTCACTTATTTGAAATCGAAGAAAATATATTTTAAAAATTATATCATTTATTTTGTATAATTAAATTTTTATATACTTAAAATAAATTTTTTGAGATTATCCAAATAATTCTATTAGAAAAAAATTTAGTTGCATTTCTTAATATAATTTTCGTATGTTTCTTAACTAACTTTAATCAACCACGATTTCATCAAATTTATAATTTTTTTATAAATTATAATCATTAAAAGATGTATTTTATGTTAAGAACCATACAAAATGCACCTAAGTTTTATTCAATTACCGTTAATTAACCAAGAAACAGAACATTAAGGTGATACAAAAAGCAGTTCAATAAATGTTGGCCCAAAGGCCCAAGCCCAATAAAATACAAATGTAACAATACTTTGTTCGAAATAACACGCATAAGATTTGGAATGACAAATGAAACATGAACAAGGGAACTAACAGAAGTTCCAGAAACTGACCAATTGACAAACAATATGAGAATGCTTCTTATGGTTTTAAAAGACACCAATAAGGGTAGGATACAAAGCCTTGGGCTGGTATGAAAGACAATTAGGAACATAAGTAGAACTTCGTTTTTTAGGAGGATCCATGGAAGATAAGGCTGGTTGGTTCAAATATGCATACTTGCTTTTTGTCCACCTGCACATGTCAAAACTAAATTAAGATTATGAAGTGAGCAAATAAGAATATGAATTAATTATGGAAAATATTAATAAGTGTCTTTGAACACTTGTTAAAAGTTTAAATATAACAAAAATAGTTTAAAGTTTGTGTCATTCATATTTTAAAATTATAAAAAATATAATTTTTCCCTCAAAAATTATTTTTTATTTTCTTTTTTATTTCCTTAAGAAGTGTTTAAGGATACTTATTAATATAACCATTTAATTATTAATCTTATTTTCTCAATATACGTCCATAAAATGACATTAGAGAAAAGATTGTGGGGTCTATATATAATGGAAGGAAAGATTGAATTCGAAGCATTTTGTTGTCCGGATACATTGTCAAGTTTAATCTTATCTCTAAATTTTGACTTTCTTTTCTTTCACTCCTTCCATTAGTATCTTTTAATATTCTAAAATTCAAGATATATGAACAACAGATGACGTGGAGTTCAGAGTTAAGCCTCTACAATGTCTCAAACTACAACTTGAATTGATTACTTTCATGGAAGAACACGTGGAAATAAAATAAATGATAAAAATATTTTTTTATATAAATAAATATTAATATATTTCTTTCGTCCATATCAAAATAAAAATAAATAAATAAATAAAATTGATATATTTAATTTAAAAAATAAATAATTATGATTCAAATAACTTTTTTTAATCAATTCCTACATATTATATTTTTAAATTACTAATTTGTGTAATTTTTTATTTTTTATATTTTAGATATGAATCACAAATAGTTTAAATTTTCTGCACTAAACAATCTTGATTGTTAATTTGAATATTTAAATTAACTTTAAATGATCATAACTCCTTACTTTTATGTTGATAAACCTTCATAAAAGTCAACACGAGTTGATGTCCATTACAAAAGTTGTTAAAATATCACCATAAGTTATCTTGTCCAAACAAATTAAGAATATCATGTAAGGTTATTACAAGATTCCACAATTAATAATTTTTTATAAAATGGAAAATTTTACTAACCAATCCTTTATTCCTACGTGTACTTCCTTGTCCTCATCAACTTTTTTGCCGCAACAATTTGTCTCTACAGCACAATTAACCTTCTCTTTATTGGCCTCATCTTCACTTTCATTCTTTAAGCACAATTCAAAGCTCCGGTACTCTTGCTCCTGTAAGCAAATAATATTCATCTTTATAATCTAACTTGTACAATACAACTTTATAAACCATCTTATTATATAAAAAGAAAAATCATCAACCACATGATGAATATGTGTTAATTATGCAATTGATAAACAATTTTCTTTGGATGGAGCTACAAATATGATCTATACTTCTTGCATATATAGGTGATGATCAAAAAGAAGAACAAAAAAACAAGTTATTTTATTTTTGGTAAAATAACCATAATATATAACTCGAATGTTTTTTTTTGCTGTTGTACGATGTAACAACTGTGAATATCATTAAAATAGAAAAACTTTGCGTAAGGTGTACACATATGAACTATATACTTTATTTATGGTAACGTTGAATTTGAATTCTATATGGCCGCGACAGAGGATCCAAACTATATAGACCTTACCGTGAGATTGCGTGCACGGAGTCTTGCTGCTGCTTTGATAGCAGCAAGAAGATGATCCTCTTCAACAATTTGCTTTTGCCTCCAAAACTTGGCGATTTCTCGCTTTGTCACACTCTCTTCGGCTCTTGGCTTTGAGATGACTCGAAATTTCGGAAGTGGAGGTGGTGGTGGTGGTGGTGTTGCCCTTGAAACAACCTCTCTATTTGATCCAAAAGCATCAATTCCTTTTTCCTTTCTTTGCTTCATTCTCACAAACCTTTGATCTTAATTCACTTTGTCGCTTACTCACTACTCACTCACGTCTTCAACAGTTTTTATAACTAAAAAAGAAAAGATGGGAGATTAGAGAAGCCAGAAATTACCATGAGCTAACCAACTATCAAACCTACCTTTCCCACTAAACCAATAGACTTGTTGTTATATATGGTATTTCTTAGTCACACAGAATATGCAAATATGCATAGCCCTTTTTAATTGCGTGTGGACAACATAAACAAAAAATAAATTGGACTGGTTGTTACTTGTTGCATTTATTTTAAGAAAATAATAGTGCTTGAAAGTAAAGAGTGGTGGGTGCGTTAGCTTTAGTTCAAATAAATGTTAATGGCTCATTTATGTGTATAAAAATCCATCATCTAAGATATGCACAAATTTTAAACGTATTTAGATTTTCAAAGTAATTTATCTCTGCATCTATGTACAATCTAAATAAGATATTTAAATAAACCAAAAACTTTTTCCCCTCGCCAAAGTATAAGCACTTTGGATTTAGTTTAAAAGAAAATGATATGATTAATTAGTAGTACATACATGATAGCAATTAAAAAACAACGCTAAAAAAAAAAAGATTTTTCTACTCTAACATAAATAGGGAACTTCAATTATGTATCAAGTGTGGGTCCAAAAAATAAAGATAATCTTCTTGTGTGTGTTTTTCTTTTCTTCCAGCATTAAGAAGGTTCCCATCCCTATCAGGAATCTTCAATTGATGGTTGTGATCCTTGTATGACATGAGCAACTTGCAATTATAAATATATTTAACAGTATATTGATGCATAACATATATATAATTTGATTAGTCCTCCTTGGCAACCTCTAATTATTTTAATTAGTGGATAATGCCATGTTAATAAAGAAATATCAATTTGAACCGACTGCTAGAAAATCTCCTCTCATTAGCCATTATCCAAAGCAAAAGGCCAACCACAACAGTATTGTCAAATATTTTAAACACAAAAATACCCTTGTTGCAGTTATGATTTATTAAAGAAGATTGGGACATCTATCATATTTTAAAATGATATATTGTAAATACATCGTACTATGACAAATCTCAACTAGTTTAATTGAGATTTAGAAAAACTTTTACCCTGCATAATCTGCCACCAAAGTTTACAAAGCATGCAATGAAAGCAACAGTTCAAAGATAAATAGGAAAGCAAAGGTAAAAATCTTAACAAAAGAAATTGATAATTGATTTACATACAAGAATAACTATGCTTCCAATGGAAAAGACGGTTGCATTTGCATAAATTGGCTTTTCAGTTTATAAATTCTAGACTGGTATAAGACTGTGTTGAAACTAAAAACTGTTACTCCCATCACTGTCGTCATATTCATTCATGCCAAAAACAGCTTCTGATTTTGTATCTCAAGCTGAGAAGTCTAGTTTAATAAATGTTGTCAATTGTTATAGCTCATAGTTTTTTAATCAATAACTAAACTCCACGAGGAGGGGAAAACTTTGATTGTTCCATTCAGATGTCGAGATGACTCAGTTTTCTAGAAAAAATACACAGAAGTTTCCAGTTTTATGTATGTGAAAACTATAATCTGTAAACTAATCATACCGGAAAACATACATAAAGCTCAACAATAATGAAATATTACTCCTTCAGCCTGAAACACCGCAATAGCAGATAGTTCTATAGACAAACTGATAGGAAACTCCTTCCTGCGTAGGAGATGCACGTTTCAAGGAATAGGAAGATAACAGATAATTATCTGTTTTCTTCTTTTTTATTCTCCCCGAACCAATTTCTATTGCAAACATGGAAAATAATACAGTTTCAGTAATCAATAGTAAATTTCATCTTAATAAAAGAATTGAATGACCAAAGCCCTGTCCAACCACACTTTTGCCATATTATTCATATACAATCTCCATTTTCACAGGTAAGTATTATCACATTGTGAAGCAGTCAGGGCAAACAATTTTGAGAGAGCTATTTGACATGAAGGGAACTTTCAAAAAATATGATATAAGAGAGCAGGGACCAGAAATGTTTGATTTTAGTTAATGTTCTCCGAATAAAACAAAACATTCTGATTTTTCTCTATATGATAAACTTTATCTCTGTTATAACATATACCCACTCCCCACCTCTCAATCTTGGAGAAGCAGGGCTTAGAAAGAAAATGCTGCAGTCACCAAATCAACACCGCTAACTTAAGCTCACATATCCCGTATTCAAAATTGCAATTTAAATTATATTTACTGGAGTCGTCACAACGATATAGATCTATTGACAGGAGAATAAAGGTCATGTACTGACAACCAATCTAGCAAGTTGTCATTGATATTTGATAGTGTATTTTCAGCTGCATACTACTATAGGGAATCCAAATCCAAACTGAGGAACATAAAAAGTTGTATTCAAATTGGAAAAATTTATGTATTCTCAGCAAGTTAAAAATAAAACAGCTCAATTTGGTTATATACAATGATGACCTTATAATAATTCTTTCTAAAGACTATATCCAGATTAAATACCAAAACCCTAGATAATTTAGTTCTTCTCATACCATAAAGTACCACTTAGTCACAGATTAGAATGATATTTCTACTAATTAGCAAAGAGAGATTCATTAACTACAAATCACCATCCTAGATCAAATAACATTATTTAAAATCAACAAGAAACAAAAGAGTGAAAAAAACAAACCAATTTATTTCAACAAAAATGTGTCAAATATTATTACACCAATTGTATAATCTATCTATAATGATATTAACACGAAGATGAAACATGTATATAGAAAAAAGATGAAAATACACAAGTGAATAAAAAAAGTGTGTTGAGTTTGAGTTTCAAGTAGAAGTGATTCGAAGTGCTTTGGATTTAAACCTAAATCTAGGAGCTCTAGGGATAACTTGACTGGGACCCATATGAAACTGACCGGGAGAATCGGTAAGAGGTGGACCATCATCATAGATATAACCAACGAGATTACCACAACTATTGCACTTGATTTTAGTTCTCTTTCTTTGAATTCCCCAATAGTTGACTGTTTCGAAGAATGGACGGATCTTATCTTCTTTTTCGAAATTGAATTTGGTGGAATCTACTGTGGAGAAGGAAATGGAGTTTTTGTTTCCTGCTTCGAAGTAGAAGTCGGGTGGGTAAGCGTGAGTTGAGTTGAGATTGAGGTTGGTGCCGCATTCTACACAGCTATAGATTGAAGCCATTGTAGTTGTTGAAGAGAACAAAGGTTTTCTACTTTTCTGTTACGTGTGTAAGGAACGAAACGATTTTTTTGGTACAAAGGAACGAAGTGATTTGATTTTAAAAAAAAAAATGAGTCAAAACGCGTTGTGGTTGATTGGGATGTTATATATGTGGATTCTTCTGGAAGGTTGCGTAGCCGTCGCGCAGAAAGTTCGACGGTCGTTGCTGGGAAATGGAGTGAAATTTTGATAGTTGGAGAGTAAATTTTGTCCGGGCCTAATGGGCTTGTTGGATGGGTCTGTGTTTTTGGTTGGGTTGGGCTTTGTAGTTATAGGCTCCAAACCAATAGTCTCACATGTTTCTTATTTCTTCTTGTTCAATTCCATTCTAAATAATATTCTAATTTTCGATATGATCAAAATCTAATGTGTCACTCTCTCATAGAGCTAACATCCTATACTATGAGTGTACGTGGGTGGTTGGGTTGGACTGGTTTTGACAAAACTCGATAACCAACCCGATCGATTATCTTTGGATTTGGTTAAGTTCTAAACCCGTATTTTTTTTCATTTAACCCGAACCGAACCGAACCGATCAAGAACGGGTTGGATTGGGTTGGGTTGGCGGATTATACATAAATAATAAACTGTTTTTTATTTTACGAAAAAATATATTAAATGAAAATATATTTAATATTTGAATGTCTTAAAAACTAAAATTTTAATCACATCACTCAATTCTTTAAAAAAATCATCAACCTCTCACACAAAAAAAAAATAAATCTCACAATTTTCAAATACATAAATTAATTCAACAACAGTAAATCAATAAAATATAAAAATTCATCAATTCTAAGCAATGTCAACTTCAAGTACAAGCACTTAACGAGTTTCTCAAAGTCTGAAAGGAAACAATTGGGAATATGCAAAAACAAATATTAATAATAAAAATGAAGAGAAAACCATTACACATAACCCATAAACCATTTTAGTTTACTAAACTACCATAACTTTTTAATAGTAGTGATTCATTTGTTTATAACTATAGTACTTACTATTTTCAAATAAAATACTAAAAAAAAGTGTTTAATAGATTAATATGTAAAAAATTTAACCTAAATTCATCATAAACTTTTGCATAAGCATCATTTTTGCTCATAAATAGTATTTAAATAAAAAAAATTATTAAATAAATGTAAAAAATTTAAACTAAATTCATTATAAGCATAAGTATAAGTTTTTCGTTCATACTTTTATTATGTAAAACTATAACAAAATATAACATTTAAATAAATAGTATTTAACTTAAAAATTAAATTGCTTTTTTGAAATACACAATTCAAAAATTAGATACAAATTTTATGAGTAGGCATATACGAGATTAGAAGGCCAAAACAAATTAAAAACTAAATTGCAAGAGAAATTAAGTATTTAGCATAGACACAAGAACACCTTGCATCAACAATTATATAAAAATAAGTTATTAATAATATTTTATTATAGCTAATTCGTATAAAAATCAGTTATGAGCACCTGCGGAACAAAAGAAGAAGATGGACGGCGGCGCGACCTCAAGAAGTCCGGAAGAAGATGGACGCATAAAGTGGATGAAGGCAGTTGAAAATCAGAAAGAAAAAAAAAATAAACCCTATTGTACTGTTGGGTCTGCCAAACATTTTTTTTTAAAAAAATAACTAGTTACCGGGTCAGGTCTTTGGGTCGACTAGTTCAAATTGTTAAACTCATCACCCGAACTAAATATAAGCGGGTTTCAATGGGTTGTGTTGGACACCGAATACTGATAAAAATCGGGTTGAATTGGGTGATCGGGTTGACCCGCACCCATATACACCCCTAACTATTAAAATTAATATTTATTTATAGTTAGTTAAATATAATCCAAAGTTTGAATTTCAAATAGCAATTATACAATTCCACTGTGTAAAAGTTGTAATAGTCCAAATTGTTAACCAAAGCAGCGAACAATTGCACTTCTGACAGATTAATATTGGCAATTTATTGATTAAAAAGAAAACATTGACAAGTAATTAAAAGTATTTTTGTTTTTATTATTTTATTACTATTTTGTTAGAGGAAAAAAGAAATTGAAGTTGAAGTTAATTACTCCTTCTCTAAACTTTAGTTTTTTAGTTTTTTTTTTTATGTTTTAAAAATTTTATT
>JBBPBP010009780.1:6040077-6088476 GCA_037974735.1 Cicer chorassanicum
AACGATAGCTTTATTTGTAAAAAAAAAAAAACGATAGGAAAGGTGATTTACATTTTTACAACAATGTTATTTATTTAATTGTGATTTACATTTAGTTTGGAAATGTATGTATTTATGAAAAATATTTAATAACCACCAATATAATAATTAGAGAGAAAAAAATATAAAAAGAATTATATAATAAGTCGGTGATATAATAGAAAAAATTATATAAATATAAAATAATTTGATTAATTAGTATAAAAATGTTAAAGGTGTACAAATACAAACGGTTGATTAATTATCGATAACAAAATGAAAGAATGCAATATTATATATATATATATACTAGGCTGTCAAACTCCTCCATCTTTTATAAAAACCAATCTTTTCTTTTTCAGAATCCAAAATCATGTTTTTGTCCCTAGCTAATTAGAGACCGCATATCACTTCCTATCTTGATGGAAAAAGAAATAAAATCTTCGAAGCATGTTTTTTTATCCCCTAAAGGCTGCAAATGAAACCAAATTTTTTAAGAGAGTATTTTCTGAGGATGACAAAGTTATTATTCTTCAAGGCCTAGCAGGTACAGATTTAAATTCAACTTCAAGCCATAGTGATATTTACCACTTCCTAACAATAAAAAAAAGTCTAAATTCATATAATTGTATTGTTTTTTAATATGTGTGTCAATTTATGAAAAAATAAAAATTAGAGATGGAGGGAGTATCATATAGGGAGATTTAGTAGATGCTTATTTAAATTTATTTTTTTGACAATGCTTTAAATTTCTGTGTGCTACCATAAATTATGCTATTTTTACCACCTAAGCATCTACTAAATCCCCCTAAATGATACTCCCTCCATCTCTAATTTTTATTTTTTCAGAAATTGACACACATATTAAAAAACAATACAATTATATGAATTTAGACTTTTTTTACGGTTAGGAAGTGGTAAATATCACTATGGCTTGAAGCTGAATTTAAATATGTACCGGCTATACCTTGAAGAATAATAACTTCGTCATCCCTAGAAAATACTCTCTTAAAAAACTTTGTTTCGTTTGCAGCCTTTAGAGATAAAGAAGCTTGTTTCGAATATTTTATTTCTTTTTCCATCAAGATAGGAAGTGATATGTTGTCTCTGATTAGCTAGAGACAAAAACACGATTTTGGATTCTGAAAAGAAAAAGATTAGTTTATATATATATACTAGTCGGTCAAACTCCTCCACCTTTTACAAAAACTAATGTTCCCCCTTACTTTGATCTTTTTCTCATTTTATATGTATTTTGATTTCATTTTTTTTTCTTTCTATTTGAGTTATACATGACAAGTGCTATTTATTTTTTGATATGTTTACTTTATAGAGGTTTTATATTTACTTAGAGCATATCCTACAGTGACCTCAACATTCGTTCATTAAATAGAGTTCATTATGTCATATCATCTTTAAGCAACTCATTCATTTTTTACTCCAACGGGAATTCATGAGTTTATTAGATAGGTCCCACAACTTTAATTTATACGTTAATATTTTATTTATATTTAATTTTATTATAACTTAAAATAACAATTTAAATATTTCAATTAATATTATTATACATTATTTAAATTTAAAATAAAATTAAACTTAAAAATTTTTATAATGATAATAAAAATTAAAAAAGGTAACAGTCATATAATTATTATTGTTAATAAATTAAAAAGAAGTTAACGGTCATAAATTAATTAAAAAAAGGTTACGATCATAAATTTATTATTATTAATAAATTAATAAAAATGTAACAATTATGAATTTATTATTATTAAATTATGAAAGTACCGTTTATACGGTGAACTCGCCAAAAACTGAAGTTTACGTTACGAAGGTATTTGTCTTCCGTTCGAGATGCTCTCACATGGTACATAACGAATCATTAACTAATAAAGTGAAATATATTTATTATCAATACATAATTAATTGGTTTTAATATAATCATTACCATTTTAATTAATATTTTAAAAAAAACATACAAATTTAAGAGCAAGTATATTAACTTGTACTTGCACGAAACACTTACACTACGTGTGTTAAAATACATGTATAGAGGGAATGTATTGTACCGAAGCCATTGTGCCCAAAAAAATAAGAGCGCATGTATTTGTAATTCATCACCTAATTCAGTCCATACAACATATTCTATTTTGATGAGATGCCTCTATTTATGCATTTATATAGGATCAATTAAAACTTTATCACGCGTGCTTTAACACATTACAAAGATTGGTAGTGTTGTCATTGAAATTGAAATGGACGATGTTTCAAAAAATGGGATATCTTCCTACGTCTCATTATAATAGAGTTGTAGTACTAGATTTGAAAAATATAATTTCTAAAACAATTTTTCCGCTACAAAGTCATTCACATCTTAATTTGACTTCACACATAATGTGCACCGGATGGTTCAATAAATATCAATTTGTTAATGTAACACAATTTCTATCTCGTAATTTTATTTAGTATTGTTAAGCAATGTGTAACAATTGTAACCCTTGTTATAAATATATCTTAAGGACTTGTGTCCACTACCTCCTACATCTACATAGTAGAGAGTGCACTACAAACTAAAAGCAGAATCATGAGTATCTAATTTCGAATATGATGTCTTTGTTTGAGGAACAATATTAAAGGTGAGCAATCACCCAAAAAATAAATGCCAACAATCTGGTAGTTGTAGATGATATAGATGGTGCCACTAATCTCGAAGTGGATTAGTTGAAATGTGTAAGAATTATAAATCGTGAATCTCATGTATGAATATTGTGAAACATATGATTATTTATAATTTGAATGATTATTATATGTCAATTAATCGTAATAATTGTCATAACATATATTTTGAGTTGGTTGGTAGTTTTTTAAGTCACGTACATTGTTGGAATGGAAATTCTAGTAGTGATTTTTAACGGAGGCACAATACTAGAACAACCAATCCGATAGTGCATTTTGAGTTGAAATTTTCAACTTTTTTGTAAGCCATATACATCAATGAAATGGAGAATCCAATAGTGTTTTTATCTTAAACACACTCCCAAGACAACCTGCATTTTGAGTTGGTAGTTTATCAATTTTTTAAATCATATTTACTATCAGAATAGACAACCTGGTAATTGATTTTATTTAAAACACACTATTCAAACAACCAATTCGTTAGTGGATTTTGAAAGTATCATGATACAGACAATTATGTAATATGCATGTATCATTGCTTTATATACCAGAAAAAAAACACAATCATACGTCAATGTAATTCAAATATATAACAATTAAATGATGTCATACATATCTAAAATAATTTACCGAATTTGTGTACACATTCTGTTCTCCTCATATTATAGTGGAAAATACTCGCTTCTTCAAAAATCTTCTAAATAATTTTATAATTAGAGTATTTGAGACCACTTCACTATTCTTTAATCTTATTAACTGAGTTAATTTTTTCAGTCATACTTCAAAGATGAGATTTTATAATTAAATAATAAAAAAATAATCAAAATAAATTTTATATAGAAGTGTATTAAAGACTGCCGCATGAAATTAGTCCATCTTAAAAAATAAAAATTATAATGCTTTGAAAAATATAGACATTATATTGTTTTTGACTTACAAATTTTTTGCTTGACATACTAGACTATTAATAGAGCTCTCAATAAAGCCTCACAATTCCAAATCCTCTATCAAAAATATATAAGTTCTTAATATTAGGTCTCCTATTGAAATAGAGTTTTTAAGACCCCGACCCATTATTTCAACGGCTTAAGGGAGGGGGCTCATAGGCCCAATATTTTGTTAATTGAGATATTTTTTTGAAAAATTTTTTATATTTATTTTTCTCAAAAAAATATTGGAATTTTTTTTTTAAGAAAATCTAAAATATTTTTTTTTTGAATCAAAAATATTTTGAGAAAAAGTTTTTAATTTTTTTTTTAAAGAATATCAATTTTTTTATTTTAAAAGTGGGCTCATAAACCCATAAAATTTTAGAGATTTTTTGATTTTGGGGCCTTTTAAATTACAGGTCCATAAGCCCACAAAATTCACAACTCTAACTATTAATAGTACATAAAACTAATGAAAAGAAAATAAAAAGTAACCAGATCAATAGAAAACCTGAAAAATTAAACCCAAACAATCCTCGCCTGATCTCGTTAAAGAGTGCAATATGTGTACGATAGCATAACTGCGCACAATAACGTGTATAAATACAAACACAAGCATATTGTTCTCTCTTTACATCGCGAGAAGAAATCCTCCTCCGACCTTCTCGTAGCCGATCTCTCTCTTCTTACAGTCACATAAAACTTAAACTAAACCTCAAAAATTGAACAAACAGTACTTCTACTATCCCTTGTTAGAGTTAATTTGAATTTTTCCCATTAAGTTATTATTCCCTCCGAAACCCTAGAACTTAGCCACCGCCATGGATATAACAAACAGTACTTCTATCATCTCTTGTTAGAGTTAATTTGAAATTTTCCTATTAAGTTATTATTCCCTCCGAAACCCTAGAACTTCGCCACCGCCATGGATATACGGTTCCCTTTCTCTCCGGCGGAGGTCGCCAAAGTGCGCATGGTTCAGTTCGGAATACTGAGTCCAGATGAGATCGTAATTTTCTCTATTCTCTCAAATCATTTCATTTTCTTTTGAAGATTATTGAATAGGATTAGAATTGAAGCATTACAGTGCTTTTGTTGTTTTTGATGTAATAGCTGGTTAATTAATTTATTTGATTTTTTTAGAGGCAAATGTCTGTGGTGCAAATCGAGCATGGCGAGACAACGGAGAGAGGAAAACCGAAAATTGGAGGATTGAGTGATCCTCGACTTGGAACAATTGATAGAAAGATGAAGTGTGAAACTTGTACTGCTAGTATGGCTGAATGCCCCGGTCATTTTGGTTACTTGGAGCTCGCCAAACCTATGTTTCATATTGGTTTTTTGAAGACTGTTCTCAGTATAATGCGTTGTGTTTGCTTCAACTGTTCGAAAATTCTTGCTGATGAGGTACTTTTGAACCCATTTTAGCTCATAACTAGTGAATGTGTTTTGCATAATACCAACCGGATTAGGCGTATATAATTGGGGATTATGAGAACCTGAATTTTATAGGTAGTGCTCAGCTGTTTATAGAGATTATGAAATGTTGATATGCTAGTGAACGTGTTTTGCAAACTGGATTTGGTGTGTATGTAATCGTGAGAACCTGAATTCTATAGAGTGATTAACTGTTATTTGAGATTCTGAAGCGTATATATAAAATCGTGAGATTATGAGAATCTGAATTTTATAGGCAGTGATTAGCTGTTTATTTAGATTCTGAAATGTTGATATGGTGGTCAAGTAATAGGAAGGAACTTGATGCTTCTTTTTTTGTCATGGTGTGTGATTTGTTATTTGACATTCTGTGTTTGTATGTATAGGAAAGTGAAATTTGGTTCTTTAAATTGATTGTGTTTTGTGCAGCAAGATCATAAGTTTAAGCAAGCTTTGAGGATCAAGAGTCCCAAAAATAGGCTGAGAAAGATTTTGGATGCATGCAAAAACAAAACCAAGTGTGAAGGCGGTGATGATATTGACATGCATGGTCATGATACTGAGGAGCCAGTTAAAAAGAGTCGTGGTGGATGTGGTGCTCAGCAACCAAAAATCACTATTGAGGGGATGAAAATGATTGCAGAGTATAAAGCTCAAAGGAAGAAAAGTGATGATCAAGAACAGCTTCCTGAACCTGTAGAAAGGAAACAGACTCTTTCTGCAGAAAGGGTAATTGATTTAAATTATGGATTTCTGGTATGAACAATTCTATGTTCATTGTTACAGAAATTAACTTAGCTGGTGACTTGTTATATCCGTTGAAGGTTCTGGGTGTTCTTAAAAGGATAAGTGATGAGGACTGCCAGTTGTTAGGCTTGAATCCTAAGTATGCCCGTCCTGACTGGTTGATCTTACAAGTTCTCCCAATTCCTCCTCCACCTGTGAGACCTTCAGTAATGATGGACACATCCTCCAGGAGTGAGGCAAGTGTTTCCATACACTATTTTTACATATTCTCCATTTTTGCATGCTTTGCTCATTTTTTCATTTCACTATCTTTTAATACTACTGATTATTTTGACTCATAACTTCCTCATTTCATCAACATTTTACTTCAATGCTGATATTTTGTTTCTTTTGTATGTAGGATGATTTAACTCATCAGCTGGCCATGATCATCAGGCACAATGAGAATCTGAAGAGACAGGAGAGGAATGGTTCTCCTGCACATATTATTTCAGAGTTTGCTCAGTTGTTGCAGTTTCACATAGCCACATATTTTGATAATGAGTTGCCTGGATTGCCAAGGGTATACTTGTTTTTGGACACTGGCATTTAAATTTAATACTGATATTTGCTTTGTTTATTATGTAACAACATTAATTGGTTTTGAATTATTCATAATTGACAGAGTATTTTTTATATAATTACTTTATTATTTTTATTTTCACAGGCTACTCAGAGATCTGGAAGGCCTATCAAATCAATATGCAGCAGGCTTAAAGCAAAAGAAGGCCGAATCAGAGGCAACTTGATGGGAAAACGAGTTGATTTTTCTGCTCGAACTGTAATCACACCTGATCCAACCATCAATATTGATCAATTGGGAGTGCCGTGGAGTATTGCTCTGAATCTTACATACCCCGAGACTGTGACTCCTTACAACATTGAAAGGTGTCAATTGGATATGATTTTTCAGTTGCCTGTCTATTAAAGTGTTTTCCATAAATTTGACAATATATTTTCAATGAAAAAAAAACAGATTGAAGGAACTTGTTGAGTACGGACCCCATCCTCCACCTGGAAAAACTGGTGCGAAGTATATCATTCGCGATGATGGGCAAAGGCTTGATCTCAGATATTTGAAGAAAAGTAGTGATCACCATTTGGAACTTGGATACAAGGCATTGTTTTTAAGCAACAATTTTATTTATTTTTTATTTAATTTTGTTTGCTAAAAGCCTTCTAATAACCCTTGATATTATTGGTTTTAGGTGGAGCGTCATTTGAATGATGGAGACTTTGTTCTCTTCAATCGTCAGCCTAGTCTTCATAAGATGTCTATCATGGGACACCGGATCAAAATCATGCCTTATTCTACTTTTCGGCTTAACTTGTCGGTTACCTCACCATATAATGCTGATTTTGACGGTGATGAAATGAATATGCATGTTCCTCAGTCATTTGAAACCAGAGCTGAGGTGTTGGAGCTGATGATGGTGCCTAAATGTATTGTGTCACCTCAGTCAAACAGGCCAGTAATGGGAATTGTCCAAGATTCACTTTTAGGATGCAGAAAAATAACAAAGAGGGATACATTCATTTCAAAGGTTATATTAAGTGAACTTTTCTGTTATTGCAGTTTAGTTCAGCTTAACGTTCTTGTTCAAGCTGCTTAGAAGTCTGATAAAAGCTTTTTTCTTTTGCAGGATGTTTTTATGAATATATTGATGTGGTGGGAAGATTTTGATGGAAAAGTTCCTACTCCAACAATATTGAAACCAGAGCCAATGTGGACTGGGAAACAAGTTTTCAATCTGATTATTCCTAAGCAGATAAATCTAATTAGATATTCTAGTTGGCACAATGAGAATGAAAAGGGTCCTATAACCCCTGGTGATACGATGGTCAGAATTGAAAAGGGGGAACTACTAACTGGTACTCTTTGCAAAAAGACTCTAGGAACATCCACTGGAAGTCTCATTCATGTCATTTGGTATATAGCTCCCGCATATAATAATTATATGGATATTTATTTCTACTCGAAATTACCAGCTGAATTAGATTATTAATTTATTATGGTTTATTTACCTTTCCACTCTCTTCTAGTTGAAAAATAATTTTACATTATTATTGAGTACTTTTTGACAATAATTGTGAATTTGAGTGGCTGTGGCAAGTGATAACTTTTATTATCAGTTCCTTTCTTATTTGTTCTTTTTACTGAATGTGTACTTGAATACAGGGAAGAGGTTGGCCCTGATGCAGCTCGCAAATTTCTTGGCCATACTCAGTGGCTTGTAAACTACTGGCTTTTGCAGAATGCTTTTAGCATTGGAATTGGTGATACAATTGCTGATGCGTCAACCATGGAGACTATTAATCAGACTATTTCACAGGCTAAGGAGAAAGTGAAACAACTCATCCGGGAAGCTCAGGAAAAGAAATTGGAGGCTGAACCTGGTCGGACAATGATGGAGTCATTTGAAAATAGAGTAAATCAGGTGCTCACAGTAGATTTCTTGTTACGGTTATATTTATTGAAAATTGAAAATTTCTTTTGGATGAATCTGATGTACTATGATATTTGATAATTTTAGACTCTGAATAGAGCTCGTGATGATGCTGGAAATAGTGCCCAAAAAAGTTTATCTGAGAGCAATAATCTGAAAGCAATGGTGACAGCAGGTTCCAAGGGAAGTTTCATCAATATATCTCAGATGACTGCTTGTGTGGGCCAACAGAATGTTGAGGGTAAACGAATTCCATTTGGGTTCATAGACCGTACATTGCCTCACTTCACAAAAGATGATTATGGGCCTGAAAGTCGTGGGTTTGTGGAGAACTCGTATCTTCGTGGACTGACCCCTCAAGAATTCTTTTTCCATGCTATGGGTGGTAGGGAAGGTCTTATTGATACTGCAGTGAAGACTTCAGAAACTGGGTATATTCAGAGGCGGCTTGTAAAGGCTATGGAGGATATCATGGTTAAGTATGATGGGACAGTTAGGAATTCTTTGGGAGATGTTATACAATTTCTCTATGGTGAAGATGGTATGGATGCTGTTTGGATAGAAACACAGAAGCTGGATTCACTGAAAATGAAAAGAACAGATTTTGATAGGGCTTTTAGGTACGAATTTGATGATGAAAACTGGAAGCCTACTTACATGCTTGAAGAGCCTGTAGAAGACTTGAAAACAATTAGAGAGTTTCGGAATGTGTTTGAGGCAGAAGTACAAAAGCTTGATGCTGATAGGTTTCAGCTTGCGACTGAGATAGCCACTACTGGTGATAGTTCTCTGCCACTACCTGTCAACCTTAAGAGGCTTATCTGGAATGCTCAAAAGACCTTTAAGGTTGACTTCCGAAGACCTTCTGATATGCATCCCATGGAAATTGTGGAAGCTATTGATAAGCTCCAGGAGCGACTTAAAGTAGTTCCTGGGGACGACCTTCTGAGTCAAGAAGCTCAGAAAAATGCCACTCTCCTGTTCAATATTCTACTTCGCAGCACTTTTGCCAGTAAAAGGGTTCTGGAGGAGTACAGGCTCTCACGAGAGGCATTCGAATGGGTAGTGGGAGAAATAGAATCAAGGTTCCTGCAATCACTTGTGGCCTCTGGTGAAATGATTGGTTGTGTGGCAGCACAATCAATTGGTGAACCTGCTACCCAGATGACTCTGAACACTTTCCATTATGCTGGTGTTAGTGCTAAGAATGTTACTCTTGGTGTTCCTAGGTTAAGGGAAATTATTAATGTTGCAAAGAGAATTAAGACACCTTCTCTGTCTGTGTACTTGAAACCTGAGGTTTGTAAGACAAAAGAGAGAGCCAAGAGTGTGCAGTGTGCTTTAGAGTATACCACTCTCCGGAGTGTGACTCAAGCTACAGAAGTGTGGTATGATCCAGACCCGATGAGTACAATAATAGAAGAGGATGTTGATTTTGTCAAGTCTTACTATGAAATGCCCGATGAAGAAGTTGCTCTTGAAAAAATCTCACCTTGGTTGCTTCGCATAGAACTGAATCGTGAAATGATGGTGGATAAGAAGTTGAGTATGGCTGACATTGCCGAGAAGATCAATCTTGAATTCGATGATGATTTGACATGCATATTTAATGACGACAATGCTGAAAAACTTATACTTCGAATCCGTATTATGAATGATGAAGCGCCCAAGGGAGAGATTCAAGATGAATCTGCTGAAGATGATGTTTTCTTAAAGAAAATAGAAAGCAACATGCTGACTGAAATGACCTTACGAGGTATTGCAGATATCAACAAAGTTTTTATAAAAAACACAAAAATTCAGAAGTTTGATGAGAATGAAGGTTTTAAGCCTTATGAAGAATGGATGCTTGATACCGAAGGTGTCAACCTTTTAGCTGTTATGTGTCACGAAGATGTCGATGCAAAAAGGACTACAAGCAACCATTTGATTGAAGTTATTGAAGTTCTTGGTATTGAGGCAGTTCGGCGGTCTCTGCTGGATGAATTGCGTGTTGTCATTTCTTTTGATGGGTCTTACGTCAATTACAGACACTTGGCTATTCTTTGTGACACCATGACTTATAGGGGACATTTGATGGCAATTACACGTCATGGTATCAACAGGAACGATACTGGCCCAATGATGAGGTGCTCATTTGAAGAGACTGTTGATATTCTCCTTGATGCTGCAGTATATGCTGAGACTGATTACTTGAGGGGTGTTACTGAAAATATTATGTTAGGCCAACTAGCCCCTATAGGCACTGGTGAATGTGCCCTGTTACTTAATGATGAGATGTTGAAGAATGCTATTGAGCTCCAGCTACCTAGCTATATGGAAGGTCTTGATTTTGGCATGACACCTGGGCGTTCACCAATATCTGCTACTCCATACCATGAAGGCTTGATGTCTCCAAGTTATCTGTTGAGTCCAAATCTTCGTCTGTCTCCTACTAATGATGCACAGTTTTCACCATATGTTGGTGGTATGGCATTTTCTCCTACTTCATCTCCTGGTTACAGTCCATCTTCACCAGGCTATAGTCCATCCTCACCTGGATACAGCCCTACTTCACCAGGGTACAGCCCTACATCTCCTGGTTACAGTCCCACATCACCTGGATACAGCCCTACCTCTCCAACATACAGTCCTAGTTCTCCAGGATATAGTCCTACGAGCCCAGCTTATTCACCTACAAGTCCATCCTACAGCCCCACATCACCCAGCTACAGCCCCACATCACCCAGCTACAGCCCAACATCTCCCAGCTACAGCCCTACATCCCCCAGCTATAGCCCCACTTCACCTGCATACAGCCCAACTTCACCAGCATACAGCCCCACTTCACCTGCATACAGTCCTACTTCTCCATCATATAGCCCAACATCACCTTCCTATAGTCCAACTTCGCCTTCCTACAGCCCCACATCACCCTCTTACAGCCCAACATCTCCTTCATATAGTCCCACGTCACCTGCTTACAGTCCCACTTCTCCTGGTTACAGCCCCACATCACCCTCTTACAGCCCAACATCACCATCATATAGTCCTACTTCCCCAAGTTACAATCCACAGTCTGCAAAGTATAGTCCTTCATTGGCATATTCTCCCAGCAGTCCGAGAATATCTCCATCAAGTCCATATAGTCCCACATCTCCAAGCTACAGGTGAGTCATTCTCCAGGGTATTTTTAGTATTTTTTTAAGCACCGATGTGATATGTGGAAACCCGTAAATGCTTAAAGATATCCTAAAAATTTGAAAAAATAATTCCCTCCACTTTTCAGTCTACTTGCGGTTGAATAGGAACCACTACATTATGCAATGAAAGTTATTTTTCCTCTGGATTTTCCATGTTGTTCAATGATTAGATTGTAGGGTGGCTGAATCTGAATATAGTCTGGCCTATTTATATACCAATTGCATTTTTCTTTTATAGTATTCTTTACACCAAGTAAATGTCTAATATATTATTTTCCAGCCCGACGTCTCCATCATATTCACCAACATCTCCATCGTATTCTCCCTCGAGCCCAACATACAGTCCCAGCAGGTAAGTGAACTTTATATATTATCCTGCCAAGCTTTTGGACAATTTATCTAGTGTCTTTGTTATTAACAGCATTAATATTACAGATTTTCTTCTTTTTCATTTGTTATTAAAGTTTAACAGATAATCTTCTTTTTCATTTGTTATTAAAGTTTAACAGATAATCTTCTTTTTCATGTGACTTATTCATATTTGTGCATTTTTGCAGTCCATATAATTCTGGGACGAGCCCAGACTACAGCCCAAGTTCGCCGCAATTTAGGTATGCCTGTATGGATATGATGATTCTTTAAGTGCTAAATGGTATGGAAGGCATATAACTGAGCATGGTCTTTTTTTGTTGTTAATTTCTATTTGATTATATTTGCAGTCCTAGTACGGGTTACTCACCAAGTCAACCTGGTTACTCACCATCGTCAACCAGCCAGTACACTCCGCAGGCGAGTGAAAAGGATGACAAAGGCACTCAATGAGGTGAGCTGTTAGGTTACAATTTTTGAAATGGGTCTTTTGGCTATTGAGGAAGATTTGCAATTAACTTTCCCTCAATTCATCTTATTTTAATGTTTCATTTGAAATTAAGTTCAGCCTTCCCTATAACAGCTTCAGGCTAGACGGGGAAATTCGAGGTTCTGCTGGGACGGGACAATGAGATGTTCGAGGTCTACTAGTTTGCTTTGTATTGATCACATATATAATTTGATTCTGTTGACAAAGTATTCCAAACAGTTTGTCAACTCCGATTTCAAATTTTGCGTTAGTAGTTGAACATTTTCTCGTTCCAATATTATGTCCATGTAAACTGTAAAGTGTTGAGGATAATTGTGTTATAAAATACTACTTCATAACAAATTTATGATTTACACACGGATGTTGAACAAACAATTTTCCGGTCAATAAATGGCGAATCCCCTGCTGTTAATTGTCTGAATGTGATGAGTCTTCTTGTGGTTTTGGCCGAGTCTATAGTGTCAATTGTTAACAGAGCTTACACTTTGTATCACTATGGAATTGAAGCTGATCAAACAGAATTGACAACCTTACACGAGGGAAAAAATGGTTACAAACTCCCCTCTCAGCATCCACTCATTACACTCCTGCATTTCATTTTCTTAACATTTAGCTTTTTTCACGGTCGGATTTAAGGATAACAAAAAGGCAGAATAAGTGCACATGGTGCTTCCCACACGTTTAACTTTGTTTATTTTAATGATTATTTACGGACATAATGAAAACTAAAAAATGTTTGAACTAACTACACTTCAAACTGGTTAACCTGATCCAATTAGATAGGTAAAAAAATGAGGTTGAATCAACGGTCGAGCTGGTTGATCTCGGTCTATGTATTATAATAAAAATTTAAAATATTATATTTGATTACAACAATTAATAAAGTTAAATACACAATTAATATTATATTTATATAAATAAAAATTCATTAATTTTATTTATAATAAAATAACATACTTACAAATATCAATACAGAATAAGTATCTAATATACTATTTGGTCATTTTACTGCTTCATATGGATCTCATTCAAACTAAAAAGTGATTTATTCTTTCAAAGAATTGAGCGGGGCAACGTTCTCAAAAAGACAAACAAATGAACAAAGATGAAAAGAAGCAACAGAGAATATGCTTATTGAACTAATAATTGTGATTCTTTAACGTATCTTAATTTTTTTTTTCTCTCATTCAACGGTATTGCGGCAAGATATATTTGAAAAAAAAGAAGAAAGACAAAATCATGTTTAATTAAGCCTAAATTTCTGTGTCCAAACAAATGGTGCATTTCAGTGTCACAATGACGCTCAACCTATGAAACAATTACCAAATGCAACTTAAAAAAAATGTTTATATTGTGCCGGCAAGTTAAGTTGATGTCATTACAATTTCTCTACTCTCACTTTTACTACACTAGCACGCCACTTCTCTATCATCAATGTCAACCATATTCTTTCTTTAATTACCCCTAATTTATTTTTCTTTTCTGATTTGGTGATTTTTCTAATCATGAATCATTCCTTTCACCTACCTCAACTTATGCCTCTACTATTCCCTTGTCAATAATTATAAGCAACCATTTAAAAAAAATCCCTTAAAATAATTTTTCTTTTAAATTATTAGATAGTTTTAGAATATGGGTCGGATGATTCTTGAAAACCACAAAGTTGATTACAATAAAAATAAAAATAATTTATATAGTAATATAATTAAACTTACAAATCTTAATTAATTTATAACTAATATTAACAAATTTAAAAAACTCCAACTATCTATAACAAACAGTTAGCCACATTTAATTTAACACGTAGATTTATTATTTTTTGTAAGAATAATTTAAATAACAATGATTCATGTGAAATAGTGTTACCAGAGGGTATTATTACTAAGGTCAAATCAAATACATTTACGTACAAATCACATTTTAAAAACATCAAACGTATAAACTAGAGATATTAAACTCACTTCCTCTTCTTTTTTATTTTTATTTTTATTTTTTTTAACGTGGGTCAAGAAAACAAAAGTGCTTATACAAAAAGTGGAAGAAGGAGTCCTCCTTTTAGAATGTAATATAAAAAAATTTATATCAATTTTTTAAATTCTATTTTTTTTTTTATATTTCATTCCAAAGATTTTATTATATAAACCAGGCCTTATGTCTGATATGTTGTCTAGCACAACATTCCTTTTCAGAAAGTTGATAATTCAAATTCCTTGAGCTCAACTCAAGGGGCATAGAAACTCTAGATGATGGAGAAACTAAGTCAAATCAAAAGCACGTTCTTGAAGTTTATTTCAAAACAACCAGTGTCATTAGTTGTGTTTCAGAACCCAACTCTTAGTCCTTGTCGATCACCTACAACACAATTTGGTTCAATATTTCCCAAAGAAGCTAGAAGAAAACACAAACGTGGAATCAGTTTTAGCCCAAAAGAACCTACATCTCCTAAAGTCTCGTGCATAGGACAAGTTAAGTGTAAGAAGAAAAAGAAGGCAAAGAAAGAGGTTCCAACAAAAAACATTGACTCTGTTCAGTGTCCTGAAAATAAGGTTCTACTTTGGATTTCTAAGGGTGTTTACGAGGGAGAGAAACAAGGTGGACAAGAGAAGGTAACAAACATGCTGAATGTTCCTCCAACGTTGGATGCTATGAAGAAATTTACTAGTGGGAGAGGATCTTTGTATGATTTTGATTTCACACTTGCAGAAAGGTGAATTAATGTAACATTTTTTTTATATAATAAGAATGTTACTTCATTTATAGTGCGTCTATAGCAAAAATGATTGAATGATTTTTTCTGACAAGTCATTCCGTCATAGATCTCTTCAATTAATTTTCTTTTACATGAATCCCCTTGATTAAAAATTCAAACAAATATAATTGTGCCATTAATTTTATATAACATGAAGCCTCTCAATTATCATTTTTATCAAAATATTTGTGATTTATGAGGGAAGCGAGATCCAAAGTTATTTTAAATTTGAAGTTTACATTTTAGTGAAATTATGATAAAATCTAAAGGATTTTGTAAGATGCCACATTATGGTTTGAAGAGAAGGAAATTTGGGTTTCTTATTATTTTTGATAAACTTTTATATTTACAAAATTATTTTTGATATAAACTATTTTTCCACTTACATCCAAGAAAAATAATGTGTTTCGCTAAATTGTCCATTTTGTAAAAGTATTTTGAAATTGATTGCGCCGACAACAAAATAAGAACAAAATAGAGATAAGATAGAAAAATAATCGGGTTAATCTATAGATTATCCGTATCATTTCAAAGTATTTTATGTTATTAATGATTCACTCTCTTTAAAAAAAATTATTAATAACTTTACGATTTAGAATGTAAGCGTTATGAGCTATTATTATTATTATTATTGAATGAATAGATAATTATTTAAATTTTTTTCTTCTAAAAAATGTAAGAATTATTATTTAGCAAATTGTCTTGAGATATGTCATTTTTATTTTTTCTCATTCTTATTAAACCTACACCTCATCAAATTTGGTCAAATCATAACACAAATTAAGATTTAAAAATTAGCACAACCAAATATTATAATGAAGTAAAAGATACACCAAATTCAACCTTTTTAGATCTCTAGTGTGAAATGGTAAAACAGTGGCTTGATGCAAAACTATTTTACACTTCTTTTTACAAAAAAAAGAACTATTAAAAGGTGTGCTCATTAAACTCATGGTATTTTCTCTCCTAATATAAACAAGAAAATGTTTCTTAGACATGAAAATTGACATCAGACAAAATCTGAACACACGGAAATTGAATGTATTTTAACAGTGTCTCTGTATACACAACGGAGGCACCTCTGCTTCAATGAAACTTAACTCTAGAATAAGATCAATAGGTGAATGTGGAAAAAATGTCTTCAACCAAAATCAGAAAATTATTCATCTAGGAAAACAAGGAAAAGTTGAAGAGGCCAAAAGAGTATTCTCAAATGTGATCCACAAAAACCATGCCACATACAATTCCATGATATCCGTCTTTGCAAAAAATGGTAGAGTTAGTGATGCACGACAACTGTTTGATAAAATGTCTAACAGAAACCTTATTTCTTGGAACACCATGATTGCTGGATATCTTCACAACAACATGGTTGAAGAAGCCAATAAGTTGTTTGATGTAATGCCTGAAAGAGATAATTTTTCGTGGGCTTTGATGATAACTTGTTATACGCGTAAAGGGAAGCTTGAAAAGGCTAGAGAATTGTTTGATTTGGTTCCTGATAAGTTGGATAGTGCTTGTTGGAATGCAATGATTGCTGGTTATGCAAAGAAGGGTCAGTTCAATGATGCTGAGAAAGTTTTTGAGCAGATGCCGGTAAAGGATTTGGTTTCTTACAATTCTATGTTAGCTGGTTATACGCAGAATGGAAAAATGGGTTTGGCTATGCAATTTTTTGAGAGGATGGTCGAGAAAAACGAGGTTTCGTGGAATTTGATGGTGGCTGGGTTTGTTAATAGTTGTGACCTGAATTCTGCTTGGCAATTGTTTGAAAAGATTCCAAATCCTAATGCTGTTTCTTGGGTTACAATGTTGTGCGGGTTTGCTAGACACGGAAAGATTGTAGAGGCTAGGAGACTCTTTGACAGAATGCCTTGTAAGAATGTGGTTTCTTGGAATGCGATGATTGCGGCCTATGTCCAAGATTTACAAATTGATGAAGCTGTTAAGCTGTTCACTGAAATGCCATTTAGAGATTGTGTATCGTGGACTACAATAATTAATGGGTACGTTCGGGTTGGTAAGCTTGATGAAGCACAGGATGTTTACAATCAGATGCCTTACAAAGACATAGCGGCAAAAACGGCATTGATGTCGGGATTAATACAGAATGGAAGGATAGATGAAGCTAGTCAAGTTTTCGGTCAACTCGGTAAACGTGATGCTATTTGTTGGAACAGCATGATTGCAGGCTATTGCCAGAGTGGAAGAATGGTTGAAGCTCTCAATCTATTTAGACAAATGCCCGTTAAGAACGCTGTTTCGTGGAATACTATGATTTCTGGATATGCTCAGGCAGGACAGATGGATAGAGCATCAGAGATCTTTGAGGCCATAGGAGAGAGGAATATTGTTTCCTGGAATTCTATTATTACAGGTTTCCTTCAAAATAGTTTATACTTAGAAGCTCTTAAGAGTTTGGTTTTGATGGGGCAGGAAGGAAAGAAACCTGATCAATCAACTTTTGCATGTACCTTAAGTGCATGTGCTAACCTTGCTGCTTTGCAAGTAGGCAAGCAACTCCATGAATACATCCTGAAAAGTGGTTATATAAACGATTTATTTGTTAGCAATGCTCTGATTGCCATGTACGCAAAATGTGGGCAAATACAAAGTGCTGAACAAGTGTTTAAAGATATTGAATGTGTTGATCTTATTTCTTGGAATTCCTTGATTTCAGGCTATGCTTTGAATGGATATGCAAATGAGGCATTTTGGGCCTTTGCACAGATGTTATCAGAGATGATGGTTCCTGACGAGGTTACCTTTGTTGGGTTGTTGTCAGCTTGCAGTCATGCCGGTTTAGCCGATCAGGGTTTGGATTTATTTAAATGCATGATTGAAGATTTTTCTATTGAACCCTTGGCTGAACACTACAGCTGTCTAGTTGACTTGCTTGGCCGTACAAGTAGGTTAGAGGAAGCCTTCAACATAGTGAAGGGGATGAAAGTGAAAGCAAATGCTGGATTGTGGGGTTCACTGCTTGCAGCTTGTCGTGTACACAAGAACATGGAACTCGGTGAAATTGCTGCTGTGAGGCTTTTAGAACTCGAACCACATAACGCCTCCAATTATATTACCTTGTCGAACATGCATGCTGAGGCTGGAAGGTGGGAAGAGGTTGAAAGGTTAAGGGTGCTAATGAGGGAGAGAAGAGCTGGAAAGCTACCTGGCTGCAGCTGGATTGAAGTTCAAAATCAGATACAACATTTTCTCTCGGATGATCCCGGGAAGCTGAGAACTGAAAATATCCAGATTATATTGAATACTTTATCTGCACACATGAGTGACAAGTGTAACATATCTGACATGAAATCAGTTCTTGACATATTATGATTGGAAGTACTCTCAGTCTGGTCTCGTCATCTTAGCTTTAGAGTAACATTGAAAAGATAAATTAAATACCTTGCAATTGCATATTTTTTGGGATAAATTGACACTTCAAAAGTTAGTATGGTGTTACAGTAGAGGAGCATATATCAATGGATGACAGTTACTTGACGTTCTTATGTTGTCTATGTAACTTGCATATTCATATATTTGATATTCTGGCTGGTGTAAATTTATGTGTTGGTCTGACATAAAATTATATTATACATATGCCAATTACCAACTCTGCTAAACTGGCGATCTTTCTGGTTTGACTTCACTGACTCTTGATAGAAGAAGTCAAATGACCGATTCCCTCAGTTTGGCTAAATTCCTAAACGAAACCCGGCGCCCATGAAAAGGTTATATGCAGATCCTCAGCAGTGCTTTTCATTTGAGCTGTGCGAGAGAACATTGGACCAAGAATTCTAGAGGACATTACTTTAGAAGCCCTTCTCGGGTTCGGTTTGGTGTAATTTCCTTGTTGGGTGGATTTTATGTTGCACTAACAATCTTTGTTCTTTTAATGTGGTTGCTGAAATATTATGTGTTCCTCTTGCAGAGCATGTTGCCAAGTTGACGTATGTAGCTGGCCAAAGGTTACTTTTTTAATTACCCTTCTCAAAAACTTCAAAATGGGCTTCACTGTGGGCTCTTCATTGATGCCTTTAAGATTGCCTGTTGACACTGTCTTTAAAATCTAAATGCAACTTCTCAATGGTTCTGTTTACCTCATTGCTCTCCATAGCTGTTGGAGAGTCACTTGAACAGATTCTTTCAATACTTTCCATAGGTAGCTCAAAGAAAGCTCAGAGGTGGAAGCTTAGGTGCAAAAGATCCTGCTCTCTCATAGTCTTGTGCATGATTCAAGGTCAAACAAGAAGGCCCAAAAACATTAAGAGGTAAAAAGGTTTGAGCAACCCTACAACTTGCAGAAAACGGCTCATTAGCATATATAATGAGTTTTGATTTAATAATATGTATAGACTTGATTCAGAATTTCTCTTTGATATAGTTTTATATATTTCAGGCTTAGAGATGAATGGGTAATGATTCTATTCTCTAATTGATTAGTGTGCTAAGGAATGGAAAGGAAAGAAGGTTATCCAAGGATTAAGTCCATTCCTAGTTTAATAAGAACTTTATCAAAGTAAAGGATATGATTTGGATAGATAAAAGTTACATGGATCTCATCATCATTATTTTCATTTCATTTTAAGGCCGAAAAAATAAGTAGTTTATTTTGTTGAAAACTGTATATCATATGAATTTGTACAGATTATTACGAAGTATATTTGTAATTTTGGGCCCCTGTGGCAAAGTTTGTTTGTAACACACCCCCACTCACCCACCATGACAAAAAAGGTGTTTTGTTCTGCGGTGACTAAAATTGATTTGAGCAAATTGATTTTATAAAATTGATTTTAGTTAAAAGTGAATTGAATATAAAGTGATTTATGTTAGGATATGTATATGTAAAAGTGAATTGAACAACTACTTTAAGTGTAAAAATCACGTTTTGGCTAAAAAGTTATAAATCTTAACTTCAAGTTAAAATCAATTATGGAGGCATAATTAATTGTGCTCGAAAACATCCAAACATGCCATAATCAATTTTACAACTCCAGAATTGATTTTAGTCCCTAAAAAATGGAAACTAAATATACACAAAGTTTGTGTATAAATTTGAATGCGGTAGAGTTTATGATATTCGAGTTAGAAATTGATATATTATATTTATTTAAATATTTATGATAGAAAACTTAAATTTTAATGACCAAGATCTCTAAAGTTTAATAGTATAAAGATATGGTCAAGTTTCATAGTGGACAAAGTTGATGAGATTTTTGGAGATGCATTAGACATCATGATGATTATCAAAGAAAACCTTATCAAAGTAGCACAAATTAATGATTTTCGGGTAAGGTCTTCAATTACATGATAGTGAGTGCTAAAAATCATGGGACTTACTTTTGAAATATCACAAAATACAATAATCTCACACAATATTTCAAAAGTTGATAAGAGATGACAAATAAGAGAATTTCTTCGGTATGAATGTGATGCAACAAACTCTTATATCAAGCAATATGACTTAGAGTGATAGTATTTAACACAATGAAATCGGAATAACAAGTTATATGTTCCACACATTTGATGTATGTTTGAGGTATATCAATCATATTACACCTCTACAATTTTATTGTAGACTTTGTTTTGTGCTAATAGGTCATCCACATAGCTGATTTTTCGCGAGTGCTCAAGACATTTGACCAAAATTTCATGCAATTGGCGCTACTTAATACTCATAAAACCGTTCATTTTATGACTTATGTAAATATAAAGGTTATTTACATGATCTATTAATTGTAATTATCAAATCATTAAAAATGTTCGAAATTTACTTGCAACTATTTTTAAAATTACACATGATTAATTGTATTTTATTGAGAGTTTACAACTCGTTAATGTAATAGTGATGTTTATTTTGTTGATAGTTTAAGTATGCACTCATGCTATTTGTGAAAAACTCTAGTTAAACATTTTGGAACAATTTCATATATGTGGTGGTTTACTCTATTTTCAACTCCTTTTCACTCATCACATCATTCTCAATCATTTAATCTAGCTTAAGTTTATGAGATCATCTGTAAATTTAAATGTAGATTTTAAATTTTTATATAAATTTATCTCTTTATCACATATGTAATGTTTTATATTATTATAAATGAAATTTTTTATTTATAATAAAAAAATAAAAATTCTTTTACTTAATGCGACACAAAAAGTAATATACACTTTCCCCATTCAAGTCTCTATTTTGTTTAGAACACATTCACACAGTAAATTAAGGTCACGTAATCCTATAATTTAATTGGGTGTTAAAAAAAAGTGTAACTAAGAAAGGTGAGGAATATACTATTATAAGATGCTATGTGTATTTATTTCATGTTACTCTACTTAACCTACCTACTGTACCTCAATATGCATTAACCATGCCTCATAGCCATTTTAAATGAATCATTTCTGTGAGTAACAATCCAAGGTTCACAATGTCCTCGTAATGGAATCCAAGCTTATGGTACTGGTAGGACACACGACAGTGAAGCGTTTTTAGCCGTTGAGACCCACTCACGCATCTCCAACTACCTTTATACCACCCACCACCAACATGGGATGTTTAGCTTCATCATTAACACTTTCAAGTTTATCCCATATCACGATTAAGATCTCTCACTACTTACATATCAAAATATTGATTTTAATTATTCATTTATGTAATTATTGTGAGGTGGACATTCACAATCACAATCTCAACTACTAAAAAAAACTACGCTTAAATCCCAATTAATTAATCGTACATCTTGTTCAGCGTTGGCGATTCCGTTCCACGTAGTGAACATCGAAAACCACGAGTTAGAATAAAATATCAATCTAATTATTTAACAAAATCAAATTTCACGAACTAAGCATGAAATGAAATCCTGCGAAGAAGCCACGACAACGAGTTGCTCACAGCAACACTCTGTCTCTGGGAAAAAGAAACGACACAATCAAACTCAAACTCTTACGCAATAGTGATTCCACTCCCTTTCATTCAAGCCATAACAAAACCCGTTGATTTAAGAAAGAAAAAAAGGGGAAAGTAACTATAAAACCCCTTTTTCTCTCAACTTTACACCCAGCGTACGTTAGCACAACACACTTTGTTATTTTTCATGGCGGACACCGGCGTTGACGGAAACGGTTTTACATATCTCCATGGCGACCTCGACTTAACAATCATAGAAGCTCGCCGGTTACCTAACATGGATATAGTCTCCGAGCATTTCCGTCGCTGCATTACCGGTTGTGACACTATTAAATTCAAATCACCTTCCGATAACGCCGACGGAACCGCCAACCGTACACACCGTTACCGGCGAAAGATTATAACGAGCGACCCGTACGTCACTGTTACGGTTCCGCAAGCAACCGTGGCACGCACGCGCGTGCTAAAAAACTCGCCGGATCCAGTCTGGAACGAACGATTCAACATTCCGTTAGCACATCAGGTTATCGATTTGGAATTCCGCGTCAAAGACGACGACGTTTTCGGCGCGGAAACGATGGGGACTGTCAAGATTCCGGCGCAGAGAATCGCTTCCGGCGAATTGATTTCTGATTGGTTTCCTCTTATCGGTTCCTCCGGTAAGCCGCCGAAGCCGGACACCGCGCTTCGGTTACAAATGAAGTTCACACCGGTGGGCGAGAATCCTTTCTACCTCCGTGGTATTGCGGCGGATCCGGAACACAAAGGCGTGAGACACACTTATTTTCCTGTGAGGAAGGGAAGCTCTGTGAGACTTTACCAAGACGCACATTGTAGTCCGGGATTGTTACCGGAGATTAAGCTTGATGATGGAAAGGTTTATAGACATGAAAAATGTTGGGAAGATATATGTTATGCTATATCAGAGGCTCATCATATGGTGTATTTGGCGGGTTGGTCAATTTACCATAAGATTAAGCTTGTTAGGGAACCTACTAGACCTTTGCCACGAGGTGGAGATTTAACACTTGGTGAATTGCTTAAGTACAAGTCTGAAGAAGGGGTTAGAGTTTTGATGCTTGTTTGGGATGATAAAACTTCCCATGACAAGATCTTCTTAAAGACGGTATGGTTTCATTTGGTTTTTAGCATTTTTTTTTCTTTTTCAATTGGTTGCTATGCTACGCTATTTCAATTGATTGCCCTGATAAGCTGGAGTTTGGCTGGAAGGTAAGTGGGTTAGTTAAGACTGGCCAAGAATAGTTTCGGCCAGATTTGAACTCGGGTTCCTTAAGTGGAGCTCATTAACCACTTGAGCTCAATCACTTGGTTAATCGGTTGCTATGCTACTATTGCTTATTGGATGTTTTCATGTTTTGATGCAGGCTGGAGTAATGCAGACTCATGATGAGGAAACTAGGAAATTTTTCAAACATTCTTCTGTCATGTGTGTTTTAGCGCCTCGCTATGCCAGCAGCAAGATGAGCTTCTTGAAGCAACATGCAAGTATTGGCAACTATCTCTGGATAGTTGTTGTGTAATTTGTATTTTTGTTGTTGGTTAGAATTGATTTTGTATATTGTTTGGAAATTAGCTAATTTTCAGTCTGAGTCAAATGTGAAATGCCTTGTGTTATGTGGCCTAAGCTCTTAAATCTATTTTATGGCATAAGCTCTAAATTGTGGGTATGTTTTTTAAGAAGCAAAATGTAGCATGTGAAATAAATGTATTTTCTACTTTAATCTTTCTCTATTTGAAGCTAACATATTATTTTGGCTTGTGAGTTGTGGTATGATTAAATGGTTACATGTGTTTTGAGACAAACAACATAGTGAAGTACTGAAGTTGCTCGTGATATATGGTATTATACAGGTTGTTGGAACCGTCTTCACACACCACCAAAAATGTGTTATCATGGACACACAGGCTGCTGGTAATAACAGAAAGATATCTGCTTTTATAGGAGGTCTTGATTTGTGTGATGGTCGCTATGACACACCTGAGCATCGACTTTTTCGTGATCTTGATACTATATTTTCTGGTGATTTCCACAATCCTACATTTCCTGTAAGTGGTCAGCTCAATTTGATATATTAGCATTGCATTTATGTCTTTTTTTTTGTTGGGAGACATTTCTGTGTTAACTCTCCAATAAAATGTTTTTTGGCTATATTATCCATTATGTCTTTGATTAAATCCCTAAGTTACAGGGTCATATCATTACATTTTATAGATTTTACAAGTTGTGCCTTGTAGACTAGCTTTTGAATAGAACTTATATTATGTGATATCATCAACAACATCTTAGTGAACCCCCAAGTTACAGAGTGGAATTAGATGGACACGGAATTAGGTTGTATAAAACTTCTGTTTAGAGACACTAACGTTGATCGATTGTTGATTGAATGTAATATAATTTATTTTTGTAATCTTATCTGTAATGTCTTAGTATAGCACCTATAGCATCGGGTTTAAGAGCCACAATATATCCCTATCTATCATTGGGGTTTGTTACCACTTACCTGAACTTAAGACCCCCATCCAAATCCATGGTTACCCCAATCACTATCTGCACTACCCAGACAAGACAACTATTTTGTTAGAGATGGTCCTTTCTGTCATGTCACCACTACACAAGGGATGCCTCATGCTCTTCGACCAGACCTAGGTTGGAAGTTGTCTTGGCTCTTGAGTTGGCTTAGGTTGAGCCTTCACACCAGTATTCAAAAATTTGACCGCGAAGTATCAAATTCAGAATTGGAATTTTTTTAGAGTATAACCTAGTTGTGTTATCTGCTTCAAATAACAATCTAGAACAATCTTAGTCATCAAATTTATTGGACTTAGTCTGATTGTTGAATGCCAGGGAGGAACCAATTGTAATTGTTAGCTCCAAATATCTTATTCCCTTTGTTATTTTTCCCCTCATGATCTTGCTTGCATGACCAACTTAAAGATTGGTTCAAGTTTTTATTATCCTGTATCATTATTGCATATCTATGGATTATTTAATTAGAAAGTCAGTCTTGCTCTTGCGTAGCTATCCATATGCTGTAGGTTGTATGGTTTTGTTACAATGTCGTAACACACTTAACATTTTGGCTTTTTTTGTCTCTCCCTTTATTTTTTAATAGAAAATGATGTACAAAATAATTTATCGTCACTGCTTACTGCTTTTCTTGTTTGCTGTTTGTGATAGTCTGGGACAAGGGCTCCCAGACAACCATGGCATGATTTGCACTGCAGAATAGATGGACCTGCTGCATATGATGTTCTTATTAATTTTGAACAACGATGGAGAAAATCAACTAAGTGGAGAGAGTTTGCAATTCTTTTCAAAAAAGCTTCTCAGTGGAATGATGATGCTTTAATAAGAGTAGAACGCATTTCATGGATATTAAGTCCTTCTCTTCCTGCCTCAAAGGAGGCTCACACAATTGTTCCAGGGGACGATCCCTTGGTATGGGTTTCTAGTGAAGATGATCCTGAAAACTGGCATGTTCAGGTCGGCAAAAAGCAAATTTGGTTGAGTAAAAATATTACTTGCATGTTCATTTCCTTACTTTGTTTTCCAACTCTTATTGGGATACACATGATTTCACAGATCTTCCGCTCCATTGACTCAGGATCCCTGAAAGGATTTCCAAAACGTGTTGATACTGCTCTATCCATGGTATATTAACTGGTTTTACTTTTCTATCCATACTATTATATCTGTAAATAAAACATGTTGACTTGGACGAACTCTGTAAAGAAGCTATATATTGAGTTTGAGATTTTATAGATGGATTGATCTGAGTCATATTTCAAGAGTTTCAAATTTCATATTTTGGATGCAGAATCTCATATGTGCTAAAAGTTTGGTTATAGACAAAAGCATTCAAACAGGGTACATTCAAGCTATCAGATCTGCTCAACATTTCATTTATATTGAAAACCAATACTTTATCGGATCTTCATATGCATGGCCATCTTACAAAGATGCAGGTTAGGTTGAATGTCATATTTTTGATAGGCAATATAAATGTCTATATTTAAGTGAGGTGGTCTCTTCTGTTATGGACTAAAGAAATTCCTTAAAGATTGAATACCTTGATCTTAGGGGGAAATATTGAATGCCATACTATTTTTGAAATCTACATCCCTTTCAGAAGTTGATCTGGTAGAAAAAGGGTTGTTGTTGATATGGTGTGAATTAGGTCCAAATCTGATTAAATCATGACAATACTTGAATACGGATATTTCTCATTAAAAATGAAAAGGTTTGAATAACTATTTATATACATGGGAGATATAATCTAAATAGGAATGTGATCCTATCATAATTCTAAAGGATACTAACAAATCATATCATAATAAATATCAATATCTCAACAAGAATATTTTTAGAGAAAAATAACTGCATTGTCAGTGTAAACCAATTTTATACAGACAGTTAATAAGAACTATTGATTTTGTTATCTCAGTATCTCACCACAAGATTGTGACTATCTTTATAAAATAACTACACAATCAACAACTTATTTTTATCCTCCCAACTCTTTGTGATCTTCTCTGAAATAATGAACTTCATCTTCTTTGTAAGAAATAAATTAACTGTTGTATTATTTTCATAAGATATACTTATGAATTTCTTAATTTGTACATATTTTGTCAGCAAAAGGAAAAGAGATAAGGATTTAAGGATAATG
This sequence comes from Cicer chorassanicum, assembly GCA_037974735.1. Lineage (NCBI taxonomy): Eukaryota > Viridiplantae > Streptophyta > Magnoliopsida > Fabales > Fabaceae > Cicer > Cicer chorassanicum. The sequence goes on from JBBPBP010009780.1 coordinate 6,066,753, forward strand.
AGATGATGTTCCACCTCCCGTCTTTTGCTAGTGTCAAACTCATCGTCTTCTTCTGTTGTCAGGGGCTGATAATCTCATCCCAATGGAATTGGCGCTGAAAATTACTAGTAAAATCAGAGCTAAGGAGAGATTTGCTATTTATATTGTTTTACCAATGTGGCCAGAAGGTGATCCTAAATCTGGAGCTGTGCAAGAAATTCTCTTCTGGCAGGTATGTGATTATCCATTGTCAAAGTTTATCTTAGAAATTGGATTGGACCTAACTCAACCTCACTTAATCGGCTTGTAAGGAGACGGTTGTCTCCCACTTATTACCACTATTAGGCCATTTAACGCGGGACTCTCAACACACTCCCTCGCATCCGAAACTAGATATCTAGAGCATGACCTGCGTGGTCAGTTCACGAGCGGCCCAACGGTTAGGATAGGTGTAATACTATCTTAAAATTGAGTTGAGTTTAACTCAACCCCACAAAACCGACTTATAAGGTGAAGATTGCATCTCACGTATAACCACTATTCAGACCATATCATTTTAGGACTCTCAACAGTTATAAACTTGTCTAATTATGAAAATTTACAAGATCGCAACAGTTTCTCTATAGTGCACTTTAGAGAGCACAATGTCGGTAATTCCCAAAGGAGTGATTTCTCACTAATGTTGGTTTGTTGTCAGTATAGTGGTATCTTATCAAAATCAAAACCGTTTATTGTTCTCATGAATGGATACCAAACCTGTATGCAACTGTCCAAAGATCAGAAAAGAAACAAAAAAAACAAAATGTTTATGCTCAGTTTTATGTTTTCTGTATACAGGCCCAGACAATGCAAATGATGTATAATGTTGTTGCTAAAGAATTGAAATCATCGCAACTTAGTGACGTGAACCCACAAGATTACCTCAACTTCTATTGCCTTGGTAAGCGGGAACACTTCGATGAAGAAAGCTCAGGCTCAAATGGTGCACCGGTAACTTTTTTCAAATAAAAATTCCATTTTGTTTATGTTAAGCATTTATTACTTTTCTTTTAAGCATCTTTCAAATGTAGTTTGTTACTTCTTAACATATTAAACAGTACATGGTTGCTTTATACCATATTATTTAGTTATCTAATACCGTAGATGTGAAAATCTTCTTTATATTGACAACAATGATAGTACGTATCTCTTACCAATAATGTCACAAATGAGATGATGTATTCAGAAGGGTGATTTTCTTTTGCTCTAAGCTTTGTGGTATAAAAGCCTTGACCATATTCAGATCAAACAAACTTAAAACTATAAATATCTTAGTTTATCTCTTCACATGTTTGTTCAAATTTGGATCAAATAACAAACGAGTTCACAATTTACCAAGCCTTCATCTTCAGTTATTAACTTAAATTTGCCTAGACGTAGATTCAGTTGGCTTTTCCTTTCACCATGTTTATGACATGGTAGGCTTTGCCATTTGCATTGCGTTTGGATACTATTATTGTGATCAAGTTGTAAAAAAATGTTGCTGAAATTCATCTGTTGCCAAATTATACACTGTTTTAATTACCAAACAGGAAGAATCGAAGAGGCATATAAGTTGATAACATCTTTTTAATACATTTTTATATCTCAGTAAGGATGGATTTTTCTTTGTGTGCTATAGAGATTGTAGTTAACATGTTTCGTACAATATCCATGGTCTTCTTGACTTCTGAAATACTTATCATAAATGGTGTACACTGATCAAGAATGGGTTGTTAATTTTTTGTCAGATCTCTGGAGCATATAAATATCGCAGAAATATGATTTATGTGCATGCCAAGGGGATGATTGTGGATGATGAATATGTTATAGTGGGATCTGCTAACATAAACCAAAGATCTATGGCTGGTACTAAAGATACTGAGATAGCTATGGGTTCATATCAACCCCATTATACATGGTCTGCGAGGAAAAGACATCCACGTGGCCAGGTTTGTATTTCTCAATCGAAAATTATTTATCGTCCAGCCACAAATGATATGTAACATTGCAACTAGACACAATGAGCTGGAAATCATACCTCATCTCAAATGAGTATATTTTACGCATACATCAAATTATTAAATGATTCTATGCTAAGTAGACCCAGAAATTTACCCTTATTATCCTATGCTGAATGAGAATGACTTCCTCCCAATTTATTAAATTACTGAATCATGTCATGTATAAGTCACAAATAAAATCCATTTCTCGTTTGACTTTTCAACTATGTTTCTCCTACTATTTGTGCAATGTCTGTTCGGAGAATATTGATTGCTGATCATCTGATAATGTAGTGTATGTTTGGTTCTACAGTGATAAAAAATGATTTTGAACGAATTGATTTTGTAAAATTGATTCTGACTAAAAGTGAGTTGAATTTAAAATGATTCATGTTTGGATATATTCATGTAAAAGTGAGTTGAATAGTAAGTTTGAGGCTAAAATTCAATTCTTGAGGCAAGAACTCCAAATTCTAGTTTCAAGTTAGGATCAGTTCTGTAGTTAAAATCAATTCTACCCGAGCATATCCAAACCATGTGAATATCAATTCTACATCTCTTGAATTAATTTAATGTATGTTTGGAAATAAGTTTTTTCAAAGTTGCACAAGTTTAGTATGAAGCTACTTATTGTAGAGTTAGACCACCGGACAGTCACAACTATACTATCTGTTTCCAAATATACTCTTATTGTTGCACTTCTTACCTCTTAATCTCTTATACCTACCATGGGATGGTTTTTATTCCTGCAGATTTATGGTTACAGAATGTCACTTTGGGCAGAGCATCTTGGCATGTTGGATGAAACTTTTGAGGAACCAGAGAGATTGGAGTGTGTGCGTAAAGTGAATAAAATTGCAGAGAATAATTGGAGAATTTACGCATCTGAAGAATTGTCACTACCTCAGGGACATCTTCTTAAGTATCCTGTACAAGTAGATTCTGAAGGGAATATCAGCTCAATACCTGAATGTGAGAATTTCCCAGATGCTGGTGGTAAGATATTGGGGGCTCATTCTACAACAATTCCAGATATCTTAACAACATAAACTCCTGAATTCATGTTAATAGAATTTTTGGTGAAAGTTGTGATGTGTTGCTTGCCTCTTAGTGTTTAGTTTACTTTACTTGGAATTGATTGTTCAAATCATTTGTAAACCTTTCATCAATTTGTAAAAATATCATCAATTTGTAGATTGTTTCGGGTCAATTGTCTAACTCCTTTATTTGTTCATAGTTCTCTGCAACTTAATACGCTCTCCGCATCAAATAGCTGTAAAACTTAAATAAGAAAGATTCTTTAAACTCGTTCCTTTATAGTATCAACGGCGATGATCATTGTAAGGATGCATGTTGCAAATATTAAGCAAATGAATTTTCTATTCAAGCAGAGACAGAAGAATGTGATGGTCAAACAATGGGCTGACAAATTCAGGTATTACAGTTACCATCCACACCACATTCTTTGGATTATCCTCCTCTCACTGGTGACAATCTACTATACTCCTTTCAAGAAACATTAGCAAGAACTTGAGAATTTTCGCTTGATATTGATTTGCACTTGCACAATCAAGTGTTCTTGTGCTCTTCTGCCGAAGATGTGAATATTAAGGCAACTATGTCATCTGCTTCTTAAAGAGTCTAGATAACCAATACTCCCTTGTTAGATCACAAATTATGCAGAAGGTATATGTAAAATGGGTAAATTCTTCATTTTACTAGGTTTTTACAAGCTAACGGTTCTACGTTAATTTGCCTTAGATCGTAAAATTTTGATCTATATTATTTAATGTTCGATTTAATTAATGATTCTACGTAGTATATATTGGTGTAAAATGTAAACTTGCACATTTAATATTGTTGCAAGATATCACATTATGCATCAATATGAGTTTGTTTCTTAAAATTCTTCTATAATATTTTTATCTATTTAAAAATAAAGTTTAATTGCTATGTACTGACATAGTAAAAAATAAATTTTACACTGTTAGCACATCACAACTATTCATAATTGTAATTTTTGATATAATTACCATGAAAGTCAAAAGTTCTAATGATTCGACGGTTAAAATTGATTGAAATTGTAAAAAAAATTCATTGTCAATATATATAAATTAAATCTTTTAAAAAATTATATTTTAATAGAGGGAGAAACAATTGTCAAGCAGAGGAAACAATGGAGATGAGAGCAACCATAGAAGGACCAGCAAAAAAGTGAAAAATCAAAGAAATAGCTTTAATTATGTCAAACTGTCACAATCAATAGCAGAAGCAAACCAAAAGATACTCCAAAAATAAAAATCTAACCAAATCAATCAGACAACTGGTTCATAAGAGAACACCACATCAACAAAGAAGCACAACAGAACTCGTAACACACCCAAGTTCTGTCAAAAAATCGCGCAAATGCTAGAGCAGTAGAATCGAAAGGCTATAATAGCTAAAGTGCCCATGGCTCTGACCGAAAACCAAATAAGCAAAATAATAGAACTCCTCACTCGAGAGAATATCTACAATTGTAATCAACCAAAATTTCTCCAAATTTGCATCCCAAGATCACAATCAAACAATGTTTTGAGCTTTAGTTTGAGGGTGTGCTCCAATATTAGAAAATATATTTAGGATTTAGTCTATTTACAAACTCTTGATGCTTCATATTAATACATTACGAATTTAAGAAGATATGTTACATAATAGTTTAGACTACTTTAGTATTTATACTTTATTGATGTATTCTTGCAATTGGAATGGAACTTTAATCTCATTTGTTCTACCACCTTTTCTCTTGTTCTCTATTGATTCATATAGCTAACAAAAAGAATGGATGTGAAGGTACTTCTCATTTGATCTATTATAAAAAATAAATCTCTAGATAAAAGTTTCTATAAAAATTCATCTGGTTTTCCTAAAAAAAGAAAAGCAATTGGTAAAAAGTGATTTACTTTGACATGCATCAATGATATTTTTTATTGTTGTTACTGTTGTTGATATAAACTTAAAAATATAAATATTGTATTGATAACGAGGTCGATGGTTACATCAATAAAGTAAAACTTAATAGTTAACAAGAACAACTAACAAACATAATTACTCACTAAAAACAACTAACAAATGTAATTAATTATCTAATAATAGTTAAGCTTATTAATTAGTTCATGACAACTCTTTTTAGAAAAATCTACCACGGACTCTATCACCTCTATCTTCATTTTCCGCAAAAAAGTCATCTTTACTTTCTATTACTTGATAGTAAAAAATTCGAAAAGTTTAAAATAATTTCAAATATTTAGATAAATATGATACATTCAAAATGTAATTTTTTTCAAAAATTTAAAAGAATTTAGAAACTTTGGATAAATGTGAAATTTCAAAATGCAATTTATTCAAAAGTTTAATTTTTTTTTCGAAAACATGAATGAATATAAAACTTTGGATGAATGTAAAACTTACGAAATGAGTTTTTTTTATAAAATTTTTACAAAATTAAAAAGTTGAAATTATAGAAATAAATAATAATTTTAAATTTTTTAACTATCTAGTAGAAATATCAAATAGTATGGGGTAAAATAAAATTGAAGATGAAAGATAAATGCGAAGATGCAGGTAGGCATGGCAACGGGACTGGGCGGGGACGAATTTTGGCCCCATCACCGCCCACACCCGCACCCATTTATATATATATATATATAAAATTATAAATTTAAAAATATATCTATCATAATTAATATAATAAAATAATTGTTATTAGACAATTATAAAATAAAAAAAATATTTTCTATAGAGATAAGTTTATAATTTTTAATATTTTAAAAAAATATTAAGTATATTCAATATATATAAAATTTAAAAATTACATTAATATTAACTGGGCGGGTTCGGGTTCGGGTGGGGGTGCGGGGTAGATATCGCCATCCCCAAACCAAACCCGTCCCCGCCCATGAATTTTAATTGCGGGGAAAATCTGCATCCGCACCCAATTAAAGCGGGTTTTCTCCGCCCAAATCAAGCGGGTTCGGGTGAGTACATGCGGGTGCGGATTTTATTGCCATCCCTATACGCAGGTAGCGGGATCTCCAGGAGAATGAGGGCCCCGGGTCTTCCTGTAATAACATATATCGCTCCGGCCCAGTTTTGGAATTACAGTTACAGCTCCGAGGACAAAAATGGGATATAAGAATTAGAAAACCGCAAAATCCAAATCCAACTTGTTAAAAAATTGCATTTGACAAAAACCCTAACTCTTTCGTACCCGTTGCTTTCTTCTCCATCGCTCTTCAGACTTGAAGTTCGTAGCTCGTGCAAATGGTAACTTCTCTATCTGAATTCTATCTTCCTATTTGATTCCTCTCGAGGATTATCTAACATTTTCTTGTTTTTTCCCCAATTTTTTGCAGTCGGATTCTCCAGTAAGAAGGTAACCCTAGAACTCTAATTGATTACGGAAATTATAATGATCAATTAATGTCGTAGCGATTATCTTCGTTTATGTGTTTGGAACTTCAACGCAAAATTTAATGAAACTTTAGAATTCTTTGTGAATTGAATTATATGTTTCTGAATTAGTTTTCGTGCAAGAATTCATTTGTAAATGAGATGGATGATTTTGTCTTTGAGATTTTTAGATTTCATAACAAAATTCTACGTAATAGAAATTTGTCACATTTAAATTTTAGGCTAAAGTAAATTAATTTTCTCTGTTTTTTCAATTTTGATAACCTTTGTTGATTGTGCTCCCTTTGAGAAACTATTTTTTTCTGGTTATGATGGAATTTTTCAGGTATTCAAGGTCTCCTTCCCCATGGAGGGCTCAGTCAAGATCAAGATCCAGGTCTAGGTCTCCGTCAAGATCCCTTGAAAGGGAAATGCCTAGGTCTCAGTCAAGATCCCTTGAAAGGGAGAGGCCTGGGTCGATGTCAAGATCCCTTGAAAGGGAGAGACCTAGGTCGATGTCAAGATCGCCTGTAAGGGAAATTCCTAGGTCTCGGTCAAGATCCCTTGAAAGGAAGGTGCCTATCTCTCCGCCAAGATCTCTAGAAAGACAAATGCCTAGGTCTCGGTCAAGGTCTCTTGAAAAGCAAAGGCCTAGGTCCCGGTCAAGATCTCTTGAAAGGCAAAGGCATAAATCCCCCTCGAGAAGTCGTGGCAGGTTAATTGCAATTATGGTCTACCATTTGAGCTTTGTTCTTCCATTTTATTCCTTTTACAGTGCATGATGTTTTTTCCTTTCTCTTTGTCCTTCATTGTTGATGACTGGTTGTTCGTTGTTCAGATCAAGAACAAGAAGTCCTGATAGGTTAGTCAATTTTACCTGCATCTGGTTATAATTCTTTGATTGAAAGATTAAATCTACATTTTTTAATTACTTCTGCTGGTGGTCAACTGTGCCTCTGTGGTTTGGTTTAGTGATGCTGTGTTCGGAACCTTTAATATCTTCAATTTTGTTCCAGGAATGCTGGGGATACACTCTATGTGACTGGCCTATCTTCAAGAGTCACTGAGAAAGACCTAGAGGAGCATTTCTCTACAGAAGGAAAGGTGAGTTTCATATTGTTGTCTCTTTTTTCACTGAATAATCATCAGAGTTTCCCTCAGTAGTGATCCTCAAATCTCTGAATGGTTGTCATGGGTTGTTTACTTTGTTAGGTTGCTTCATGTTTTCTTGTGGTGGAGCCCCGTACGCGTATATCTCGTGGTTTTGGGTTTGTTACTATGGAATCTGTTGAGGATGCAAGCCGCTGTGTCAAGTACCTCAATCAATCTGTTTTAGAGGGTCGCTATATCACTGTGGAGCGGGTAATGTGTTTTTTGATTAACTGGTAGTTGATGAAACACTTGTGCTTTTCTTTCTTCTTGACTTGAAAGTTTTGTGGTTACATTCAGAATGCATTGCATCAGCTATGTTGGCAGCAATCAAAGATGATCAGTTCATCCATGTCAACTTTAGTGAAACAACTTGAACTTGATCATTGGCAAGCTTAAACAGCTAATCAAATGCGTCTGATCAACTAAACATTAGCAACTATATTGTTCAACAACTTTACAACCTCAGCATTCACTTTCAACTCTCAACTTAACAACGGACATTATCAACAACTTTCTAATCAGGATTTTATGGTATCTCACACCTGGCATTGATCATTAGTGTGTGGATATAACCTTTTTACCACTATTACAAACTAGGCTCTTTATGTTAATGAAACTTTTTTTAAATGGCTCTCAGTATAATATGAAAGTGTTTGCTTTTTAACAATTTACTATGGCATGTAGGATATCAGAATATTTAATCTGTTTTACTTTCAGTGTTGGATGGTTGGTGCAGTTTGTTTTATATCAACAAAACTCTTAGAATTAAGTTTCTCTATTATATTTCAGTCACGGAGAAAGCGACCAAGAACTCCCACACCCGGGCACTATCTTGGGCTGAAAAATACTAGAGACGATGGTTAGTTTGTGACACTTCTTTTCATTTTGAATCTAATTTATTGTTTGTTTTATGAAATCTTACCAAACTCCATCTTCTGTTGGTATCAAGGATATCGTGGTGACCGGGGAAGGCATAGGGGTGGACCTGGTCGTGATGATTATCAATATCGTAGGTCTCCAAGGCGCTCACCACCATATCGAGGGAGGGATTATTCACCAAGGCACTCACCTTATGGTGGAAGATATAGGAGGGATATGTCTAGGTCACCACCACCTTATCCTCAATATGGTAGCCCAGATAGGAGGTATGCTCGTGGGCCTAGGTGAATTTTTACATTAGTTTGTTTTGACATTTGAAGAGTGAAAGCTAATTGGTATGGTACTTCGACTGTAAGATTAATGCCTATATACCTGTAAGAGTATGCATGTTTTGGAAAAGCGTTTAAACAACAATTTCGTGGCTGTAACTCTTCGATTATATTTTTTTATTGATCTAGTTATTTAATGTTTGTCCTACACTCCTTGAAACTTTTTGCCTACAAACTCAACAACTAAGGTAAGGGACATGTGTAACAATAGAAATGACACCAAAAAAGTGCACAATTGCAAGCATTACGGCAAAGAGTGTCATTATTTTGTTGTGTTATTTGGTGAGGGATTATCTGTGTCCAAAAAACTAAAGTTTGAAAATCATAAGATTATCTATTTCAACGAAATAAAAGCAGTAGCAAATTGAATCACTTATGAACATAATTTTTTTTAGAACATTCTCTTTTCCTAAACCAATAAAACTATGATGAAGTCATTACACGAGTACAATCTCAATCAATCCACAACTGTATAATTACTACACTTCAAGTAAGTAAATTACCCAATCTCTACGAAGAACGAGTATTTCTAAATTTGTGAAGTATTGTATTGGGTATTTACTCGATATTCGTATTGCATTTGGGGTATTCTGTTTTTCTTTATTATTTGATTGAGGAGTAAAATTGATGGATGTTTTTCTTTATTATTTGATTGAGGATTAAAATTGATGATTTTTTTATATGTTAATATATAATACTTTTTATGTATTTGAGTTATTTTCAAAATTTGTGTTGCAATTTTATATTTTTAATTGAACTATTTAACTATGTTAATTAAATTATATATAGAAAAATTATGTTTTTTTATTGACGGATATGTACCTTACTTTTTTAAATATCATATATTGTATTAGTATCCGGTATCGTACTTGTACATAGGAGCGCAACGTCTTTTAAATAAATGGATTATAATAACCATGATTTTGGTTCTTAAAAATACAATGTCCATTTTAACAAATCCAATTTACCAAATATCACATAAAATTATATCAAAACAAACCATCGGCCATTTTTTTTGTCAAAGAATATTCTATAAGAAATTTTTATTTCTATTAAAAATCACATTTTATAATAAAAAAAGAAGGCAAAATAATTTGAAGTGTTTTAACGTAATTTCAAATAATAATTTTATTTTTATTTTTTATAATTTTTTATTTAATTTTAAATAACAAATTGATCTTCCATTATCCAACTTTTTAACAAAAATTTATATATTTATTAAATCTATACCTCAAATCTTCTGATAAAGTCATTTCATGTATTGGTTTTCAATAATATCAAATCCACGAAATGAACTCACATTTTTAAAGAAGCAACTATTTTACAAGAGAACTAGAAAAGTAGAAGGGCTGTATAAAAACTGAGAAACAGAAAAGTTTTGGGTTATTATTATTGACCGAACTTTAGCAACTTCAACAGCATCATCATCATCATCATCAACAACAACAATGTTCAATTTTTCGACAGTTGTGCATAATCCTCAACCTCACACACTCTTCTTCTCTTCCTTCCCTTCTTCTCCCACACACCGCAAGTTCCAATCTTATCAATCTCTCAAATTCCCCAGAATCTTCAACCTCCACAACTCCCTCTCCTCATCAAACCAAACCGACGACACCGAAGAACACGTCATTGGAGATTGTCTCGTCTTCGAAGAAGGCATTTTCGAAGACCCCATTTTTCCCAATTCTTCCGAAAACCTAGTAGACAACAAAACAAAAATCAATTCAAACAAAAAGAAGAAGAAAAAAGTTTCAGTTATTGAGTCCGAAAATTTGGTTCCTGATAAGTGGAGAGAAGTTCAAGCAGAGATAAACATAACTAAGAAAGAGAGGCGTAAGATAGCACAGGAAATTGAGTTCAATAGTAAGGTTTTGAAGAAGAAAAGAGGGTTGGTTCCTTTGAGGGATATGAATTTGAATGATTATAAGGCTTTTAAAGAAGCTAAATTGGCTCAGTTGAAACCTTTGGTTCTTGATAAGCCTCCAAGTTTTAGTTTTGCTGATAATGAGAAAGAGGAGGAAGAGATAAAAGGTGAATTGAGTGATGAACGTGTTGAGGCTAGGAATCCTAGGTGGGCTGTTTATGGGAGAGGTTTGGAGGATGTTACTGAGTTTTTGAACAGTGAGAGTTATGGTATTGCTGTTAAGGGAACTGAAGGTAATTTGGTATCTGTCATGTTTTAAATTGATGTGGTCATTTGGCTGCAACAATGCCCTTGCAGAGACATTTAAAATTTTTATATTATAGTCACAATTGCAGTTGCGGACCGCAATTTAAAACTGTGATATTTGTCTTCTTTTTTTGTTTTGTTTTTGTTTTTGTGGATGTTGTTGAGGATTATTATGATTACTACCTTTTATATTATGGTATTTTGCAATATGTACTAATCTACTAATGCGTGAAAATTAACTTCCTTGGTGATTACAACTAAGTGTGGTTTGGATGTGCTTATAATTTATGGGAGATTCTTAGTTAGAGTAAATTTGTGGAGAAAAATCCTTATGAGTTTACTGGTGTTTATTGAAAAGTTAAATGAGAGCTTATGAAAAAGTTGAGATATAGAGCTAATTTTAATTTATGTAAGAAGCTATTGTATTAAAAACACGTAGTTATTGTAAGATTTTTTTTAATATTTCTCTTTACATTAAGTGGTTTTGGAGAAGTTTGTCCAAATTTGCTCTTAATTCGGTGCTACTTCACACCCTATGGTACTTAACAGATGGTGATATAAACAGAGAAATCCAATTGGGATCAAATGGATCATTTTATTCAGTGATGGTTGAATTTTGAAAGATCTTCCTTTTACTCACTGCTGCTTCTCATTGTTTGCATATATATATATATATATATATATATATATATATATATCGTTTGTTAAGTGTTGGAATTTACTTTTCATTCTTTCATGCTTACATGAATAGGTCGTCCTAAGTTGTTTACCAGAGAGGAGAAGGCTTTGTTGAGTAAGCGAAAGCCAGACTTGGCAGTTGCTACTTCAGTAAGTATTCAATGCCTGATGAACAATGACTGATATTTCAACATCATTGTCATTATATTCATAGTGTTATTGGCAAAGAAAAACTCTTTAGTTTTCCTTCATTTTGATGTTGAAGTAATTATTTTTCTACCATTGACTTTGTTGTTGAGTAATCTTAGTAGTTGCTGCATCTTTTTGAGTAATCTGTTGTTGTTGAGTAATCTTAGCTAAGAAACATTGCTGCAATTTTTCAATGTTGGAATCATGTTAAAAGTGTAAGGGAAAGGGTATTCACTTGCTGTGAATAATCTCAATATTTATTTTTTTAATGGCTATGCTTATTTTTTTTAGGATAAATGGCTTCCTCTCCACACACTTGCTGCAGGTGGGGAATTTTTCCTTGTAGAATCTTTGTTGAAGCACGATGTTGATATTAATGCTATGGATAAGGTACATGAATACTCACTTTTACATGGAAGATTAAAATGTGTAAAATCCTCTATTGAAACTACTGTGATTTGTTTTACTTTTTCTAGGATGGTTTGACTGCTCTTTACAAAGCGATAATTGGAAAAAAGCACGCCATAACCAATCATCTCCTGAGAAACTCAGCCAATCCCTTTGTACAAGATAATGTGAGTAAAAAATTACTTAATTGTGCGTTGTGCTGTTGTAGTTTCATACCCGTGCCTTTATTTGTTGATTTTCTTCTGCAATTTATATTTTTTGCTCTTCATGTTCTCATTGAAAATTCAATGCTTTTATTGTTACATCTTAATTAATTTAATAGCATATAGTAAATATTTATAGCCGTAGTTACTTGTTGACATTTTTTGATATTTTATGTCGTTTATGTGCCGGAAACAGGACGGGGCCACGTTGATGCACTATGCTGTACAAACGGCTTCTATCCCGACAATTAAAGTACTCTTGTTGTATAATGTCAATATAAATCTTCAGGATAATGTAAGATCAATTGTTTCAATACTTAACTTATCTACCTATTTTTTTTTTTTTTTTTGTGGAGCACTGTTTGAAAACATAATTCATTTTTCCTTTGTCTCAGGATGGCTGGACACCATTACATCTTGCTGTTCAAACTCAGAGAACTGATGTAGTGAGGCTTCTGCTGATTAAAGGTGCTGATAAGACATTAAAAAACAAGGTAATTGTATATTGATTTCCTATATTAATCTATCTATATAAGAGAAGTAGAGAACTATGTGTGGTAGATAGAACACTGTTTTATACCAGACCAGAGGTTGAACTTGTGAGACCTCCGGATCATGGTTCAATTAGTTCAACTGAATGACAACTAAATACATAAATAATTTAAAAAGTAAAAAGAAATGCGAAACAGGAAAACCAGTTGAATCAACCTGGTTCAATCATACTACAATACAACCGCGATCAAACCAGCCGGTTCCCAGTTCAATCTGCCAGTTTGGTCCAGTTTTTAAAACATTGATTTAGAAGGTCTGCCTCTTCCTCCAGAACTAGTTAGGTCTTAGGTGATTTCAACTTTGAAATTGAGATACTTACACGAGAATCACCCTTTAACCACAAAAGTCTTTCCAAAAGTCATAAAAAAACCTATCTGTTGCTGAAGAAAAACTTTCAAATATTATTTAGGAATCATTAAACTTTGCCAATCTCTTGTTTCCTTGCTGAACTTTGACATAGCCAATCCCAAGCTTGGATCAAAAGATTAATAGTTTTATTGAAATATTGGTTTTTGAATTTTGATAGAACATGACGCTGTCAAGTAGCCAACCTCAAACCTCGTTGATAAGTGATAAGGCTTGATTGATTCCGTTGTTTGAGCTGTGATTGATGAATATTTTGTTTTGGTTTAAAATCTCTGTGGAGCCTATAGTTTTGTTCAACTCAGTGTCAGTTGGTATATGCATATAGTAACATTTCGGCTATTGTTTAGATATAAAATTAGAAAAACCATTAAACAGTGATTGAGTGTTCAAATTCTTTTACATATTCAAATGAGATTCAATTTCTCTTTTGTTTGTCTCAGGATGGTTTAACTCCACTTGACCTTTGCCTTTACTCTGGTCAAAGTATCAGAATATATGAGATAATCAAGTTGTTGAAGCGGCCTCAAAGACGCTCTAGAAATGCGCAACAGATAGAGCGAAGAAACAATACATCTTTTGAAGATTTGGACTAACAAATGAAGAATAGCCCTTGCTAAGTTTTGCATGGCAGGTAGTAGCAGCCCTTCAGCATATGGAAATTATAGCTTTAGGACATGGATGGTATTGTATTGTATTGTATTAAAATTTATATTCAAAATGTGATAGGAAAATAGAAACTGTATTGTATTAAAATTTATACTCAAAATGTGATAGGAAAATAGAAACATTTCCATGGAAAAGAAGAAAAACATGCCCAATGAAATCACATTATTCTTTGAACTCTAGGCATGTTTTTTTTTTTCTTGAAACATGTTCTCATGAAACTGCATTGGGTTTGGTTTCACAAAGAACATGAACAGGGCAAGTTAAATATATTCTTTTCTGAAAGATATAAATTATTAAATTCAACACCAAGAATATTAATTTTTTTTTGACGTCACACCAAGAACATTAATCATTAAATTATTCTCAAGAACATTAATCATTAAATTATTTAGAATTTAATTTATATGTATTGTGGATTTAAAGAGTTTTTATACTAAAAATGAGATATTTAAAAATATTTAATTTTTATGATAAATTCTTTAAAAGTTATAGATGTGATGTATTCCTACTATGCATATTATTTTACGTGGAAACCAGTAGCAAAAAGAAACATCAACATCATGAAAGTCGAAATATCTTTGTGGGGTCAGCATATTTTCTGTTTCCATTTCTATATTAGTAGTTGGAGTTGGACTATTGGCATTTGGCACCCAAGAAATACATGCTATACACCATTGTTTGAATATTTTATAATTAAATATAATTAATTTTCTATTTTATTAGATATGTTATAAATGAGAGGAATAAAAAATTAGAGAAATGGGTGGTATTTAATGGAATAGATTCCATTACACTCTATTTTATTTATTTTTTTTAGAAATTATTTCATTTATTTTTTATAAAATTAAACAATAAAATTTGACATTATACTATTCAATTTCACCACTTTCCATCAATTAAAACTCTAAGCGAATGATATTATTATAAATTTATAACAGCTCAATTTGAAAATAAAATCACAAAAAGAAGATAAAATCAAAGCTCGATTTAGAGATCAAGTTATAATTTTTAATTATTGTCATGGAGACCACGTTGGACTTCACAATAAAATAAGCGGATAAATTTTTTGCTTTTTTGGTTTCTTTACTAGAAGAGAGAGGATAGCTTATAGTTATTAAATTCACATATTTTAATTCCTTACTATTATTATTATTTTCTTAAAACAAGCAAGAACTTGGTGCGTGAATGCGATAAAAAGCAAAGAAAGCCTACGAAACGAATCTCCCTATTGTAGTGTAGCGTGTAAGATGCCTCGTCATCTCTTTTTTTTTAAACTCTATCAAATCGATTATACCAATTGATTGATAACATCAAATAAACCCAACTTCAAAATCGACATGCCATTGCAATAGTACTTTAATATATGGAAATTATAAAAACAATTATTATTAGATTAGTATAAATATTTGCCTGTCATCTTTATAAATAATTGTAATATAAATTTTTTGACAATAATATTGTATAACATTTTCAAAGGAAAAAAAGTAACCAATTAATAACAAAAAAAATTATAAAGTATAATAAATAAATATACTTTGTGTGAGATATGATTTCTTCCTCCTATAATTTATTTAATAAAAAAATAAACATTATACACGTTAATTTCATTCACCACCATACCCTTTCTTTCTTTCTAGCTTTCTGTTCTGAACGTTTCATTCGTTCATATCAATCAAACCAACCACCAATCTACCTCTAAGCTTTTTCGTATCTTCATCTTCTTACGAAGCTTCGTTATACAAAATGCTTAGATCTCGATTCAGCGTCCAACCGCTCACCGGCGTCGGCTCCGTCACCACCGCCGATCACACAAATGCCACCACCTCCCGCTCCCTCTCCTTCGATTTCTCTCCCCTTCAGCTTCCTCCTCTCCGTTCCCGTCGCTGTCGCTTCCACAAAGCCAAATCCATCCTCATTTCATGTAATTCATCTCGCAGCAGATCCAGTTTCGGCGATCTTCACAACAACAACAATAATAACAACGATTTTCTCGAAGCTTCTCTCCTTCTCTCAGGTCTTCTTTCTTTTTTAGCTTCACTCGCATGCTTTATATTTTCTACAATATTCAAATTTCTGTTACATAGTTCATCATGTTTCTATATATGTATAAATAAATCCAATACATTGAAGCATTGATTAGCGTATCATTTTTTTTCTCCTTTTAATTAACTACGTATTATTATCAACGAAGTATATAGAAATGACACTGACACACAATAATCATTTTGAGAAATAGAAGTATGTAATTGAATGGAACTATATGTGTCGCTTCTGACACATGTACTTTGATCAGAAGTGTCGGTGAATAATACAAACTGAAATTAAATCATGTATTGATTGAATGAGAAAGATACTAAATGAATACACATGTTGAGATTCTATATATATAGAGTTAGTGGAGAATTAACAAACAAATTACCTACTAACTCTAACTAACTTTTGTTCCGTAAGTGTATCTCATATGGTAAAAGATTGCAGGGATATTTGATATATTGAGGTTCCGATTCGGATCTGCGATACACCACTTCTTTGCATTTAGTATGTGTCTGAGTTTCGCCGTTAGGCTCTTTAATGAAGAAAAAAAAACTCTAACTGACTTTTACAATTCTGAGTTCTATTAATTCAAGATGTATTGTTATTTTTGAGAGTTTGGAAATGATGTTACAGTAGTGTGTATTGTAGTAACTGGTTCTTTTGATTTGATCATTTAGGTATCTATCCATCATGTGTATGAATCCCTGAAATTTTAATTACTTAAACTAGCGCAGAAACAATCACACACTATCGTATGTGGAGACACCGTTTTCAACCTGAGTTACAATGGAAATCGCCCACCTCATCAAGAACGGATAATAACCATTTATTCAGACAAGGCTTTCTACAGCGTTTTCAGAATCCCACAATTTTTCTCAAGATTTCTTGTGATGGAGACTATGTTCTGCCCATTGTTGTAGGTATTATGCTATGCATCAATGATGTAAATTTGTGTGTACTAGACTTTGAATTAAACTTTTTGCGGTTGTTTATATGAAATTCTTGTTTTATTAACTTTGATTATTTGTTGCTGCAGGAAAGATTGCTATTGAAAAGCTTATAGATGCTGAAGTTGAACAAGAAAGTGAGGTAAATTTTTGAACTGCATCCCAATGGTTGTGCACTTATGCTTTTTTTTATTCGTGACCGATTCTTATAAAATGGTGGTTGTATTGCAGGATTATCCGGATCGGTTTCAGTTTGTAAATAACCTAGTTGAAAGACTAGACCATGAAGTATGGAGCTAAGCATTTTCCACTTTTTATTGATGACAATGGATGTTCAACCATTTGCTCCATCTTTTTGTTCTGTTAATAATTTTTGCTCATTATGATTCTTGTCTGTTAGGTTTAGTTTAGGCAGTAATATTTATGCAAATAGCTGCAACAAAAAGTATTCCAATACATTATACCATCTTCTTAGAACTTTTGATTCTTATGAACTCTTTTTGACAATGAAATGTTATCTCTATGAGAACCCCCCAAAAAAACTATAATCTCTCTCATTTCAATATTCAACACCACTGGCTAAATCATACTTTACCCATTTACTATGCCATAGAATAAATCAGAAGGTATTCTACACTAGCTAATGACCTTTTTGTAGTCTAACTGCATCATTGATCCTTCTCAAGGAAATTATGTGAGATCATAGCATTAATACCCATTGTGTGTTTGTGTTTGAGAAGTACCATACTAAAAAAGAAAGCAATTCAAATAGTTATTTGGATCCTCTTAACTGCAAATAATTTCACTTTAGTAATCTTCGGGTCCTAATTCTTGTGTTCTAAAGATGTTAAGTAATAGTAATATTTTCAGTGTCAAATAGAAGTTGGGTGTCAAGTAATTTATTAAGAAGTATTTCTTCATTTTACTCTTTCAGGTATTAATGGTAAGAATTACAGAGAGAGTAGTCAGTACTTACTTTGCCAAATTGTACCTTAGCCAGGTATTAACAACTTTTGAATTCTAAATGATAAATACCTTTATATTATGATTTTTCATTCATAAAAGTTCTCATCAAATTTTATAAATCCTTCAGCCAGGGAAAAGTGATATTATTGGTGTGGATGCACGTCCCTCGGATGCCATTAATGTTGCAAATAGATGCAAGGTATGAATTCTGTGGTGACCCTGCCAATATTTGTTAAGAAAATATGATTTTTGAAAGGGGAATATCCAAAGACTATAACATAACTGTTTTTATTTAGAAATCTTAGTAATATGCATTTTGTGCCAGGAAGTTATACAAACCCTCTTGTATGATTCTATATTTGATCTGTGCAGGCTCCAATATATGTAAGTAAACAAATTGTTTTCACAGATGCTATAAGGGTCGGTTATGGAATGGGCAGAGTGCATAATAAGAAGGCTATTTATGATGTATTGCTTGACAGGTATTGCATAGTTATTGTGTGTGCAAGTTTCCTCCTTTACATTCTTGGTATATCATTTGAGTCTGAACTTCACTCGTTTGCTACAGTCCCATAGATGGTCCAGATTCGGTAGCTGAAGAACTAAGTATGATGCATAATATGCATTTAGCTATCAAACAGGAACGATTTAACGACGCAGGTAAAATATCTTTTTTGTATGACTATTTATTTAATATTTTTTATTTTGCACATTTGTGAGTATAAGGTCACAATTGTTGGCCTTCTGCAAGCTGGAATACCTAAATATGGGCAGTTTCATCAAATAACTTAAGCTTGTTTGCTGGCTTTTGAAGCTATATGGAGAGACAAACTTGAAAATCTTCGTAAATCATCTCATGAGCACTAGGTATGTCCAAAAATGTTTCTAGCCACTTCAATAGTTAGAATTTGACTTCAAAAAAATCAATAGACAAAATTCTGTGTCTACTTAATTTCACTGTATAGTTGTATAATTATGTGTTGAAATTTTCAGGTGGTGATGACAGGGTAAGTTCTGAAGAGGAACGTATGGTTATCTTTTCCTGATAATTTTTCAACAGGAATATATCGAGGCATAAGTTACAAAAATGAAGGAAAATTATGTGTTGTACAGCTAAGAATTAGAATCCTTAACCTCAGTTTGTGTATATAATCAAATGTACTGAGGCCTAAAACTTGTGGAAGATTCTCATACTTCCACTTATACTTGTGAATTGCAACACGTCGAGTATGTTTGCAATCCTTGACATGATCATCAATGAAATTATGAAGAATATATGGCATTGCCACTCTCTGATTAATGAATGTAACATAAAGTCCTTAACATTGATAGTTTTAAATTAGTATTTGCTACCCAATATTGCTAATTGGCTAATGATCATATTATCACTGTCTCATGTCACTTTTCTGATCATAAAGGACTTTTCTTACTCACAGTTGCATGTAAGGGGTTAAGATGGCCAGAAGCTTTAAACTTAGTCATCAACTTTTAGAGCCATGTAGTACTATTTAGGGAATTCGCTTGCAAAACAACATCAAACTGGTGTGATGAATTAGTTACAGTACACACAAAGTTATCTAAACATTACTTGACTCCAAAGTTTTCTTATACACACTTAGCTTATCTTTCGGTTGGACTTGCGTATGCAAACCAAGAAGGGAAACACATACAAAATTTCACACGAATAATATGAATACATTATGTAAAAAAATTATATCTTTATTTTTAACATTGATATTTTCTTTACACAAACTGTAATCAAACCTTGTTTTGACATATTTTTGAATCAAATATATCAATTTTTTTTAGAAACAAAGTATTTTTTAAGATATTAAAAGTGGGAGTTTAATCTTATAAGTGGTCCATTCAACTCCTTGAAATTTTAAATTTTGATCTTTTTCACACAACATTTTACTTTTATTTTCTTTTTTAACTTCTTAACAAGTATCCACCCATTTTCTTAATTTCTAGATTATGATGCAAACTATAGGAAATTTATAAATGAGGCAAGAATAGCCTTGGTTTATAAGAATAATATAGAATAATCGAAACTCAAAACTGCACATTTTTATTGATTAGCAATGAGGCTGTTAAATAGCCAATACAAATAGCAACAGAAAACTATAAAATAGCCAACTCAGGAAAACACTTACAAGATTGAATTAAATAAAACTGCTTCCTAAAGACTAGGACAAATCGAAAAAAATAAGACTAATATTCCCTAAATTTTAGCAACAGAATAAAAAACTAACAAATATTCTATCATGGTTCTCATCGTTTTCGTGTAAAATGATTGAAGCTCAAATGTTAACGAGTTTTGAACAGATATTATACAATCAATTAATCATCTGTGGACGTAGTTGTAGACAACATAATCAAACCAAGCATGGTGGATGTATTATTGGCATATGATGGACAACTACATTGATCAGCCAACAACTTTTGCGACCATTGATATATAAACTTTTTTTTTTATGGTTATATATATATATATATATATATATATATATATATATATATTTATAAATTGTTTTCTTAACTGTTTTATACATAAAAAATTATACTCTATTTGGGACTTCAATATGATCATTATTTGGTCGCTAAAATTTATTACGAAGTTTATCTCCTGATATTCGCACCATATACTTGAAAACTCATAATTTCCTAAATTTAAATATATTTTTTTCCCCCTATAATTGTCACAATGGTTTTAAGCCAATAATACGAAAAAGGAGAAAAGGGGCGTAGCCGAATAGGAATTATTAAGCATAAAAAATACCATAAAGTATTAAAGAAGATTATTCCTGCTTTCAGAAGAATCTGAATACTAATCATACTTATGCCAACAAATTAACATAATAATACATCTTCTAACAATATAGAACCTGGACATATGCTCCTTAACCATCGCAAAGCATCCACATCTTTGTGAATTAACTGATCCACCACCACTATGATTGTTTTTACGTGATGCAAATAGACCCATCCAAATCAAATATCTGAATCAAATATACTATACAATAATAATTGAATTAAATACAGTTTAAACAAAACCGCTTGATATGATAGCTATGTTTCTTTAACTCTTCTTCGTAATTGCTTTGATCTTCTCGAGCTTTTTCTCTTAATTTACCTGTATCAAATTTGGGACTATATATATATTATATATATGCATAGGCGGTTTTATTATTTTATATACGCGCCTAATATTAATACGTTATTTAAATTTATATGCGTTTATTTTTTCGGGTACCATGCGTGTAAATCTAAATAATCTAGTTGCGTTCCGTCAAACGAGGCCTTTTTTCTTGTTGATTAAGGGTTCTGATGTGAAGGATAAAATATCTAGGTCCACTGTTACTCTGTTTTCACTTTTCTCTGCGTAAAAAATTGATTAACCCGTTAGTACTTATCAGTCGGAAAAAAAATTAAGAGAGTTTATAGTAACAAATTCACTATTGGTTAGTATCTATTTACCATATCTATTTTTAATTTGTTTGTTCGATGAATGATAGTACTCATTTTAATTAAATGTATGATATTATTTAATTTATACTATAAAATGAGTTGCTTATTTTATATCGGACGAATTTGTTATTATTGATATTTTTTAAATGTTATTAATAATTATTTTTATTTTGAATAAAAATTTATATATCTTATTAAAGAAATGAAATATGAGAAATATTAACAAGTGTTTCAAAGATATTAAAATGGAAATTTTAATTTGGAATTGATACATTCAACTCGA
>JBBPBP010009780.1:6093902-6133631 GCA_037974735.1 Cicer chorassanicum
TGCAGGCTATTAGATTGTGTAAGCATAGCACAAGACACTCAATTAGTGATGACCTTAATTTTTTTTTTATTTTTTATAATATAAAAAAATGAAGGTGGTTTTAGATAAAATATATTTTTAGTATATTTTTAGACAAAATTACGATTTTTTAAGTTTAATTTTTTTAAAAAAATTATTCACTTCTAGTCTTTATTATGATTATAGATACAAATATCATTTTTTTACAAAAAAATAAAATTCTAAATAGGGACTAAAAGAGAATAAAAAAAATTAGAGACCAGAAAGTTTAAATTTTTTATAAAGACTAAAATAAAATTTTATAAAAACTAAAATTTATTTTATTTTTTAATTATTAAAATTATAACTTTTTTTAGTAAAGATTGAATTTTTAAGATTAAAATATATCTCCAAAATATTTAAAATTATAGTCACATAAATTTCATTAATACTCCAGTCATGATTGATGTAGGTGCTAGGTTTAGAATGAAACATGGTGTAAAACGCTAAAGAAGTTAGTATTAAATTTGGGCCAACTTTAAAGTCCATACCCAAAAAATTGGAAAAATTGAAGAGCTTTGAGAAAAAAAAAAAACATTTTTCTCTAGTGTGAAACCATAAGTACAGATGTTTGGTGGATATATTATTTAAATGGAGTAAAACGTGCATGATAACGACAATTTTTCCATACAGATTTTTTTTTAGGTGTACGTATTCGTGAATAACTCGAGTAAAACGTGGATGATAATGCAATGTCTCCATACAATATTTTCTAGTAAGACTATAAAATGGTTGACTATTACTAGTCTTTATGGATGATTAGTTTAAACTAAGTGATTGATCTTAAATTTTTAATGAATTTCTGTTAACAATAATTGGTAGAGAGAATTTGAATTTAAATTTGAATAATTTTTAATTAGATTAATTTTCATGTGAATTGGGGAGTAAAAAAATAATAATATGCTAGATTTAGCTGGATTTTTGAAATGCCTATTATTTTCCCTATCTTTAAGGGTGTATTTTGGGCTACACACCAGCTGAAACATATGCTAGATTTAGGTTGAACATGGCAATCTCATGATAGTAACTTCTTGGAATCGAGTGTGTCCCCTCAGATCCTCTTGTTCCTGAAGCATTGGAAGCTTTGTTTGGTTTGAAAAGAAGAAAAATTTCTTAGGTATTAGAGTTTTATTTTCAAATATTGCTGAGATATGTCGGGTAACTTTTAAAGATTTTTTTTTTTTTTTAATTACTCTGCGTGTGTTTGGTTGACTCGTGACAATCGCCACATTAAATTTGAGTTCTCTCATTATATGTTTAGAAGTTCTAATGTGTAGTTTTTAGTTTAGTATAATTTTTCACCGTAGTTTAATTTTATTTATTTCTATATTTGGACCGTCTAAAATTGATTATAGAGTCATAAATTTGATTTTGATATATTTAATTGTTCTCAAGTATAATTGATTTTGTTTATAGAATTGATTTTAATTTTAATTTGAAATTTATAACTTTTAAACATAAATTTAATTTTTATATTAAAATCTATTATTCAATTCATTTTTATATAAATGTATTCGAACATAAACTAATTTGTATTAAACTTACTTTTAAATAAAATTAATTTATTTGAAATTAATTTTGTGAGAACATAACTAAAAATATATATGGTGATTTCCAAAGACACTTAATTATTTTTGGGCAGTAAAAACTTAATCTCTTCAATTCAACTTCAGAGGTGTATTCAAGAAAATAGAATAAAATTGTTAGACTGATACTTATTATCTTATATTTACTTTTTCTTTTGAAGAAAGTCTACTCTATGTTTCTATTTTCCTAAAGAAAAATTAAATTGACTTTTAACATATATGAGTGATTAATTAATTTTTTAAAATCTTTACATTTTTATTACTATGTTATTTTAAAATGTCGCACTTAAAAAATGTATTTAAGTTTTATCAATAGGAATTAGGTTTAACAGAAAAAGTTAAATTCTCACACCATGATAAATTTAAGTTTAAATTTATTATAAAAAAAAATACTAATATTTAATATTCAATGCTGGTGCTTAGTTTGACTCACCTATACCTTCACAAATATATCAAAGCAAATTATTGTCACGTATATGATTTTTCTTTTTTGTCTTAATCGCATGTATAATTCTTATCAACATCAATTGGATAAAATATTTGTAAAGATATGAGATTAATTTCTATGTATCTATCTACATTGTAAAGAGTTTTAAATATTATTAAAGCTGTGATATTGGAAAATTAAGCAAGCAATTACTAGTTACTAATTATTAATTTGTATAAGAAAAGAAAAAACAAAGAAATAAACGGTTCGTTGAAAGAGAAAGAGTCTTCCTTGAAGTAGAAATATTTATCCTCGAAAATAAGAAAAAAATGTGATAGCTTCTAAAGATTCCGTACCCTACAATATGGTTAATCTGATATTTAAAAGTTACAAATCCCGCGGAAACAGGAATATCAAATCCTCGCGGTTATTATAATTGTTTATTCATTATTTCCATTTTACAGTATTGTTTTCAAAATGACCCCAACTTAGTGGGACTTTTTGAAACTATAAAGAGAAGCTTCGGTGGTTTGGTAGGTCCACGTTTTACATCTGACAACAGGATAAGGATTACAGTCACAAATCCATATTCTCTAATACAAAACCCAACCTGGGCCCTGCATTATGTCTTACATTTTTTATTAAAATATTCAATTCAATTTTATCTTCGCTTTCATTATTAAATTAAATAGATCATGGATGTATTGCACAATAAAAAAAAAGAGCATCTTCATTATTAAATTAAATAGATCATGGAGGCCTTTTTTTTTTGGCAAAAATAAATATTTTATTGAGACTGAATTCCTTGCCTTGGTGGCCTAGGACATTGGCCGGTCTGGTAAACAACCATAGTTGACAGTTGCCACAAAGGTATATTCCAATGGTTAAATTTAATAAATATTGTCCACTAACTTTTAAAACTTAGTAAATAACTCATATTGGAGTTATTGTAGTTAGGGTTTTTCCCTAACTTATAAAACTTAATTAATCAAACTTAAAATTCATCAGCTGTAGGTGTGATCTGTTGATCAAAGAAATGATTAATTCACGAGGTAAGATAGTATTAACATGTGACATACACGTATATATTTTATATGTTCTCATCTTCCTAAGCTAATCCCTTATCAACAAACTTTTTTAATTAGCCGTGTGTGTCCATTTTGGGCGAAAAGTAGGACCCACGCTGACGTGGATAGCTTAGAACAAAACAAACACACTGCGCCGAAGCCCAAAAACACTGAATCAGTACCTGCAAAATAAAATAAAAAATCAAAAAAATGAGTTTTCGTTTTCCATTCAACTGAAAATCTCAAATCTCTTATTTTCCTCTTTCCCTTTCATTTTCATTTCCCCCTTCTTTTTATCGTTTCGTTTTTTTTTCTTCTTCTCTTCTCGTTCTGGCTTTTATTCAATTTCTCGCGATCTCTTTTCTCTCTCTTCATCTTCTGAGTGATAGTGTTGTTGTTGTTGTTGTTGATCGTGCTTTTCGTTACGCTCATGGTGATCGAACATGACATTGAAAGCTGCGGAAGCAGAGCAGTGCAGTCGCATCCGAATCCTCGCCATCACCGTCAGAAACTTGAGGTGTACAATGAGGTTCTTCGTCGAATTCAGGATTCCGATTGTGAAGAGGCTCATGTTCCTGGTTTCGATGATCAATTATGGCTTCACTTCAATCGTCTTCCTGCTAGGTCTTTCATCATGCTTCCAAATTAACCTAACCTTGCTTCTTTTCTTTAATTTGTCTTCGAATTTAATTCTCTCGGCAAATAAACTGTGGAAAAAGTGGTGAAAACTGAAAACGATTGATATGGAATTTGTGAATTGTGACTTTAGCGTTTTTGCACGTTTCTGTTTCTGTTTTTTTATTCATTTCAATTTAATTTTAGTTTTCTTCGTTTTATTTTGAACTGTGATGAGAATTGAAATGAAAATTGAAAGGGAAGAAAATAGCTGAGTAATTTTATTTTTTTGTTTTGTTTTTGTTTTACTTTACTTTTGTAAGTGGATTTGCCAGAGTGGTTATTTGTACGAGTCTCGTGGTTGGTCACTCTGATTGCTACTACATAGGTATGCATTGGATGTGAATGTGGAGAGGGCAGAAGATGTTCTTGCTCATAAGAGATTGCTCAAGTTAGCAGAGGATCCTGCTAATCGACCTGCATTTCAAGTTCGATTAGTACAGGTAAAAATAAATCATAGAAAAAGCACTTATAATTTGTTTTAATTTGTATAACTTGTTGCTGTTATTGGCATATGATTTGGAACTTTGGGATCAGCATCTTTATAAGTGGTTTAAATTAAGTTCAACGGAAAATACTGATATGGGTAGGTTGAACATTTTCTGTGGTGAACCGGGTTTGAACCCGGTATCTCCACTTTGCTCGTGAGTTTACCGGTGGTGTTTGTCATTTCGTCTACGGACAAAAAAAAAATTAAGTCTAGAGAAGTGATATATGCAAATTGATTTATATCTGTATTGTCCTTAATGCAGGTATATCCTTTTGCTAATGCAAATTATATTGATTCTTCCGTGCATTCAGATACTTCTGAGAAAGAAGATGCACAGAGTTCTCTTAACTATTCTTTAAAACAGGGGTATGGCTCATACTTTGTCTAGTCAGTTTTATTTTCCATCATTGACATTGTCACTAAGCATATTTGTTGTTATCCTAACTCTTGCTGACTTGTCCCATCAATATTATATTTTCATTTGTGCCTCTAGTTTATTTTTAATGTCATCTTTCTCTCTCTCTTTATTGGGCAAAAAAGAATTCATCCACCACCCACGTTTGGTTCTTCCTCTAATCTTGAAGCTCTTGCACTTCAAACAAACAAAAATAACATTGAAGATGGAGACAATGCTATGGGCACGACAGCAAATTTTAACCGGTATACATCTTTAATAAATTCAGTTTGGACTCTTATTCTCTATGAAGCACATACTCCGACACGGACACAACAAGAACACGGGCACGTCGACACTGCTAATGTATAAAATATAAGACACCGACACCGAAAAACATATATATTTTTTATTTATTTATTATAATTAAATAAAATATGAACATTATTTATAAAAAGATCTAAATTTAATATCTTTAACTTCCCATCATAGGTTTGACACATCTTTAACCTTCATATATGCGTCTAAGATGTATCCAATGAGTGTCTAAGGTTTGTCGAAACAAAGAAAAACATGTTTTTTTGTCAATCACTTGTTTGAGTTGACATACACGTGTCATACGAGTGTCGAACACGGCGACGCGCCTTATCGTAGAGGTGTCTGTGCTTCAGTTAGTATAGTTAAAGTAGTAGAAGCATCAAACATGTGTTTTTGATGAGGTTGATATATAGACAAAGACTGGGATAAAATCTCACGTATTTTGAAGATAATATTTTCCAAGTGAAAGTCTCTTGGTAGGGCAATATTTAGTTTAGTTGTTAGGCATTTTCATCTTTTCAGAAAAATGTGTTCATCATTGTAGTATATAGAAAAAAAATGTAGAATCAGTCCATGGAAGACTATATATATCTCTGACAAGGTTATGGGCTCTTAACATTAGAGATTGTAAAGGCCCTCTACTATTATTTTCTCTAGGGGTGAACACTCTTGTTTGAATGTTTCCATTAGCTTATATTAGTTAATAAATGTATTGCACTATTGTTGTTTAAACTTTAAAATTTTGACTGGTACTGATCTTTTTCATTTACTATATTTTAGGCCCATGCACGAGATTACCTTTTCAACAGTTGATAAACCTAAACTCCTTAGTCAGGTGGTTAATTCTTTATTATTTCCATTATACTTCTGTAAAATGATGCTTTTTTAAAAAAAAAATCATTGGGTGATATTGCTCTTTAGTATGTATAATCGACATTTTATTTTCTACTGTAAATAGCTGTTGCTTTTCTAGGTTTTTTATTTGGTTAGAGAACTTCTAACAAATTGCTATGCTGGAAGTATTTATTTCTTGCCAATTACTATGGATGCTGTGTCAAATATAGGCATTTTGAAACTAAAAAGAAATTAAAAGTTATAAGTTGTAATATTCCCAAGTGTTAATTTTTCACACAGATTACATCGACCGCTTGTGAATTTATGATTGTGCAAAAAAAAAATGCATGAGTGAATACTACTTGTTAATATTTAATTGCAACCTCATAGGTTTAAGCTCTAATGTGGATTCACATTCATGAAAAATATTAATTTGTTGTAAAACGTAAAATGCTAAAAGAGGAGTATTTTACTCATGAACCTTTTTTAGGTGATGACTCCTTTATTCTATTTTAGTTGCTCTTTCATATTTTGAATAGTGGAAATTTCAATTATTCGGATCTAATAACTTTCAAAGTGACTTACATAAGTTTTAATCATTGAGAGGAGGACTGCTTCCTTGTTCATTTTGCTAAGCGTAGGCTTTACTCAATCAATTATTCATTGCATAAAGACCAAATTGCTTAGAGTTTTGAGTGAACTTAATTTTGATGAGTTATTGGTCTAAAAGACAAAAAAAATTACACGTCCAATGATGTGTTATTTAATGAATTCAACAATTTACATGCGTGTCAAGTTCATTGAATGCTGTGAGAATATGTTATTAGGTGACAACCTATACCTTTTTTACATTTACAATGGATGAAAATTAAATTCTTTTTGAATTATATGATATAGAAAGTGTGCTGTATATTATATGCTATTTCTCACCCTTTACTATGTATGCATTTCAGTTAACTTCGATACTTGGTGAGATTGGACTGAATATTCAAGAAGCTCATGCATTTTCCACCTCTGATGGGTTTTCCTTGGATGTCTTTGTCGTTGAGGGATGGCCTAATGAGGTAGGGTAAAAATAGCTAAGCATTGATATTAGAGTAGTTAATGTAGTTAAGAGTTGTTATAGTTAGTTAGTTAGTAAATGAGGTAGTTAGGACTATCACATCCTCCTGTTGACACCAAAAACTGAGCCAATACATGGCTTCCTACTTTGTGGTCATGAAAGCCCATTGCAGCCTATCAAAACCATGAATTTCCTGCTCCTCAAAGAACCTTTCGGCCCTTGCAATCCTCCACCCAACTGGATCGGTCCCTGAAAAATTTGGCTGCAGCACCTTCTTGGCCCACCAATCCTCCATTTCCGCCACTGCTGGCACTCCTCAAAGATCCGGTAGGTCGAACCAATTGTTAGGAACCCAATAATTTGATTCCAAAGAATTTACTATTTTATTGAAAGATTGAGAAAGGATAAAAGAGAATAGGAGAGAATCTCTCCTCCAAGGGTTTCCTCTTCACAAAAGATTCACTACTCTATTCAACAAATGTTTGTAATATTCAATGATATCAAAACCAATTACATAACTCCTTATTTATACACAATAGTCCTAATTAAACACATGCCAACTAACTGACTACTACTGACTAACTCTCCTAATCTATACCCTAACAATTGACCTCATAAAAACACTAGCAAGTATTTCGAGATACCCAAAGACTTTATGTATGCCTCAAACATCTTGCTGTGAGTAGCAAGTTTAAATTTAGGATTTGTAAAAAGATATATAATTATAATACCTTAAACCTTTTCCAATCTCTTCATGGCATGTTACCTTTCCATTGCAGTAGATAATATACATTGCTTATATGAATAAAATATTAGAAGGTTGGAACACTCTTTTGTAGAGTTTTATTTTTCTTTAGCAACCCCATCCCTGCAATTTTGATTTGTTTTTCCTGTCTTTTGATTACTGGGCTTTCATGTGAAATCCTCTGGATTTTGAATCTTATGCACTGCAATCCTCGTGTTACTTGGCATTCTGGCATGGTCATATATTGTTTGCTTTGCCTTTTTAGTTAATATTTAATATTTATATGCATTTTTTTTTCAATTGTATTTTTTATATAGAAATAGCATCTTGCTTCTATTGCCTTTTCCTTTTGTCATTAGGAAACTGAGGAACTTAAAGGTGTGTTGGAAAAGGAAATTTGGAAGGTTAAGGTATATATTCTCCCAGTTATTCATTTCAAAATACAAAGTTCTAGGGTTTTTGGAGTTATCTTAAATTTCTTGCTAGCAAGAAAAGAAGATATCTCCGGTTGCTAGTTACAAAAAAGCAACTGATATTAATTTAGGCAAATATGATCAATTGCAACATCTGATAAAATTAATTGTTCTTTACACTCTTGCAATCTGCTAAAATTCATTTGTGTTAAAGACTTGACATGAAATTTCCCTTCTGCAGGACCAATATCTGTCAAATCAAGGCATACTTTATGCTTTCAATGATCCAAACCCTACAACGATGGAATCCTCCCCTCCTTGCATACAAATACCATCTGATGGAGCTGATGTCTGGGAAATTGATACCAGCCAGCTAAAATATGAAAACAAAGTTGGCTCTGGATCATTTGGTGACTTGTAAGTAATTTCTTTATGAAACCATATTAGAAATCTACATAGCTTTTTTAGCTGATGCCTCTCTACCTCTTTCACTGGATTTCCTTAGGTTCAGAGGCACATATTGCAGTCAAGATGTGGCTATCAAAGTTCTTAAGCCTGAACGCATAAGCACAGATATGCTGAAAGAGTTTGCACAGGAAGTTTATATCATGAGGTTTGTCTGCATAATTGAATATAATTGGTGGAGCTTTTGTTTCCATTACTGAGATTTTTGTTTCTCATATGCTTTCCACCTTTTCTTCACACATTTGTCTTTTGTCATCTGACAATGGAAAAGGCAATGCTTTTAGCAATGAAATATTGTGCTATAACTTCCATTTTCCTGTTTTTAATTGTTGATTTCGTGCTGTGTCAAATGATAATCTAGTTTCCACACCCTATAGTTAACTATAACGTGGTAATAAAAAAGGTTGTCTTGATGGTACATACATTATCTTGATAGAAATTGTATTAGAGATCAGATTCATGATCTTTTGGAGAGTTTTAGGCCTTTCTTTCTAGTGGAAGACAAAATATCAAACCTCTTGGACTTAATACCTTTGGTTCATTTTTCCTTTATCTTGTTCCTTTCTTTAACTATAAATTGGAAAACCAACAGGCAGTGACAGCCTGATACAAATCTTTGGGCTCTGATTACAAAAGAGGCTTCCTCAGGTTCTCGTGATCTCATGAATCTATGCAAAGCTGTTCTAACTTCTCCTTGTTACGCAAAATGAAGCTTACTTTGGCTGTGGTCGTAATTTGTTTTGTAAAGTTCAAAAAAAATTCCCGCATTTCAGATATATAATTCCAATTTGTATGACAGATTGATTCCCTGAAATTGGCATTGTAGATTGTAGACTATTAAAATGCCTGGGTCAAGGATTCATGAATTTGGCTTAATTTCAATCATGGAAGGGGTATGAACTTTATTCTTAGAGAAAATTATCTAACTTGTCTGCTACGACCATTCAGGAAAGGAATGTATTAACTGAGAATAATATCTCCAACTTTTTCTGGTATCCTAATTCCTACATCAAATGCTTCTGAATATTTTCTGAAAAAATCTGATTATGTTTCTCTTATGACTATTTCACTAGTTTGTGTATTTGTCCTTTTTATCCTAGTTAGTTTTAGTGATATGGTATCCTTGTAGATCTGCATAACAATTCTTTCTTTACCAATTATGGTTTATCTTTGGCTGCAGGAAGATTCGACACAAGAACGTTGTTCAGTTCATTGGTGCATGTACTCGGCCACCAAATCTTTGCATTGTTACCGGTAAATAGGAGAGAAGTCTAAGAATTTATGATGTTTTATGTTTAAGTTTCAAACTATTGTTTTAGAGGGTGAGCTGTGAGCCTTAATGCAAGGACAAGATTTCTGCACTGTGACTGTTTGGGCATAGGTCCTGGCTGTGCAAAACCTTTGCCTGTGGTGGAGACTGCATACCTTTGACCCTCCCTACTCCCCACAATGGTGGAAACCTTGTGCACAGTCTCCCTTTTAAGAATCTGTTTAATATCCCTGTTGAGACCCAACACCTTCTTTAGATATTTGGCCAAAGTAGTCTTCAAAAGACTTGGACAATCCACACCCCTTGAGCTAGCTTTTGATGTTGCGTCCACTAAGTTATTAGAGCTTATCCTAGATATATCACTAGACCACCGGTATTTGTCTACCTCCAGATGACAGTCTGAGCATGGGTGGATGTTTTTTTTATATAAGCAATGGGTGTGTTTAAATTTGTCTTACTGGGCCCCACCCGCATTTGCCCTCACTTTAGATGGCTAGTCCTCTGTGAGGGGGTTTGATGAAATCCCATATCGACTAGAGATATGGCCAAAGTAGTCCTTACAAGGCTTGGGCAATCCTCATCTATTGAGCTAGCTTTTGGGGTTGAGTTAGGCCTAAGAATCTCCAATTTCCTATTTGTGTTGTATCAAGTACTTTCATTGCTAAGATGATTTGGGCACCTTGTTCAGTAGCCTAATAATTCAACTGTAATGCTTATGTGATCATGTTTCATCAGAGTTTATGTCTAGAGGAAGCTTATATGACTTTCTGCACAGACAAAAGGGTGTGTTTAAGCTTCCATCTTTACTAAAAGCAGCGATTGATGTTTCCAAGGGAATGAACTATTTGCACCAAAATAATATAATTCACAGGGACCTCAAGACTGCCAATCTTCTGATGGATGAAAATGAAGTAAGTGGACTGGTCTATGTTTTTGCTGGTTTTTGTAATATTTAATTTTATAATAACTCTTGACAATATTGACCTTATTTCATCAGTTGCAATCCTTTATCACTAATCTATTACTTATCTCTATTATTGGGCGATTGCATTTTTTACTCTCCCATTTTCAATTCATAGTTGATTATAGAATATCTAGATTGAGTGTGTGATAATTTATTACCAGAGTTTAAATGGTGTTTCAAACAATAACCAATTGTAGTATTTCTATATGTTGGTCAACATGATAAGAAGCAAGCATCTCAACATTATCATTTCATATGTACTCATAGAGCATAATCTTCTTCAACAGTTAGTCAAGGTTGCCGATTTTGGGGTCGCTAGAGTGCAAACTCAGTCTGGAGTGATGACAGCTGAAACTGGAACATACCGCTGGATGGCTCCTGAGGTATGATTTTTCTTGGACTTGATTTTACTTTTCTGGTTGATATTTTGGGTGATATTATTGTGCAAAACAAATTCAGGATTCGTATTTGTGTTTTTTTGTTGTGTGTGTTAAGGGGGGAGGGATTGAATATGAGGTATAAGATCTTGTGTTTTGAAGGTAGGGTAAGCCAAAATGCAAGTAAAACTGCTATCCATCCGAGTTCATAAAATTTTGAAAAGTATGTACACCATAAACCTAGTTTCTTGGTTTACCATTGAAATATATTGTCCATAGTAAAGCAGAATTTAAAACTGGTAAAGAAAAAGAATATACTCTTCTGGTTAATTTTAATGTTTTCTCATACTGATATATTGAATTTATATTGTTTGGGCATTCATCTTATACTTCCATTACATTTTATTTTTATCTTTTTCTTTTTTAATTTCCTAAATAAGATGAAATGGTGGCCACTTTATTTTTATTCTTTCTTGGCTTTTTCCTTACCAAGAATTTGACACATGATCCTTATTCCTTAGTTCCATTCATATTTTCATCTTCATCAAGCACGCCATTAAGGTTTTGATTTTGAAGTGCTTACTTGATCATCATATTTGCATTCATTGTGAAAGAAAAAAAGCAAAACAAAATTCATTAATAACACAGTCATAAGCGCAAGTTATGTTAAAAAAATCATGATATAACTTGAACAATATAACAGCCACCCATAACATAATTACCGACATTGGACTTTTCTGTTTTTTTTTTTTAACTTTAGCTGTTTCCACAGTACTTCGCATCTCTTTCCATTGATTTGACTTTTGCTTGAAGGTCATTGAACACAAACCATATGATCAGAAGGCAGATGTTTTCAGTTTTGGAATAGCACTTTGGGAGCTTTTAACCGGAGAGGTGAGCATTTTCATGTCAGGCAGTGCGCTTTGCTGCTTCATCTTTTATTCAATTCTTGTCTCGAATGTTGATCAACCTTCTATTACTACTATCTCACTAAATATTTTATTTTTGTTACCAGCTGCCTTACTCTTACTTGACCCCATTACAAGCAGCAGTTGGCGTGGTGCAGAAGGTTTTTGTCTTTCCTCTTTGCGGATCATTTGTTCGTTAACATTTTTCTTGTTTATGCACAATAATTTTATGCAGCTTAAATTGCTATTAGGGTCTACGACCTTCAATTCCCAAAAATACACATCCAAGACTTTCTGAACTACTACAGCGGTGCTGGCAACAAGATCCAAAGGAGAGACCAGCTTTCTCTGAAATAATTGAAATTCTTCTGAACATAGCGAAAGAGGTAAACTATTATTTAAGCTTCAAAAAATAGCACAAAGTTGGACCTATTTATCAATTTTCAGCTTCATGTATCTACCAGGTGAATGATGACAAATTAGATCGACATAAAGATAAATCATCCCACGGTTTTCTCTCATCACTTAGGCGCGCCCATCACTGATACGGATATCCATATAAGGATCCTTCAAGAGTGTAACCTTTTTGTCCTGTACAGTAGTCTGACCAAGATCAATTGAGTTTGGTTGTTCTGCTCTTGAAAAATCCTGTTCTACTGTGCTATTGCCTTAATTTTTTTTGTTGCAATTGCGTCTCTCTTCTTTTGTCCTCTCAACTATTGTTGCTCAGCAGTGAGTAGGATGGATGCAAGAGCAGTGGTGGTCGAAAATTCATGGCATCGTGTAATGTTAATTCTTTGCTTTGTTTTCCACGTTTTTTTGAATCGGAGCTTTTACTATGCACTCCCCTTTGATGTTTACCAGTAAAAACATTATATCACGAGATGTAGTACAAGGCTCAATCAATTTGGCATATGCCACCATGTAATCCAATTTCAAAAATAAAGAAAACTAAAAAAGTTGACACAATTTTTCCCACGACAAATATAAATATGTATTAGTGCCCCGATGGGCTGAATGTACATGGTCTGCATTGGATGTGAAAAACGAAAATCTTATCCACATGGGTGGCTATAACAGTCACAACCAATTAGTAGTAATTTACACTTTCTTCCCAAAAGTTCAAAAAAATCAATCTCTATTTTTAACACCTACTCCTAATCTTAGGTGAATTTTAACAGAGTAGCTTTACCCTTTTGAAGCATTTTTTTCTCCTAGAGAGCACTTCCTGATCGTGAATAAGTTCCAGCAAGATGTTTTTAAAGAGCGAGATGTTTTTACTTTTAACTTAAAAGTTTTGCCAAAATTCAAGCTAGATGATTTTAAACAGCAAGTAACATTATGTGTAAGGTTTCCCCCCTGAATTATACACCAAAAGCTTACTCTCTGTAACAGTGTAGAGATATAATCCTGCAATCAAAGGTAACGGATAAAGTTATTAAAGTTTGACGAGAAAGACAATAGTCACACACACGCGATAACAATGACCTCCATCATATTGATATCATATGATAATTCTACAAAAATATGCTCAAGTTGATTAAAGGGTAACCGTAGCAATAGAATTAGAGCAGCACTGATTGAGTTCGACACATCCCTTGTACCAACAGTTGATAAACAGGGTCGTTATTATCAGCAATTTTTTCTCTGCGAGGTGAATCAATGCACTCAAATGAAAGCACGAACAGACCTATCCTTGAGGAAATCCATACTAGCCCTGAATTACATCATTCATTGAATCAAATCCCCCTCATTGCCTTGAAGTTGGCACACTGAATCATTAATCTTATAAACATGGTATTGCCCTTGAACATTTTACGAAAAGATATTTAACAAAAGAAAACACGAGATTCAAATATAACATTCCCTCACATACTTCAAATCGTGGAAATTTAAGCAGAAATTATATTTTTAATAAAATATTAATTTTATTTTTTAAGGATTAAACTGAAATAGTAGGACCTCCTTCCAGAAATTCTTACTACTAATTTATTAGGAGATAAATTTAACAACCAAATTATAAAAAAGAATATTAAGATATTAAACATAGATCATAGGACTGCGCCTCGGAAATGTGGGACTAGAAAATTTTGGTAATCAATCACCCCTCAAACAAATACCCATTATTTCCTCATTCACAATTATTTGAACTGAACAAAAAAGCTTAAATTCCAATTATTATGTATGCATTCCACTTTGATAACGAATTAGCTTTTTTCAATTACATCATGTTGGAAGTTTCTTCTACAGGCATTGTAGAGATTGCAAAAGCATATAGATTATAACTGCTGAAGGGATTTATAAATTGTGATGCATAGTATAAAACGATATTATAAGATGATAATTAAATTTAATGTACTAAATACAGAACCATTTGCACCATTACTAAAGGTACGTTACTTTTTATCTATCAAATGGGGAATAATTTATGATCAATTACTTATGTTGTATTAATTACAAGTGTCTGAAGCTTGATAATGAGGGACCACTCCTAAGTGCAATGGATATCCCTTACATAAGGCAAAAACCTTCATGACATCCATGGACCCCTTACGGTTCAAAATGGATAAAATAATTTGACACACATTTCTGAGTTATACCTTTTGCTCCATAATATTCACAATAAAAACTTCGAGATGGGACTAAGTCTAACCTAGAAATAGTTCATTTTAAACAAGAAAACTAAAAAGAATAGATCAAAATTGTATGGTCTAAATACTTGAGGTATAAGAGTAGAATTAGTTATTGCTCTAAAACAAAGATCCATAGAATATCATTAATGTAACAACAAGATGCAAGTTCGCTAATGGACTTAACAAATGATTCTCCAATGGTGGCAAGGTGGAAGAAGAGGCCTTGTAGAGGGGTCAAGTGAAGACCCTTTTGCAGAAGGTGGAAGAAGAGGTGTGGAGCTTCTTACCTCAACACATCAAATAATGAATCTTTATGGTTGTGCCAGTAATGGGTTGCCTTCAATCATTCCTGTTGGTCTCCAACATCAATTAATTTCTTAGGTTCTTCCTCATTCCTTACCAAATACAATTGCATCGCATAGAAATACACTATTTTTTAATATATATTTTTATTTTATTTTTTTAGGGTGGTTTTTAATTACTTTGGTTCTACTCGATTAGAGAAAACTCCAAGTCTCGTGTCATATGAGTTTAAATCGTCTACATTTTTCAAAAGAAATTTATAACTATTACCAAAGTTGTCGACTTGTAGGTGTATAAAGACTCAAATTTTAGAAATTATATCATAATTAGTCACTCATTATACACTTAAAACAAAACTAATAGAAGTTAGAACTGTGATATCTTTTAAGAAATGGACAGGATCCCATCAGTCAAAATAGAGATTTTGCCTAAATATAATTTATAAAGTTTGACAATCATCACTTTATTAAGGAGTTTTGTAGAATTGTGTTTTTTTACTCACTGTATTAACTGAGTTAAACTTATAAACCTCACCAGATAATACAATGTTTTGATATATGGCTAAACTACTTTGTTTTTATCGTTAGATCTCAGTTTAATGATTTCTTACATTTGATGGGCAGGTGGTGAACTAATTGTTTCATGGAAGAATTAGGTTAACCAAACAACTCATTAATTTCTACGAATAAGGCACCACTGACTTGGGTGTAAGTTTCCTGAAGAACAATAAACAAAATCTAAGTGAACCTTCTTAACGGTATGATTATTAAAATTGCCATTAAAAAGAAAATTTAGCACTATAGTTGAAGGGGGCCGCGCGAACGCAGGCCCCCACAGCAACAAATTATGATGTAGGCTCCACCACTTGGGTAGACCTTAGGCTAGCACCCCTCCTAAGTGCAATGGAGGTCACTTGCCTAGGCCATGGGCCTTCATGATCACCCATTGACCCCATCCAGGTAAGTATATTGCAATGTATCACACACTTATATTTTATAGCCCTTGCTCAATAATATTCATACTAAAACCTTCGATGTGGGACTAATTCTAACCTGCAAAGAATTCATTTTTAAGAGGAAAAGAATAGATCAGCTCCCATAAACAATGTCAACTAATAATATTCTAATACGGAAGACCATTCAAGGTGCATAATACTTTTTGTGATAGAAAGTCATCTATAAATCTAAATTAAGATGTATTTCTTCGCAAGATTAAGTGCTCGATGCACACATTCTATATACTCATTTTTCCTCTATTCTGTTTTGTTAGAGTTCTTTACATGTATTGCTTTTCTCACATTATTAAATTAAATTTGACATCAAATATTAAATCTTCCATATCAATGTTGTAATTGTAATTTTAAGAAAATGTCATAGACAATCTACTTTTTGAAAACGAAAAACATGCTATATGGAAAATAAATGCTGTGATGGGTCATCTTAAGCATTTTGCTGAGTTTTTGAGTGATACTGGAAGAAATATTTGAGCAGAAGATCATAGATAGTATGGTTTGAAGTTGTATATTATGCATAATCGTTGCTGAGAATGGTTTGTGTTTCTATCGTTTTTCAGTAATTGAAGGGTCACAATTCATGGTGTTGTGTTTCTTAAAGGTGTCGTGAAATAAATGAATGCTGTGTTGATTGGATAACAACCCCAACAACGTGTATGATAGTGTGTCTATGTTTTGTCTTTTTTTTTCTTAATACCTTCAAGAGTTTTTACTTATACTAATTTTTTCAAAGATACGGTGTATTATGCAAGTTTGGATAGTGTTTTTTACATAAAAGTTTATTATAAAAGTACTTATGTAAAAATTATTATAAAAGTACTTTATATAAATTATTCTATAATAATTAGTAAAAAAAAATTATTCTATAACCAAAGATAAAAGTAAATTAAATTATTTTTATATAAGTTATAAGTTCGTTTCATAGATTATTCTCGGGAGCCTATAAAAATTAGCTAAAAACATCTAATAAATATGTCATGAATTGTTTCTATAAGTCCTCTCAAACACTTTTATAAGTGCTCAGTAATTAAGCTCAAACAAAAAGTTAAAAAAAATAAGCTCAAATAAGTTATTGTCTCAAGAAAATTGTACTCCCTCTATAAGTAAAGAGGAGTCCTTATATTTGTTAAACTCAAATATAATTAAATTTTCACGTATTAATCCACATTTAATGTCATTATTCTTAAAATATCCTTAAATTAATTCCTTAAAATATAAGCAAAATTAGTGAAGGAAAGTCGACAATTTTCTTATATGGTAACATGAATTATCATTACAAGAATCAGATACGTAAGCTTTCAACTTTTATTGTATCCAATATTTGAGGAAATACCTTGGTGTTACTATTCTTCACAACAAGCTTAATTGTAGTACTTCCAATTTATCATTAATAAGATGGATAGCGTCTCAACATATCTCATGAAGGTTGGTGGGACCTGGTTTGAGATAGGAATAATGTGGGTCAAAGTGATTTTATCTAAGTATAAATG
This sequence comes from Cicer chorassanicum, assembly GCA_037974735.1. Lineage (NCBI taxonomy): Eukaryota > Viridiplantae > Streptophyta > Magnoliopsida > Fabales > Fabaceae > Cicer > Cicer chorassanicum. Next base: position 6,111,394 of record JBBPBP010009780.1, read on the forward strand.
TGGTAGAGAAATAATGTCTCACGTTCAAGCTAGATGGTATGGGTCTAATCTTTGGCAAGGGATTTGTAAGACTTGGAATGAGGTCTAAAAGGATCTTGTTTGGAAGATTGGTGATGACAAAGACATTGATGTTTGGAATGATTTTTGAATCCTAGAGATGGGGAAACTAGTTGAAGTACGAATTGATGTATCCTACTATTGTTGAAGAAGCTCTTTGTATCTCTAACTTGATTAACTAAGCATGGAGTTTGCGATTTCAGCTGGATTAATTATCTTTTGAATGAAGACGGCTACATGCACCTTAATTGCATTCAATTGTCGAGTTGAGTAGGGGAGATAGAAACATTTGCTTGGGCTAAGAAAGAGGATGGTACCTTCACAACTGCATCGACCTATACATCTCTAGAAGGTCGCATAGGAAGCCTTTTTAACTAGTTGGGTCATAACTCGAAAGAGTATAACTGAAAGTGTCGTTTGTCATGTTTATGGGAGTGATGATTCGACCATAGATTGCCTGTTTTGATTTAGTCCTAAGACCCTCAAATCTGGAATTTGTTGGATACATGTAATATCCCTTCGAACTTCTTTTCTTCTAATTTGAATGATTAGATGTTTATGTATGTTTGTTGACGCAGAGAGTTTGAAGTTGTCGTTAAAGTGAAATGAATAGTCACAAGAAATGAATGTTTGAATTGTGACTCTTTTAAAATTTAGTTCATGCACTTTAATTGATGTTTTACTCGAGATTAAACTTGATAATCAAAAGTTTATTAGTAAGCTCTTAACTGACCAGAACGTTTTGGATAGTTTATATGAAATTAAGAAGTTGTAAATAAAAACAATGAGAGTGAAGTGTGATTTTTGCGTGCAAATAATTAAATATAACGGGTAGAAAGATCACACACAAAAAGTATATTAGTTCACCCAATTCGGGCTAGTCCAGTCCACACAACCATTATATTTTCACTATGTGCATCAGAACCAAAATGTTCTTTTCTGCACATTTTGTCTTTATCAATTACAATCTTCATCTTTCAATCTATAAATGATTTTTACAGTTACATTTCTATCTTGAAAGAATTTTTACAATCACCTTTTAATCTATTAAGAATTTTTACAAACACACTTAATCTAACATAAAAGATGAACATGAACTAATTACTATGTGTATGATAAAAGTGTTTGGGATCTAAAGATTCTCAACTCTTTGTTTGATTAACTTAAAGCAAAACTCAATAACGGTGATTCAAATATATAGTGAAGAAAGTTGGAGTTGCTTGATGAGTTTTTTTACTTGAACAAATGAATATTGATGGTATGTCAAACTCTTGCATTTGTCTTTTGATTGATCTTGTGTTTATAGATGAAAAGAAGTTTGAAAACTCAGATAAAATTAAATATAGCCATTAGAAACATTAGCTAAGTGTCAAATGTGATTTAGATATATTAAACACATGTTTATATTACTGTCAAGAACATTCTTAACCAACCTAGAACATTCTTGCTTTTGATTCTGTAGAAAAACGTGAATGAGTGTAATAATGTGTTATCAAATGTAGTTGGCATTGTGTGTGATCAGAACCATGTCTAGCTTAATTTAAAACAGTGTTGGTATATAGTACTTGTGTTCTTTTGTCCTTGTTCACAGCTCATTAAGTAGGGGATCAATCCAAATAATGTTTTGATCATTTGGACATTTAATTTGAGTTTCTTAGTTGTTCATTTGATATTTCCATCCTTATGTGCGATTTTGACAATGTTAGCTTACAATTTGGACTTCTGAAATTGATTTACTTGACTTTGTCTTCTATAAAGGACAAGCAGAGTATTCTTCTAAATATTATTCAGTTATTTTTTTTAATAGAATAACCAAAACATTATGCTAAATATTATTCTATCATTCTTTTAATAAATGACTTGATATTAAAATTATTTCTCATCAAAATTGATTTTTGTTATTTTTCTGAAATTATAGGAATATTTATGGGTGAATAATAAAGATGCTCATGTATTCAAATAGTTTCCTCCTCCTACAAATTATGTAAAGATTAATTGTGATGGTGTTGTTGGTTGTCATGTCGGTATAAAAATCAATTTATTCATTTTTAATTTCTATTTTGATTTTATTTGAACTTTTTTTATTAATTAAAATTATGAATTTTTATAAAACAAAATCAAAATAGGGACAAAAAATAAAGAGGGACTAAAAATGAATAATTTTTTTTTAGAAACTAAAAGTTTAATAAATAAAAAAACTATGAAAATTGAAACTAAAATTTTATAACTATAAACACAAATAAAAAATCTAAATTGTTATTATAATGAAAAATTATAATTGATAAAATCTAGATTACAACAAAATTTATTTCATAAAAGAAACTTTACAAAATTGTTTAAAGAACTTAGTAATTTAAAAATTGAAATACATAATACTAGCGAATAATAACGAAAAATTATTAACTTACCACAACCCAACTAAAAAACACTATACACTACATTCAATCATACACAATATTACCGTAATTCTATTTATAAGAATACATTTAACTAAAATTGTAGGACTTTACCCCAAAGGGAGTCCTTCCAGAAATTCTCGAAGGCTTGAGTTGAACCCAAGCCTAAGAGGGGGTTTGGAAATAGTTTTCAACCAGCAATAGACGCGCCTCAGTTAGTACCTCACTAGCTGCGTCATTGCCCCAAGCGCAAAGATACTTTCAATTATCAGCCTACGCTCTATTTTATATAAGCTTCAAACTCTACTTGTTTCTATCATGAGCGATGTGGGACTAGTGACGCGGTACTTGAAAACTTAGTCACCGCTCGAGAAACTTTGCTTTCCACAGGCACAAACGCTCATCATTCCTTATTCAACATTCTTTAAACTGAACAAAAATATTTTAAATCAAAATATTCACGACTTTACACGCACAAAATGCTAGATCTTAAGAGTCTCGTGATAATGAAATGAATTATTGAAGCAAACTTTGAGCTTCAGTGATGCAACAGTGGTCCATTTAATCCACATTTTCCATTCTTTGGACTGAACAAAAACACTTCGAAATCCAATTATTCATCATACTTTACATATACGAAGTGTTAGATCAGTAAAGTATCATGATAATGAAAGGAATTGCAAGAGCTACGAACTTTGGTTCTTAGTAGTAAGTAGTAACTTCGTAGTGGTGTGATAGACTTTGCAGAGAAAAAGCTTTTCCTTCTTGTTTAATTGTCCAATTCAGATTGATTTTAATTTGAATTGTACTAAGTATTTGATTTTTTTTACAAGTTTACTGGAAATTATGGAAATTGCAAAGAAGTTGAATGAGTTTGCTTTCGAAAATTTCAAGCACTACTCAATACTCCATGACATAATATATTCTTGTAGACTTACATATCATGATTTCTTCTCCTTGGTATAAAACAGATTTGTACTAAGTTATAACTAGTATTTTTGTCATCAAATATATCATGATTTGAAACTTGAAAGATGGGATGGCATCAACAACAACACATGAAGCCAAGAATTTGGAAAGTTTGATAAATAAACTCTATATATTTAAAACCATTCCACCCATCCCCTTCCTTTTTATGCATTTACATGTACTTTTCTTTTCTATACATGGAATTTAGAATTTTCAAATGCAGTATTACTGCTTCATGATGAAGTGTTTTTTCAGTTCCATACATTGGACTCCATCCAAAACATTATTCTATATACAGCTGCAAGTCCAAGAAGAAAACTTCATTGTTCTCTAGGAAGTTCATTTTGGGTCCAAGCAGCATAACCACCAGCTATGTCTGTGAGTCCAGTGAATCCCTATAGAATGCAAAAGTTTGTTACTAACCAATCTTTGAATGAAAAAACCAAGACTAGTTATTGAGGAAAACATAGTACAAAATCATTTTTGCTTTTGTTTCCTCTTTCAGATTTTGTAATATCACCAAGCATTTAACTACAATGTTAGGTGCAAACTCAAATAAGAAGTGAAAGTGTGCTTTGAAACCATTACGAAATGTCTATGTTAGAACTTTATTCCATTGTTTATTTATTATATTAAATAAAATAAAATAAAAGAGGAATTTAAAAGTTGAATGAAAGATGACATTATGTGAAATTGCATAAGTATTAAAATTAAGGTATTGAAAGAAGAAGTGCTTACAGCAGCTAACAAGTCAGTAGCTGCCATCATAGACCTTTTACCAAGTTGACAGCCCTTCAAAAACAAGAACATCAATAGATGATTTAAGATGGAGTAACTGAAATTAACATACAGAATCTAATGACCGGAAAGCGATATGCACTCACAACAAGAATTTCATCCTCTTTTCTAAAATTTGAGGAGACCTCTTTCACAAAGTTGCTGTTCTTTGTCATCCCTGAATACATGAACAAAGAATCTACATTAACATTGTATGAATAGAGTATAAAAAAAGACTGATGGATTACTGACTTAGTTAGATTAATCTATGGACAAACTTGAGTGTCACACATAGGCATAATCTAGGACCTACTGTGAGTGTGGATTAAATTGATTGAATGAATAAGATAGCCACAAAAGCATGCCTTGGCAGATGAGCAAAGGACTTAATAGTAAGAATCCAACTCCAATGAATAAGCAAATGGGTAAATATAAGTAAGATATGATCAGATAAACAACTTAATTAGAAGTTTATAAGAGAATCTTTTATTATATAATATAACAAAATGTGGTCAAATTATTTTCATATAATATATAAGTTGTTTTTATTAACTATTATGAATAGCTATAGAAATTAGATGAAAAAATCTTAATTTTTGTAGCGCATAATATTGTTAATATTATTGGTAATTTTGTCGAGAATAGGGTTCGAATCTGCTGCCTTATTATCACTTTATTCACTAACTCTTCCACTCCAACCACCAAATCAACCTTATATCTCACGGTAAATAAGTTGTTCATAACACAATCCAAATGCAGACTAAATATTTTTCTTTGGAAAGGAATTTAGACTTATGAATCAACAAAGAAGCCAACCTCAACAATACTGAGAATGTTGCAATAATTACAATTGAGCATAGTATTTGAGAATTGAAATAGGACCTGATCCGACTCTGTACATATAAGGTATGTTAATTGCACCAGGAGCGTGTCCAGCATTAAATTCTTCAGGGGTCCTGCACAATCACAACAAAATACAGGGAAGGAAAGTGGTGAGTTTTAATAAAACTTTAAACATTCATCATTTACGAGTCGGGTTAATTAGTCCCAATACAAAATAAGAAAAAGCACGATTCCAAAACGCTAGTATATGAATTATGCCTTTACCTTACATCCAAATACTTATGACCAGCGAGAAGAAGTTCGTGTGCTACACGCACTGGCACCGAAGTTGGAATTCCAACAACCTCCATATTCCCCTTTATACCACACACCCTGCTACAATAGTAATAAAAACTCATCAACAACAACGTTACTCAATTACTATCTATGCAAAAACAAAACAAAAAATCATGTTTTATGGAAGCACGTGAATTATGATCAACACTTTGTTTACACTTACCGGAAATTTGGAAACTTTGGTTGAACAACAACGCTTCTGTGTCCCTTGTTAAACGAAAAGCTGCACGTAATAACAAAATATTATTAAAAAAACAGAGGTAAACATAAATATTAGTGTTAAATTGGACCGACCTGGTTATGTTCCTGTTCTGGCGTAGATTTAGAGGGCATGAATGGAAGCAAGTGGCGTAGACATTAAACGACGTTTCTATCATTGCTTTCATCGTTGCCGTTTACTGTTTAAACCAATATAGATAGATAGATGCTATACTACCGAATGCAAACGAGTGGTTATCTCTTTTTTATATATTGAAATGAAATTATGATTTGAGGTTGCCGTTGCAAAACCGAAGATTTTAAACTCTTGTCCCACACCACTTTATATAACAAACAAATACTCCAACATTATTTGGATTGATAAAACGGTTATTAGTAATTAGTAATAATCCATATAAGATTAGATGACACGTAATGACTTGTATAGTTTTGCAGGAGTAATGTCCGGGGTACCCCTCCAAGTGGGACCCATGACTCAGAAACCGGAACTCGTCGGCATCTCATCTCATCTCATCAGTAACATTATTGGATAAGCTTCCACGTTCCAATGTGTATGAGTGGAAATGCTCTCATATACACGTGGCAACACCATCCAACTTATATGGACCTTAATTGGGCCAAGAAATTTTCATCCAACACAAGACATGCAACTTTTGACCCCGTACCCCACGTTTATACTTGTACCCCAAAACACTGTGAAAAGACCATTATGCCCTTATAAATAATAAAAGCTGCCGTAATTTTTCATTTCCTCACTTTCACATTTCCGGTACAGAACAAGTAAGTCTGGATTTTCCATTTTAGTTTTTCCAATAATTCCGGTACAGGGCATTAACTCCGGAACACTTGAAAAAAGAATTCCGGTACAGAGCATATATTACCGGAAATGTTTAAAAAAGTGTTCCGGAAGTTTCCGGAAAACATTTTTTAAGTTTTCCGGAATTGTTGTACTACCGGAATTGTTAAAATAAGTGTTCTGGAAGTTACTGGAAAGCATGCAATACCGGAAACCTTGTCTGTGACGTTTCCAGAAGTTTCCGGAAACCTTCACAAATAAGTTTTCCGGTAATTTGTTTTTTTTTTAAATAATTTTTTTTTATTTTTTTTATTATGCTGTTATATTTTTTAATTTATCTGATTTTGTTTTTTTGTTTTTTTTTCAGTGGGTAGGGCTAGAGGTAAAGATGGTAAAGTGATTGCAAGACCGCATGATTTTGAAGGTTCATCATCTATGTACGCTGGTGGTCCTGATGGAGTTCGTCCGACTGCCTCGCGTAGAAGGCGGCGATTTATGATTGAAGATGATAGTATGGAGGACCAGGCTGATATCTCTATTGCTGAGGAGGTTCAGGCAGTACATGATGCAGTACCTCATGAGCATCAGGTGCATGAGAATGTACCTATACAGGAGGAGGCTGAGGAGGAGGATGAGGAGGTACCTGTACAGGAGGAGGTACCTGTATTGGCCGAGGCACCTGTGCAGAGGAGGGAGGCACATGTGCTGACTCGGTTTCCTGGAGGTCGGGATGATCTGTCGGTCCTTAGTCAATACCGGAATCATGTACCGAAACACTTTTTAAAAGTTTTCCGGTAACACCCTATGTACCGGAAATCTTTTTTCATGTTCTCCGGTAACACACTATGTACCGGAAATCTTTTTTTTAAGTATTCCGGAATTTTCTTCTGTACCGGAATTCTTCAAAAAAGTATTCCGGAAACTACCGGAAAACTTATTCTTACCGGAAATCTTTTTTTACAGTTCCGAAAACGGTGGAGTGGTAAAAAGTGAAGTTGAATGTGAATTTTGAAAAAAAGTAAAAAAAAAAATTAAGGGTAGTTTTGGTATTTTTGAAAAATTGTGGGGGTACAAGGGCAATTGTGGGGGTATAGGGTCAATTTTTCCAAGACATGTCCCGTTACAATGGACTGAAAATTGGGCTTTAAAGCCCATTCTCATAAAAAATTGCCCAATCAAACTAGCCAGTAACTAACTATTAACAGCTCAGCAACGAAATGATGAACAAAATAGCTATAGAGCTTTGTAATTCTCAATGGCTACCTTCACCGTCACAACACTATCACCGTCGTCTTCTTGTTTCTTTGCTCCGGTTCGTTACCACCGTTCTCCGAACCAACTCAGTCCGAGCCTATTGTACAAGAATTGGCATCCGAAGCTGCCACTTCTCAAATGCTCCTCTTCATCTTCAGACTCAGAAACCTCCACAACTGATTGGACCTTCAAGCTGATATCGGGAATTGCCGGAACCGGATTCATCGAAACCTCCTACCTTACTTACCTTAAACTCACCGGCTCCGGTGTCTTTTGCCCCGTCGGCGGCGGCACCTGCTCTGACATACTCAACAGTGATTACGCCCTCGTTTTTGGTATCATCTTTTTGCATAACTAAATAACCAACTAACTAATTTGTAACTAACTGCTATGCATTTTCTTTAAGTGAAAAAGCTTTGTTGTTGTTTTATACATATTGTTTGTGCTGTTCACCATTCATCTATGAAGCATTAACACCACACCTAATAATTTGATAAAAGAAAAAACTCAGCACATTCCTTTAGTGTTTTTGGTGTTGTTTTTAACTTAAAGTACATTTTTTGTGATTAAAATAAATTTTGAGAAAATTATGGTTGTTATGAATATTTTTAGTTAGGAACGGCAATAAAAGACGTCTAAGTTTTGTCCTTTGATAAAATAGTTGTAATTGTTTGTAATTACACTTCTTAGTTCTTACTATCATGTCAGTGTCAGACACTGACATTAACACATGTCAGATACTCAGTATAAATTGGAGATAAAGAACTGCACCTGAGTTTTATGCCTTTGTTTATGCTGTTATGAACCGCACACATTGTGTTTGAAATATTGTCTGAATGAGAGTGGTTTTGCATTTGCCAGGTGTGCCTCTTCCTTTGATTGGGATGGTTGCGTATGGTTTTGTAGCTGCTCTTAGTCTTCAGTTAGCTACTAAGGAGAATTTGCCTTTTGGGATTAACAGATCCAATGCTCAATTAATATTGCTTGCAAGCTCCACCTCGATGGCAACTGCTAGTGCTTATTTTTTGTACATTCTAACCACAACGTTCTCTGGATCATCTTGTTCCTATTGCCTACTTTCGGTTCTCTTATCATTCTCCTTATTCTTTATCACACTCAAGGTTTGCTATGTTAAAGCCTTTATTATCTAATGGTTTATACTTCTTTTTTTGTATTGTTGCCTAATTCGTACTCTTTTCTGAAATTGTCGTTTTAGGACATTGGATTACAAGAGAAGTATAAACAATTGGGTTTGCAGTTGTTTATTGCAAGCTTAGTGATTCTCACGCTGAATACCTCCTATAGCAGTGCTAAATCTGCCTCCTCAAGGTGAATATTATTGTTTAGCGCCCCAATAGTGTTCAATCACTTCAATTTGTTACAATTGTGTTGTCACTCATCAATTGATGCTATTTCACAAGGTTGAACAATTTTAGGTGAAAAACTTGTCTCTAATTGTCATTTTGAACTTTCTTTCGATGCCTATTTTGAGGTTGGGAATTGGGCTAGTTTGTCCATTCAACTCATGCATCCACTTAATGCTCCTTGCAATGTTTCCTTTATTAATGTTCCACCTCAGGTGTGGAACATATTTTACAACCTTCATATATGCTTTGTGCTTTATATCGAAGTTGGGTTTTGACACAAATACATAGCAAATGGAAGTAGCAACCCTCATGTAGATTTGATAATGTAATTAATTAGTATTAGTGTTGTCAAATAGTGGCAACGGCAGTGCCATGGTTGACTGCAGTGGAATTTTTTTTGGTCATCCTCTATGAGCAATTTGTCAAGGATAGCAGCACCTTGGCGTTTTATGGTGGAAATGACGGCTTAAAATGATTGATGTTTGGCCTTCTGCCATAGTCCACAATCGATAACACTGATTAGTATAAATTATAATATCATATCATGGAACTGTAATATATACATAAGATATTGAGTTGATGGTTACCTATGGAATTTTCATCATTGCCATTTTGTGGCAGTACGTTAGCAGCACGTCTATCGATTGTGGCTATGCTTGTGAAATACAATTTGAATTTTAAATTCACAAATTGTTTGTTGTCTACTTTAGCAGCATGGCTAAAATTGAGCTGCCATATTTTGCAACTGAGATTACAACTCCATCAAGCCCCTTTGCACTATCTCTAGCAAAGTATTTGCATTCCATAGGAGCTAAAATGTATGGAGCTTTCTGGTGTTCACACTGTCTGGAACAAAAGGAGGTAAATGATTGATTACTTATAATTCATTTTGAACAATAGTCATCATGATTTATGCCTTTCATTTGTTTTCAATGAAATCGCCATACTTTAGTGAGCTGTGAATGACTTGTGTAAGATCAAATTAGTTGTCAGAATTCAACGTTGGCAATGTAACTTTCAATAAACGACTCACTATCTCATGGCTTTCCTTGTGAATCTCTTGTCTTAGTTTCAATTGGATGCAAACTTTCGCTGTTCTTGTTAGTTACCTAATTCCTCTTGATACAGATGTTTGGACGTGAGGCGGCCAAGCAATTGGATTATGTGGAATGTTTTCCTGACGGATATCGAACAGGAACTAAAATGATTGATGCATGCATAGACGCCAAAATTGAAGGTTTCCCCACTTGGATTATTAATGAGAAGGTAAAGAATGCCTTGTGCTGTAACTGCAACTGTGAATTTTTTTTTTATCTCATTAGATCTTTGCTTCTCTTGCAGGTTGTGAGTGGTGAACTCGAATTACCAGAGCTGGCACAAGTGTCTGGTTACAGCGAACCTGTTCAACCTAGTTAATGCTTTAGTCTTAAAGTAGCAAACATAGCTTTGTAGAAGCATATACATTGTTGTACAGCTTATAGACACGAGTTGCACATATATATAAAATCTTGTTTCCTATTTTTAAATGGTCACTAATAATGTCTTTTACGCATTTGTTCCACTTAGACACTGTCACCCTTCTTGTTACTTAATTGAATATCTGTTTTTCATTAGATCGCTAACTGCAAAAAAATCAAAATGTAAATTTTTTAAAATAAATTTTAACAATATTTTGAAATGCAGTCTGAAAAGGAAACAAAATTTATGTATTTTTTGTTTCAGCAATGCTTAATGGATACGAAATTAGATTCCATGGGAACAACACGAACAGTAGAAGACAGCAAACTAATGTTTTGAATTTGAGCGATTATTAAACATTAATTACATTATAAAAATGTTTTCAGGTGGACTATAAAATTATTTGAAGTTTATAATACTTGAATTAATTGATAATCATATCTCCAACATCTAAGATTATTGATGAACCTAATTTCATTGATGCAAATAGTGTTGATAAATTGAAATAGACAATTACTTTGAGACAATTTTTTTTTTTAGATGAGTTAGTTATTATGGCCTAGGGAGAGTTCATAGATGAGTTAGTTTTTTTGTAGATGAGTTCATTGATGCAATTGTTTTTTTTTAAGGATCAAAAATTAAAATTTCCTATTTATTAAAAATAAACATTTAAATTGAACTTAAATTGTAGGATTAAATATATACATTGAACTTAAATTGTAGGACTTTACCCCAAAGGGAGTCCTTCCAGAAATTCTCAAAGGCTTGAGAAACTCAAGCCTAAGAGGGGGTTTGGAAATAGTTTTCAACCAGCAATAGACGCGCCTCAGTTAGTACCTCACTAGCTGCGTCATTGCCCCAAGCGCAAAGATGCTTTTGAACTTCAATAAGATGTTCTTTTATATAACTTCAAATCTCATATAATCCTCTTATTAGCCATGTGGGACTAATAAATTTTGTTTCCAAACCACCATTCATCACTCTTTGTCTTAAACAAATGTCTATTATCACTTAATCCCTTGTGGACTGAACAAAAAACTGCAAAAATTCAATTATTTATTACTTTATTACGTGTATAAGGAATTTTGTACAAGGAGTTAGATAATAAAAAAAGTATATTGATAACAAAGAAAAATAATATCAAATTAGGGGCATATAAGCAGATAAGTTTTTTCAAATATTACCCATTGTATATTAAACAAGAAGTTTCTAACATCCTATATTTCCTGGAAACAACTAAGACTATCAAATATTATACAAACAAATGTTAGAAAGAAAAAATATTGTACAAACAAATGTTGAAAGAAAAAGATTCTTCTAATTCTTTATCTACATATTTTTTATATTTGACTTTTTACTTTTTCTCAACATTTGTCTTGTCATCTCATGTTTGAGACCCCTTTAACATGGTTGTTATAGACCTTTTGTTAGTAGAAAGAATTTAACATTTGTCTTGTCATCTCATGTTTGAGACCCCCTTTAACATGGTTGTTATAGACCTTTTGTTAGTATATAGAATTTAAGACCTTTAACACTATGTTGCACTCATCTAAGTTGTTAGTGAAACTTAAATGATCTGATGCATTAGAACTTCTGCAATAGAGACATATAATTCAGATAACATTACATTACTAGACTGAAATATGTATGGAGAGGACCTTAAATTCTGATACTTTCATGGAAGAGGCCGCGCGAACGCAGGCCTCCACAGCAACAAATTATGATGTAGGCTCCACCACTTGGGTAGACCTTAGGCTAGCACCCCTCCTAAGTGCAATGGAGGTCACTTGCCTAAGCCATGGGCCTTCTTGATCACCCATTGACTCCATCCAGGTAAGTATGTTGCAATGTAACTCACACTTATGTTTTATATCTCTTGCTCCACACTATTCTCTATATATAACCGATGTGGGACTACAAATTGTACTGTGTGCACTATTGCAGTTAAAGGAAGCTCGTGATTTTTTAAACTTCTTCAGCATGTTCTCACTGGCAAATCCTAAGTGAGTTATTTTAAAGGATTTGTGCAATTGTATGGTTGAATCTGAATTGTTAATGTTATGTTTTGCTTTTTCTTTCTTGGTCATTAGCTGAGATGCAATTACAACGAAGGTTAATGTTATGTTGCATTGGTTCTCTTGTCATTCCCTTATTCTTAAGGCTTGCGTTGTTAAAACTATAGTTAATTATCTAACTATTTCTATTTCCTTTCTGTGTTGCTGCCTAATTGACACTCTTTGTGAAATTTCATTTGTAGGACATTGGATTGCAAGAGATTTGTTTCTGTTGACTTCAATATGGCATTGGTAGAATGTGTTTAATCCAATGAGGAATGAGTATTTTGCATAGCCTTCATTTATGTTTTGTGCTTTATAACAAAGTTGGGTTCATCAACTACAAGGACAAGTTCGGCAGGAGAATATTTCTTGGGAAAAGTTGGTTTTCATTCTTTCCAATCCAATCCAATCCAACATAAATATTACCATGTTTTAAGAAAATTATTACGTGGACTTGAAACAGAATGATGTTTTCCAATTATTTCTAGCTTTCATCTAGACTGGTTTCATGCACACACAAGTACAATTTGTACGTCGTAAGTAAAAACACCGACGTTCCAACAGGCTTATGATTGTATGGCAATAATAACATGGAGTTCAATCAAGCATTAATATTAACTAAACCAATATTGAAAGTGTGATTGATTTGCTAAAAATAAGGGGATAGTATCGAATAATTTTTTGTTATACACCACTTGATTTAGAAATTGATCATGGGATTGAAAAAAATAAAGACTATGGGACCGAACAAAATATGAATTCTTGTCTCTCACTAAATTATAGGAAAATTTTTGTCTCAAGTACATGAGATCAAAAATACCAAAATACCTTTTATATTTTCTATTAAAAAGATTATTATTCATCACTATTCTTTTTCTCCCTCGTATCTCTCTCTCTTTCCTCTTCTATTATCTCTCGTTTTATCTATTGTCTTATGTCTTTTTTTATACTCTATTTCTTTCTCTTGGGAGGTCGAACTTGTTTTTTTTTTTTCTTCAAATTAAAGTAACTATTAAAAATAAATTAAGTGTGTTTAAAGTGTTAACATATTATTCATTCAATTTAACAGTTAATATTAAAGAATTAAAATTTTAAAATTTCTACCTTTTAAAAATGAATATATAGTAAATATTAAACAAAAATGGTATGACTTTATTCCAAATGGAGCATTTCTTGATATTCTCAAAGGCTGGGGTTTGGTAGGGGAGGACTTGCTTTTCTTTTTAAATTATAGAATTTATTAGACATTTTTATAAATGAAAACTGTTTTTAAAGTACGAAATTATCATATAACCTTCTAAAATCTATCTCTTAACAACAAATAAATATTTTCAAACATAGATAAAAAAATTAAGATAATTTTTTTTCTAAAGTTTGCAACTATTACGGGAAGGGGCCGCGCGAACGCTGGCCCCCACTACCACAAATTATGATGTAGGATCTACCACTTGGGTAAACCTTAGGCTAGCGCCCCTCCTTCATGTGCAATGGAGGTCACTACCCTAGGCCATGAGCCTTCATGATCACCCATTGACCTCATCCAGGTAAGTATGTTGCAACGTAACAAACATTTCTCTTTTGTAGCTCTTGCTTCATACTATTCTCTCTAAACATTTCGATGTGGGACTAAAATTAGTTCAAATATGAATTTGTGTATTCTTATGAAATGTAAATATACTAGTTACATATATTTTAGGATAAAATCAACTTGGTCTTATCAATGGTTAATTTAGTGTACAAAGACCTCTACAGTCTTACTAAAAAGTTATTGTACAAATCAATGGATGGATTTATGAAATCTTTTGCTCTATGATCTTTTCGTTTTCCACTCTTTTGTTTTTTATAATATTATATATATAAACTTTCTCTTGATATTAAGTTAACTTTGAGATCAAATCTTACATCGTTTATGTCAATTTTTATTCAATTTCAAGATATAGCTTATGATCTAGAATAAATAGTGGAAGAAAAAATCCACAAGTTTGAATTTAATAAGGGAGGAGTCCTTAGTAGTACAAATTTTATATAGTTTTTGATCTAGTTGTAAGTTAACATCACAGTGGTCTAAAATTTATTTATTTTTGACATGGTGACAACTGTTCTATAAGAGTTAACAATAGAACATATATTTTCGTCTAACAATCATAAAATGCAATGATTGACAAAAGACTATACGATTAAAATACAATAATTATAAGTTAGAGACATCTATTTCTTAAAGATAAATGTTTAACTAAAATTGTAGAACTTTACTCCGAATTGAGTTCTTACTATAACCATGTTAGTTGCATCATTCTCCCAAACGCAAATATGCTTAAACCTATAAACAATTAAATCGGGAATAATACGACATAATGGTAAAAATTAATACATCTTCATTCCCTACAAAATCATATAATAGATATATGGACAAAACACGTAGTTAATATTCAAGAATTAAAAGTTTAGAACTTTTATCTTTTAAGAATGAATGTAAATATTGAGTTAAAATTGTAGGACTTTACTCCAAAATGAGTCCTTCTAGAAATTCTCAAAGGTTTTAGTTAAACCCAAGCCTGAGAGGAGGTTTGGAAATAGCAATAGACACGCCTCGGTTAGAACCTCACTAGTTGCGTCATTGCCCCAAGCGCAAAGATAGTTTTCAACATAGATTAAGAAACTTTTTTGTATAACTTGTAATCAGATCTTTTCATCTTACCAACAATATGGGACTAAGAAATGTTACTTATAAATCGCCACTCACCACTCTCTACCTTCAAAATTTGATCTACAATCCTAAGTTACCATTCTTAAATTGTTTGAAAAAGGTACAATAAATATAATTATATTCCACATTATGATGCGTATAGTGAGTTTTCTCTAAACAGCATACAAGGATTCAAATAAGAAAAAATCTTGAGAAAATAAAGAAATGTGGAGAAATTAAGGGTATATAATATCCAAATGTGAATTGTATCCAAATAGTACATTTGTACAACCATATATGCACGTGTATTTTTATAAATGAATTAAGTGTGTTTAAGTATGAGATCACCATATAATTTAACATATTATTTTTTTTAAATGAAAACTATTTACATTAATAAAAAATTTAAGATAATTTTTTTTTAAGTTTGAAACTAATATTAAGATAATATTTTTTAAAGTTTGAAACTAATATTAGAAGGGGCCGCGCGAACGCTGGTCCCCACTGCCACAAATTATGATGTAGGATCCACCACTTGGGTAGACCTTAGGCTAGCACCCCTCATTTATGTGCAATGGAGGTCATTAACCTAGGCCATGAGCCTTCTTGATCACCCATTGACCCCATCCAGGTAAGTATGTTGCAATGTAACACACGTTTCTCTTTTATACCTCTTGCTTCATAAGATTCTCTCTAAACATTTCGATGTGGGACTAAAATTAGTTAAAATATGATTTTGTGTGTTCTTATGGAATGTGAAAATACTAGTTACATATATTTTAGGATAAAATCAACTTTGTCTCATCAATGGCTACTTTAGTGTAGAAAGACCTCTACCGTCTTACTAAAAATATACTTGTAGAAATCAATTGATGGATTTATGAAATCTTTTACTCTGTGATATTTTCGTTTTCCACTCTTTTGTTTTTTATATAAACTTTCTCTCTCTGTCAAGTTAACTTTGAGATCAAATCTTACATCTTTTATGTCAATTTCAAGATATAGCTTATGATTTTGAATAAATAGTGGAGGAAAAAACCTAAGTTTGAATTTAACAAGGGAGAAGTCATTAGTAGTACAAATTTTATGTAGTTTTTGATCTAGTTGTAAGTTAATAGCACAATGGTTTAAAATTTATTTATTTTTATCATGGGGACAACTGTTCCACAAGAGTTAACAATAGAACATATATTTTCGTCTAACAATCATAAAATACAATGATTGACAAAAGACTACACGATTAAAATACAATAATTAGAAGTTAGAGACATCTATTTCTTAAGGATAAATGTTTAACTAAAATTGTAGAACTTTACCCCTAAGGGAGCTCTTACTATAACCATGTTAGTTGTATCATTATCCCGAATGCAAATATGCTTAAACGTATAAATAATTAAATCGGGAATAATACAACATAATGGTTAAATGAATAAATTCTCACTCCCCTGAAAAATCATATAATGGACATATGGACAAAACATGTAATTAATATTCAAGAATTAAAAGTTTAGAACATCTACCTTTTAAGAATGAAAGTAAATATTGAGCTAAAATTGTAGGACTTTACCCCAAAATGAGTCCTTCTAGAAATTCTCAAAGGCTTTGGTTAAACTCATGCCTAAGAGGGGATTTGGAAATAGTTTTCAACCAGCAATAGACGCGCCTCGGTTAAAACCTCGCTAGTTGCGTCATTGCCCCAAACGCAAAGATAGTTTTCAGCATAGATTAATAAACTTTTTTATGTAACTTGTAATCACATTTTTTCATCTTACCAACATATGGGACTAAGAAATGTTGTTTCTAAATCGCCACTTACCACTCTCTACCTTAAAAATTTGATCTACAATCCTAAGTTACCATTCTTAAATTGTTTGAAAAAATGTACAAAAAATCTAATTAGTTACCACATTATGACGCATATAATGAGTTTTTTCTAAATAACGTACAAGTATTCAAATAAGAAAAAGTCTTGAGAAAATAAAGACATGTGGAGAAATTAAGGGTATATATAATCCATATGGATACAATTGTATCCAAATAGTACATTTGCACAACCATACATGAACATTTGGTGGGGAGTACATTATGCATTTTTATAAACGAATTAAGTGTGTTTAAAGTATGAGCACATTATAAAATCTAACATATTATTTTTTTAAATCAAAACTATTTACATTAATAAAAAATTTAAGATAATTTTTTTTCAAAAAGTTTGCAACTAATATTAGAAGGGGCCGCGCGAACGCTGGCCCCCACTGCCACAAATTATGATGTAGGATCCACCACTTGGGTAGACCTTAAGCTAGCACCCCTCCATTATGTGCAATGGAGGTCACTAACCTAGGTCATGAGCCTTCTTGATCACCCATTGACCCCATCCAGGTAAGTATGTTGCAATGTAACACACATTTCTCTTTTATACCTCTTGCTTCATAAGATTCTCTCTAAACATTTCGATGTGGGACTAAAATTAGTTAAAATATGATTTTGTGTGTTCTTATGGAATGTGAATATACTAGTTACATATATTTTAGGATAAAATCAATTTTGTCTCATCAATGGCTAATTTAGTGTAAAAAGACCTCTACCGTCTTACTAAAAAAATACTTGTAGAAATCAATGGATGGATTTATGAAATCTTTTTCTCTATGATATTTTCGTTTTCCACTTTTTTGTTTTTTATATAAACTTTCTCTCGTTGTCAAGTTAACTTTTAGATCAAATCTTACATCTTTTATGTCAATTTCAAGATATAGCTTATGATTTTGAATAAATAGTGGAGGAAAAAACTTAAGTTTGAATTTAACAAGGGAGAAGTCCTTAGTAGTACAAATGTTATGTAGTTTTTGATCTAGTTGTAAGTTAATAGCACAATGGTTTAAAATTTATTTATTTTTGTCATGGTGACAACTGTTCCACAAGAGTTAACAATAGAACATATATTTTCGTCTAACAATCATAAAATACAATGATTGACAAAAGACTACACGATTAAAATACAATAATTAGAAGTTAGAAACATCTATTTACTAAGGATAAATGTTTAACTAAAATTGTAGAACTTTACCCCTAAGAGAGCCCTTACTATAACCATGTTAGTTGTATCATTCTCCCAAATGCAATTATGCTTAAACGTATAAATAATTAAATCGGGAATAATACAACATAATGGTTAAATGAATAAATTATCACTCCCCTGAAAAATCATATAATGGACATATGGACAAAACATGTAATTAATATTCAAGAATTGAAAGTTTAGAACTTCTACCTTTTAAGAATGAAAGTAAATATTGAGCTAAAATTGTAAGACTTTACCCCAAAAGGAGTCCTTCTAGAAATTCTCAAAGGCTTTGGTTAAACTCGTGCCTAAGAGGGGATTTGGAAATAGTTTTCAACCAGCAATAGACGTGTCTCGGTTAGAACCTCACTAGTTGCGTTATTGCCCCAAGCGCAAAGATAATTTTCAACATAGACTAAGAAACTTTTTTTATGTAACTTGTAATCACATCTTTTCATCTTACCAACATATGCGACTAATAAATGTTGCTTCTAAATCGCCACCTACCACTCTCTACCTTAAAATTTTGATCTACAATCCTAAGTTACCATTCTTAAATTGTTTGAAAAAAGGTACAAAAAATCTAATTATTTACCACATTATGACGCGTATAATGAGTTTTCTCTAAATAACGTACAAGGATTCAAATAAGAAAAAGTCTTGAGAAAATAAAGAAATGTGGATAAATTAAGGGTATATATTATCCATACGAATACAATTGTAACCAAATAGTACATTTGTACAACCATACATGCACGTTTGGTGGAGAGTACATTATGCATTTTTATAAATGAACTATGTGTGTTTAAAGTATTTTTTTTTAAATCAAAACTATTTACATTAATAAAAATTTTAAGATAATTTTTTTTTAAAGTTTGCAACTAATATTAGAAGGGGCCAGCCCGCGCGAACGCTGGCCCCCACTGCCACAAATTATGATGTAGGATCCACCACTTGGGTAGACCTTAGGGTAGCACCCATCCTTTATGTGCAATGGAGGTCACTAACCTAGGCCATGAGCCTTCTTGATCACCCATTGACCCCATCCAGGTAAGTATGTTGCAATGTAACACACATTTCTCTTTTATACCTCTTGCTTCATAATATTCTCTCTAAATATTTCAATGTGGGACTAAGAGATGTTGCTTCTAAATCGCCATTCACCACTCTCTGTCTTAAAAAATTGATCTACAATCCTAATTTACCATTCTTAGATTGTTTGAAAAAGGTACAAAATTCAATTATTTATTACATTATGACATGTATAATGAGTTTTCTCTAAATAGCACATAAGGATTTAAATAAGAAAAAGTATCGGAAAAATAAAGAAATGTAGAGAAATTAAAGGTATATTGTATTCTTATAGATACAATTTTATCTAAATAGTGCAATTGTACAACCATACATGCACGTGAGGACACATTGCATTTTTATAAATGAATTAAGTGTGTTTAAAGTATGAAATCATCATATAATTTAACATGTTATTTCATTTTTTTAATGTGAACTATTAAAAAAATGCTTAGCAATAAATTATGATTTTTGTTTTTTTTTTTTGGAAAAAATAATTTAATGTACCAAGAAATTATGATTTTTGTTTTTATATTTTTGAAAAAAAATAAGACAAAAAATAAGAGTAAAATAAGATTTCTATTAAAACGTGGGATAGGAGTATAATTGTGAGGATACATGTTATAATTTTCTTATTCCATCTCTATGTATAATTCATCTCATAAAGCTAAGATAGTAAGTGGCATTACAGTCACAACCTATTCTCTTGGAATCGAGAGCCAAACTATTATCCGTATATTAAAAACACATTGAAATGATGGACCAACACTTCATGACTTGGTATTTGTAGATAATTTTCATTGTCTCTGTTTCAATTTGAACACAGTTCCAATTCTAGTTTATTATCGTATATGATAAAATATACATCTATAATGTTTTTTGGAATAGGCCAAAAATAGATATACAAAACAAAGTCTGTATATTTTTTTAGAAACAACAAAATTCATTAATATGATTGAGAATGCATAAATACTTTGCAGGTTACAAGTTTCTTTAAATCAAAGCACTCAAAATCAAAATAAGCCACCAAAAATTACAAAAAACCCATCTGCATAAAAAGAGATTCAGATCTCATAAATTTGTATGATCAAAGCAAAAGCCAAAATTCACAAGAGACTGAATTTCACCAATAGAATAAGCTCTTATTTTCTTTTCTTCTTTTGAAAGAACTCTCATCAGAGCAAATTTATATGTTGCATAATCAAATTATGTAACACTTACACAATCAATAATTGTTGTATCCACTTATACCTCATAATAGCTCACTTATATTTACTTACTAAATCCAAGACTTGCACTTATAATTATCAACACAAACCTAGCTCAATCTGATTGTATACTAGGACTTGTCAAATTTTATCAATTGATCACCCAAATAGTGGTTACAACTCACAACTCAAAAGTATTCATTTGCAAAATAACTTCATATTGCAGTTGCAAATGTACTAGGGTCATCAAAGCACAAAATATTAAATTATTCATCCATATTTTACATTATGAATAAAAGTTCATATTAAAGTTTCGTTAATGCAACAATTAGATTTCACATGAAGACGTCATTTGTCACATTTGAGCCATCAAGACATTCAATCCCTTAAATAAATAATGGAACAAAGTATATCCAACTTGCATTCGAAATTGGGGTTATTGGACTCAAGTATATTACAAACCCTCTTTTATATAAAATGAAAAAAGATTTCATTTCACTTGTCAATTCACAAACCAAACTTTCATTTCTTACATTATGAATAAATAATTCATAATCATTTTTGCTTTACCGTGGTTGAAACATCTATTACTTACAATTTTTTTAGAACAATGTATATCCATCGAGGATCATATTTTATATTCCTTTTTAAAAAAAAAAACATTTCATCTCAGCAGTGTTTCATAGTTTTTTAGGGTTTGTATACCTTATTAAATTTTTATACACAAAATTGAAAGCTCTTTTTTTCTAAGTAGAAGATTGAATGTTCTTGAATAATCAAGAATGATGAAATGGATATCTCAATTATAAATCAGATGGAGCAAATTTGTTGGAATGGAAATTCCAAAATCGTGCATAACTCCATTATCATAACAAACATTAAAAAGTTTTTTTTTTTCAAAATTTTGGTACCAAATAGGGTCTTGGGACATAACATGTTTGCTCAATGTTCTTTCTTTTATTTTCTCAAGTAAAATATTGAATTTCTTGAATAATCAAGAAATGAGAAAATGGATATCTGAATAGGTAGGTAACAAAGACGGTTTCCAAACTAACCGTAGCAAACTAAAATTTATCTTTCAAAATATTGGTACCAAACATGGTCTTGGGACAAAGCACGTTTGCTCAATTAGGGTTCTTTAATTTTTCTCAACTATGATGGAATTAAAATTCTAAATTTACCGTAACTCATACTTTTGGGGTTTGTTTACACTGCTAAATTTTGATTTAGAAAATCGAACGGTCTCTTTTGTTTTTTGTTTTAGATTAAACGTTATTGAATAATCCTGAATGAGAAAATGAGTTTTTCAACAAAAATCAATACAAATATATTAAAAATAAAATTTCGAAAGTACTTAGAAGTTTTACGTAGAATGAAAAAGTGATAATGTAATATGGGGTATTTATAAAACCTATCCTCGTAGACTTTTATTTTAGTAGAAATGTGTGGTCTCAGTCTATTACCGATTATGTTTTTTTACTAACAATGTTATATACTTTTTTTTACTAAATAAATTATATACTTCTTTTTATAGTTAGATGGTCATTACTTTTATTTATATTGACAAAAAAATTAATGATTCTAGACCAAAAATAATAAATAATTGTTAAATAAATAAATTTTGTTTTTTGTTTTTTGTTATTATAGTTGTTTTTAATCTGATTTTAATAAACTGAAATAATT
>JBBPBP010009780.1:6146576-6158060 GCA_037974735.1 Cicer chorassanicum
ATTAAAATAATTTAATATGCTACTGAGATATATCAAAATTAACGTCTTATGTGTTTGTATTAAGTGTCGCTATCTTTATTAGTCTTAATCATAGATCAAATTATTTTAAATTTATGTAAAATTTTATATAGATGATATAATATAAACTTTCAATTTAACAATAAATTTTATAAAATTGTATCAATTAAAACATTATTAAAAAGTATAATAATGATATAAAATTATATTGATGTTTTTTTTTAAGGTAGACCGGACCAAATAAAAAAAATTTAAGGTAGTTGAATGATTTGGATCTATATTAACTTTGTTTCCATTAATGAAAGGTTATTTTCTCATCCCAGAATCTTTTAAAAGTCCTCAAATTTTATCAAAATTAATTAATCTAAAAATATATTTTACACTTAGAAATTGACCGATTCGGATTAATATTTTAAAACATTGGATACATAAGAAGAAACACTCTCAATTAATTCCATCATTCTAGTCTTAATTCCGTAATTCTAGCCCAAGACGACAGTACTACTAGTATACACGTGTCTTTTAGAAAATCTATAAAATAAATGCAATTTTAACTTAAATATAGCTATATTTCTTTATCTTTTAACTAATATTTGTTTTGGTCTTTTAATTTTTTTTTATTAATTTTCACCTTTTATTGTTTATAAATGGTATATTTTAATTTATTTCACAATCACATAAAAAATTATAGTAATATCTAACAACTGGAATCCTTTTTAACATTTGTCAATATGTAATCTACTATGATATTATTTAAAAAAACATTCAATTGACTCAATATCAGTTTTGTACTTAAAAAAACTATCCTTACATGCTTTGAAATAGATATAAACTATTTGAAATAAATAACATTTACCAGAGTTATATGTATTTCATTTCGTCCTTATTAAATTTGCACACTTAATTTTATAACTGATACATGCGAACTTGGTGACCCAAACCAACTCAACGTTCATTTTAACCAAATCCATTCAAGTTCGTGTCTAGCTTGAACCAACCAATTTATATATATATATATATATATATATATTATTTTTTATTAGTATTGACGTATAGTTAAATTTAGTTGTTGGATTATATTTGATAATCTGTTGCCATTTTAATTGATTTAAGTGTTTTATTGTATTTGCTGATGTATTTTAAATATTGAATGATATGTTGTGATATAGTTTTATTATTTTTAAGATATTAAAGCATTTAAATTTAATTAATTTTTTTAATTTTGTTTTTTTATGACATGCGACTTCAATCCAACCGAACGCGCTCATAATTAAATTGGTTTGATTCGAGTTTGAGGTAAAAATCATATATTATACGTTCAACTCAATCCAAATAAATTTGATAAACTCGAATATTAGATTATTATTTTTTATTTAAGAAAAACCAACCAAATCAACCCAATACATTCTTAATAATAATAATTATATAACTGTATGAAAAAGTTATAATCAAAATAATTAACATTCGTTATTTATAAAAAAATAAAACTAAAAAATCCTAACAAAAATTTGATTAAAGATATAAATGATAGAAAAAAAAATATATTTAAATCTTTTAAATTTTTATGTGAATCCTGAAGAATTTTTCTTTCAATTAATCGGTTCCTTCGGTAAAATAACAACTAACAGTCTTTTACCAGCACTATCTCATTCCTCAATCATGGCTTTTCCAACCCCAGCAAACGAGACCGCTAGGTTGCGCTAAATCACACCCAGGATGCGCACTGCGCACCTTCTCTATCAAGTTTTAAAGATAACAAACAATTAAATTAGTAGCTTCGTATATCACTTAGAATCACCACTAGACTATCGCTCTATTCTTCCCCTGTGGTTTATTAAGTTGTGTCATTCATTTTCTCGAGAAAATTTATTTCTACTGAGAAAATTCATTTTCCCGGGAAACAAAAACACACACTCTCTCATCTCCGATGCGAATCCTTTCCTCCCTCCGTCGATGACGATCGCCGATATATGTCTCCCTTCACGTTCCCCTTGGGATCAACCAATGGATCTATTCTTCCGTATTTTCCCCTGTCTTGCTGATCCTGGTGCGTTTCAATAATCTTCTAGTTGATTTACTACTCGATTTTTTAATTTTCAACTTAATTTTTGCTGTTTAATTTGCATTTTCTCGATTTTGCATGCTGAATGGTGAAATGCTGCTATGAATTTCTTTTATAAGATTTTTGTGTGTGTAACTTTATTTAATTGCTGAATTTTAGCTCGAAGGTCTACGTCGTTCTTGAAGCTTGTCTTGCTGGTGATTCATCTGATTTATGCCGGCGTTCTTTTCTTAATTGATGGAGATTTGATAGAGAAGACTAAGAAAGAACCGTGGTAGGTTTTTTCTTCCCTCATTATTTTTTCTATCATAGAACACACTATGTCAATTTATTGACAAAATTGAAGTGGCATTTTCTGGATTTTGTTGATTAGGCTGCAGTTTAGTGGAAATACTTGTGAAAAAGGAAATAGTAAGAAAAATCTTGTACTAACTATGAGTTTTTTGTACAATATCTTCTAGTATAAGTTGAAATTAGGCATCTAATTTATCTTCAGAAACTCATTTAATTTGTCCATGAATATGCATAAGCTTACAAGTGATACATTTTAACTAAAAAGCTCTTGTAAACAAGAAATCAATCCAAAATGACCTTAGTTTAACTTACTAGTACTTGAGCTAGTTCAAAACATATCTTTTAGCGACATGCAATGAATTCTTTAATACAATCAAATTTTTTATAGATATAATTCTGACAACTAGGTACACAAGTGATGAAAATGAATATTATTTCTATAATGCGTCTGTTAGTTGTTTATCGTGTTGTATGAAGAAATTAGTTGCACTGATCCTTTTGAGAAGGACATATTGCAACAGTGTTTTCGTGCTTCCGTCAAGTAATATGAGCAGTGTGATGAAGTCTTAATATAGAGAAACTAAGGAAAAGTCTAGTTTAATATAATATTATGAATGTATGATTTTGTGCTTCCAAGCAGTTTTAGATAATTGCTATAATTTTTCTGACTTTCTATTTTTTACTTGATTTTCTTTCAGGTACACTGCTTTATACTTGCTGCTGTTTGCTGTTACTTTAATACAATACTTCGCTACATCTATTTCCAATCCAGGGTAATAAAAAAATTTATTTCCTTATGATGAAATGAATACTTGATTGTGATGAGGAACATTGTTTTTTTTTTTTTAATTTATATGTTCCTGATGTGATTTATTTTCCTTTGCTACGTTGTACTGTACAGTTATGTCATTGATGCCATGAATGCTGTTAATAAGAGAAACCTAGTTGGCACAAAGACACCAGAAACATCAAAGTAAGAAACCATCCTTTCCCCATTCTAACGTTTATTATTAAAAATAAGAATCTGATAACATTTGAAGTAAATTAATGTTTTTGTTCTGATCTAACTATTTATATTCAATTTTCATATGCTTAAGCAAAGTCAATCAGCTTCAAACAGAAATGGGAGCTTCATAATTTCCATGGAGGGAAATCAGACTGTAAAAAGTGTTTCAGGAAGCAATGCAACATATTGGTCAAAGTTGGTGTCAGAATTGTATCCTATTGGATCAACAATCAGGTAGGTAGCCATATATAAGATCTCTCATTACTTATACTGTTGGTTAAATTTTTCATGTATTATTATTTCCTTGCAGAACATGGACGTGCACCTACTGCAATGTGGAACAGGTATTACGAATGGCGATTTGTAATTTAATTTGTATTATGTCATGATGTTATTGATTAAGTCATTTGTTTATTTTATTGCTTCTTCAATGCATCTTTCAGTGATAGTGTGGCATTTGTTTGATGGTTTCAGTACTCAATTTCATTATGTACAGTATTAAATTAAATGCTACCATAATTAATTATAAGTGTTAGATGGCATATTTAACACATACTTAATATGTAATTATCAGTTACTAACTTACTAGAAATTAGGGATTTGATTGATTCTTATGTAATTATGGATGATCTTTGTATGCCCTAATATGTGATTAAAAATAAGCCCCATGTGTGTACTTACAACATAACATTTAGACATATTCTACAATAAGAATATCTTGTCATGTCTTGAAGTATCTATATTGAATAATTAAGCAATGTCATCAGATTGTAAGTGATTTTGCCGAACTTTCCCAATTGCTATTGTTTATCTTGAATCTGTAAAACCACTGTTTGTGTATTGTTTTCTGATGTAAATATAACCTGCCTTGTAAGAGAAAGAAGGTAGCTTGATGTCAATACTTAGTTTTGTGTTATTAGTTTCAACCAAAAGTGGTTGTTTAACTTCAGTAAAATTCTAGAATGAATTTTGTCGCGCTGGATTGTATGCTTGTAACAGAATCACGAGAAAGCAATATTTATATATATTACTTTCAGCACATTAGGAGTTCATTTTTGTACCATAATACTGGAACCTCTACTTTCACCATTATCCTTTGGGTTCTAATAATTTATCCTCTTGATTTTGGTGCTCAATTATTATGTTGATGACCATTATGCAGCCTCCACGGGCAAAGCATTGTCATGATTGTGACAAGTGTGTTCTTCAGTTTGATCATCACTGTGTTTGGCTTGGAAATTGCATTGGCCAGGGTAATCATTGTCAATTTTGGTGAGTTGATAATGTTGAGATATGTAATTCATCATTACTGTTTGGGCATCATGGTTCCTCTGTTTTAAACTTCACCAGAGCTATCTAATATGAGATATGCAATTTCATTTTTACCAAATATTTAATATTAGCTTGATGATATTTTTTTAACTACTACTAGTGATATTTATCTGAAGGATCCTGGAAATGCAACCATTCACCACAAATTATCAGTAGAGTGTCTTTGTTTGTTTGTTTCATGATTCATAATTTTCTAGTTGCAGTATGCATCACTATCAATTTTCTTAAAAATAGAAATGAATTTGATAAACTCAGAATCGTATTTAGAAACTTGAGCATCTTATCCTTGCACTATCCATTCATTTATTTTTACAGCATATGTGCTTTTACTTTTCTATCCACTAAGTACTATCTGTATTAATAATTATAGATGGTTTTAAGCAACACATATATGTATGTGTGTGAAAGCACCTTAATTTACTCTTTAGCTCTGTCCCTACTTATAAGCCCCCTTTAGAAAAAGTTGTCTTCAAATATAAGCCCCTATACAAAGTATTAGATACATTTTTTTTCTTCCAAATATATCCCTAAACAATACTACTAATTTTCTTGGGAGATGAAAAGTGAATATTAAACAAGTCTTACACAAAATGTACACATTAATTACACTACTTGTTTTTCTTAATATATGTGGAAAGGGCCAAAGGTGTCTATTGTCTATAAATAGGGACAGGCAGTACTTCACAGCCTTACTTGAACACTTGCAGAATTGATGGATGGGAATTTTAGCTTATGTTCTCCATGTAACAATAATTTTGTCAGCATCGGGCAATGATACTAATTTTATCAATTTCCTTTGTATATTATATATTCGTATAAATATATGTTTGTCACTACAAATTTTCCTCCTTTCTTTGAAAATACTTTAGGTGGTACCTCTGTGAAGAGACAGCAGTGTGCATCTGGACAGGCATCTTGTATATTTCACACCTGAAGGCTCACATTACAAGGGTTTGGTATGATTTCTTTTGAATGAATGTTGAAACTCAGACTCATTAAAATTAAAATGTAAAGTTTTATTAGTTAAACCCCCCCTTCAGAAAGTTTACATGTATATGAGGAGTTGGGGTGTGGAATCTGTAGCCATTCCTTCATGAGTGTAGAGGATGTTTCTATGTTTAAGACCTGCCAAGTCAATAACCTTACCTTTTTGCCAACACTTACCTTCTCTTGACACCAAAGTAATGTTACTGGCTTGAGCTGGTGGTCAATAGGGATACAAATTGGTTGAAATATTGTTGACGATTGTAGACCTTTTCTGTTCATATATATATAGTTATGTGTGTGTGTGTGTGTGTTTAATTTAGAGAATCCTGGGAGCATGCTCTTTGATATAATCTTTTTTATCATATTTTTTATCATTGGGTGAGTTTTTTGTGGGTCTACTAGAGGTTTTTTATTTAGTAAGACTCACATGAAATTCACCTATTGATAATTTGATGGAGAGCATGTTGCTAGCATTCCTTATGAGTTCTGCCATAAACCAAAGGAAGAAAGTCCAATCCTCCTTCTACCTGTACATTGTGATCTGAAAATGAATGGTAAATTTTTTGGCTGTCAGGTGGCAGGATGCGATCGTGATACTACTCTTGATCACTCTGTCAATTTGTCTTATCTTTCTGCTTCTCCTACTGATGTTTCACAGGTAATGCTTTTATTATTTGTTATATTTATGTATCTTGCATCATATTGCATTTATATGTCTTTGCTTTTGTTCCTTACCTGTAAGATATTATTTATGTTATAATTATGTATCTTGCATTAGTTTGCATTTATATATCTTTGCTTCTGTTCCTTACCTGCAAGATACTTGTACAATTTTTGTACAATTCTAATAGAAACTGAATTAGAAATTAAGAAGAATGAATGAATCTTCTTTTGAATTAACCCTATTCCCAATCCATGTCAGAATTTTAGTGAAGGAAAGAATGCCAGCCTTTTTGGATGACCCCTGCTCTGTCCCCTGACCTGTCTTATATTGTTTTTCTCCCTTAACTATAACTACTTAACTTTAGTTAGTTACTCTGTATGAATGACTTCTGGGGTTTTGATATCGATCCCTTATTTCTCTGCTTCCCTTTCTTTGATAGACCCTCCTAATGGAAAGTCTCCTTTCAAACCTATCGAATTCTTCATTGTTCTTTTTGATTTTTATTGTTGGAGGATTCTATGTTGGAATATAAGTTCTAACATTATATCTCTATCTGTGGTCCTCGAGTTCCTGCCTATGTGTGGTATACATTTTGGTTTTATATATTTGAATGTTAATGTTCCATCACCTTGAAGATAAGCGATCAATGAGACTAAATGGATTTATCATTGGATCATAAAATATTTGTTTCAAGGAGTTTAACTTAAATTCAATCATCCTGATTTTCAGAATCCAATTTAAGATATTTGGTAGGTTTTGAGAATCAAAGTTATGAAGAAATAGCTAGAAAGAACTTCCTAAGTGTTTGAAAGATGGATGTTTAGTGGAATGACCTTTTGATTTATAAGTTGTTAAATCAGTTTGCCACCATTTGCATCTAATCTAAATATTAGGAGTTTTGTTTTGTCAATATAATCATATGTGAAATAAATTACGATGCTCTTCCTTTTTTGTACTGTGGCACTTTATCTCCACCATGTATACTTTATAGTCGAGCATCCTGGTTCAACTCAGTAAGAGCATCGCTGTTGTTTGTCTTTTTGCAGTTATCTCATTCTGACAAATCAGACTACCTATGAACTTGTAAGGAGAAGACGGATTGCTTATCTAAGGTTAGATAAGTAGTCCCCTGACATTTTTGTATTATTTCATATTTTTAACTTAATAGTTACTACTCTAGTCTCAAATATAAACAAAAGTAGGGTAAAAAAAGTTGATGTATTGAGTTAAAAATTTGGACTAGATACATCAATTTTCTTTGAACTACTTTTGCTTATATTTGAGACTGAAGCCGGAGGGAGTAATAATCATCTAAAGATAACATTTTAACGAAATGGGATTCTTTTTTTGGTTGTTGCATTGCTTTTAATGTTTCAGCTATATGTATGTTGATGGTAAATGGTTAGACTTAGATGTCTGTGTTTTTGGAATATCTATGTTAAGTACAATTTATCAATCTGCAGGGCAATTCCAGAGAGAGTGCATCCATTCAGTAAAGGAGTTTGTAGAAATGTATACAACTTCTGCTGTGGAAGTTGGAGATCATACGGATTAGAAAGACTACCCACCCCACAAGAGATAGAGGAAAATTCAAGGCCGTACACATGCTCGGATGTTGCAGCTTGTCGGTGTTGCTGAAGTCTTTAAGTTTTGTATGTCAATGCATTTGTTTGATTAGATGATTAGAAGTTAATTTTAGGCTACTAACGATGTTATTTCTCTTCTTCTATCATTCATTCTTTGCTAATTTTTGAAGGTTGACGTTTCATGTTTGTTGTATAGTTGCAGTGCTAGTGTGTTCTTTTGGTTTACATTGTTATTCTTTACCATGATATCTAGCTTATATCAGACTGACTCTTGTCATGAAATGCAAAAGACAATAGAGTATTTAAGCTAGATACTCGCGAGCAGTTGAAGCAGCAAACCTTGCGATTATGCTCATGTTAGCATGCCGACTGGCAAAAGAAAGACTTAGCAAATTTTAGAACTTGCAATATTTTATATTAAACTTCGGTTTAGTTCTTTCCAAGTGTCTGTAGAACACAATACTGCTAATCTCACTCTTAACTTGATATTATTAGACTTTTTAGACTTCATTTAACAAAGTTATTTTTAAATAAAATAAATTTTAAAAGTGGTCCGTGTTTAACTTTAATTCATTTACATAATAAAATTACTTTTGCTAGAAATAATCATATTTTTGCCTTAAGACAGTTTTTGTTTTCAAACGATCGTTATGAAAAACAGTTATCAAGTTGTTCAATACGTGTACAAAATAATGACATATCGCAAAGTCAGAGACTGCACAACTGTCAGCACTCAACCATCATGGTAATGACTCTAATTGCCACCAAGAGGCATATGAAATACTACTATTGTAATTGTGATGTCATGGTTGCTTAAGCTAGAGAGATAGAAAGAGCAAAATTGATCCCTGTGCTGCATAAGGTGCCATTTGCATCCTTTCAAAATTTATTTGTCCTATAATGAAACACCACAGTACATATAAAAAATATTGCATGGTTTTTTTTTCTTCTTTTTTTTCCTACTTGTACGTTCTCAAAAGTCTCTAAAATACATTTTTAATTTGACCAATTTAGAAAACATCGGAGTTGAGAAAAGAAGCTACGAAAGTATTAAGTGTCATGTTTTTGTAAGTGACATGTTTCTCAACCATCCAAGAAAGAAATCATAGGTCTTGTAACCATCTCATCACAGAAAAGATTAAATAAAATGCAAAACATTGTAGATCACTAGTTTACAAAATCCGTGCAAGCAAAAAGTGTGTGATAATTTATAATTAGATAGCAATCTTAAAAAATATTTACACATTGTAAATAAATTAAATCCTATCATTTAGGTCAAAACCTCTCAAAATTTCATTTTGCAAACTCAAATCATGCAGTACTGCAGTAAAATAAAATTAAGAAAATAAAACATTTTGAAAACTACCTAGAATGTGAATCAAAATTTATAAAACATCAATTCATTATGACCACCATTTTCACTTTTCAATATAAAAGAAAATGAACATGGCATCTTTGAAAAAAAAACAAAAATCTAACTTCCACAAAATAGTCATTGTCAATCCATAGAGAAAAAGTAGCTGAATTTTAACCTACTCAACAACTAACATTGACTCCTCTAATCACCACCAATATCATGATTATTTTAGCATCAACACAACTACATAGTGAGGTATACAATTTTGAGAAGAAAAATAACGACAAAATTAGCAATCATATTCTTAATTTTCCTCCATATATAATTTCCCTTGTAGTTTTTTCCCTTGACACTACTTAGGGTCAAAAAAACTCACTTTAATACCCTTATCAACAACAACATATATACTAGCACCAATCAACATTCCACTAAGACCAATCCCAAAAGTACCCAAGAACCAATTAAGGAACCACATAACACTAAACTTTTTTGGGTTCTTTAACTTTAGCCACATAAAACATGGGTACGCTAATGTCACGGGCAATGCTACTCCTCCAATTAAACCAGCCAAGCTTGCTAAAAATGGAGTTGCCACTCCTATAAAAAATGATAAAAATCCAGAGAAGACTCGAATGCTTGAGCGGAGCCACCATGGACATGGCTTATTCATTTTTTTGGTGAATTTTGATTCCAAGTCATCGAAAATTGGCATGCCATAGATTTGGAATGAACACAAACAATTCACTACTACGAAAAAGCTCGTTAATCCCAGTACAAATCTTGACACATCATGAGAATGGAATTTGTATAGCGCTGTGAGCATTCCTCCATTTTCAGGAATCTGTACATTTTAAATCATATACAAATTAAAACGTATGGTATACCATAATAAGTCCTAGTCATTAATTGGTTCATTTTACCTTGTTTTTAGTTTTAGTCCTATTTTTCTAAAGTGAGTAATTAAGGTAAATAATGTATTTCATAAAAAATTAAATATAAATTATTAATAAATAAAATAGTTGGTATTATATACACATACTTAAAAAAATGTGTCAAAACATTAATACCTTGTAGTATCCATATTCTTCTTTAGATTTATAAAGTACTAATACAAACATAAACATTAAGTATGATTAATGACACTCACACCAACATGTTGATATTTACAACCATTTAAAAAAATAAATTTAATTAAAAATAAGTGTCGGTGACAGATATTGATACATAATCAAACATCATACATACTTTTAATTTAAATAAATTGTACTTGCTACTAGATTAAGATGAGATAAAATATTTTTTAGTTGTAATAAGTAAGAAATGTAAGATGATTTTACCAATTGGCCATAAGCCCAATAGCCACCCAAGGCAACGGGAAATAAGCAAGCAGCAATGATTGTGTAAGCAATTTTGACTCCTTTCCACATGGGTACGTGTGATGGATGCTTCTCACTTGAAGGCATAGTGGCCTAAAACAAATATCATAGACGTTTGATGAGAATCAAGATGATTAGATACTTAAAGAACACTCATATTTTAATTAACAAGTAGTTCTTTTTTTTTTCCCCCTTAAATTCTTACATGACTTTAGTTATGGTAACTTAGCTTACCATTAAGTTACATCTAATTAAATTTCTAAATTCAATTTATTGAAAACTTGAGATTTCAACGGTAGATTTTTTATTTTTTTATTACTAATCCATTGTAATTAGGATTTGATCAGTTTAGAGCTTAGTCATACTTGAAAGCTCTTCGCTCCTCTCTAAAGATATGCTAAGCAAAAATCAAACCTTAGTATTTTCATTCACAAATTCAACGTGTGTTACCAATTGAGCCCCACTTATTGTTCGGTTGATGATATTGATTATGCTCAATACTCAATTATTTCAATTATTTTGTCCTATTCCAAAAGTCATTATAGAGTTAGACTAGTTAATCTAAAAGGCAAAGTCATCCACTAACTTCAGTGTTGTATGCTTTCATCTAACCTCTTGAACAACCTTTCTACTTTGAAAGCAGTACTTCTGATCAATTGTCAACAAAACAATGTACCTATCTCATTATTACAAAGTCAAAAGAAACTTCAAATTCACATACTTCAGCTAACAAAACTTTGACCAGTTACAAGTACCCTAAAAATGATGTTGGAATTTAAATGTCTGGGAATTGAAAAAAAAA
>JBBPBP010009780.1:6161815-6176433 GCA_037974735.1 Cicer chorassanicum
CGATAGCTCCTATCAGGCTGATAAGCGATAGCGCCTATCAAGCTGATAGGCGTTGCCGCCTATCAAGCTGATAGGCGCTGCCCCTATCAGCCTGATAGGAGCTATCGCTCGATAGGCGGCAGCACCTATCAGCCTAATAGGAGTTATCGTCTGATAGGTGCTATCGCCTATCAGCCTGATAAGCGGTATCGCCTATCAGCTTGATAGGCGCTATCGCTTATCAGCCTGATAGGCGCTATCATCCGATAGGCGCTATCACCTATGAGCCTGATAGGCGATAGCGCATATCAGACGATAGCTCCTATCAGGCTGATAAGCGATATCGCATATGAGGCTGATAGCTCATATTATACCGATAGGCGCTGCCGCTTATCAACCTGATAGGAGCTATCGTCCATAAGCGCTATCACTTATCAGCCTGATAGGAGCTATCAGACGATAGGCGTTGCAGCCTATCAGGCGATAGCTCCTACCAGGCTGATAGGTGATAGCGCCTATCGAACGATAACTCCTATCAGGCTGATAAGCGATAGCGCCTATCAGGCGATAGCGCCTATCGGACGATAGCTCCTATCCGACTGATAAGCGATAGCGCCTATCAGGCTGATAGGCGATAGCGCCTATTGGACGATAGCGCCTATTAGGCTGATAAGCAATAGCGCCTATCCGGCTGATAAGCGATAGCGCCTATCAGGCTGATAAGCAATAGCGCCTATCAGGCTGATAGCTCCTATTAGACCGATAGGCGCTGCCGCTTATCAACATGATAGGAGCTATCGTCCGATAGGCGCTATCACTTATCACCCTGATAGGCGCTATCGCTAATCAGCCTGATCTGAGCTATCGTCCGATAGGCGCTATCACCTATCAGCCTCATAGGAGCTATCAGACGATAGGAGCTGCCGCCTATCGGGCGATAGACGATAGCTCCTATAAGGGTGATAAGTGATAGCGCCTATCGGACGATAGCTCCTATCATGTTGATAAGCGGCAGCGCCTATCGGTCTAATAGGAGCTATCAGCCTAATAGGCGCTATTGCTTATCAGCCTGATAGGCGCTATCGCTTATCAGCCGGATAGGCGATAGCGCCTATTGGACGATAGCGCCTATTAGGCTGATAAGCAATAGCGCCTATCCGGCTGATAAGCGATAGCGCCTATCAGGCTGATAAGCAATAGCGCCTATCAGGCTGATAGCTCCTATTAGACCGATAGGCGCTGCCGCTTATCAACATGATAGGAGCTATCGTCCGATAGGCGCTATCACTTATCACCCTTATAGGAGCTATCGTCTATCGCCCGATAGGCGGCAGCTCCTATCGTCTGATAGCTCCTATGAGGCTGATAGGTGATAGCGCCTATCGGACGATAGCCTAGATCAGGCTGATTAGCGATAGCGCCTATCAGGCTGATAGGTGATAGAACATATCAAACGATAGCTCCTATTAGGCTGATAGGCGTTGTCGCCTATCGTGCGATAGATTCTATCAGGCTGATAGGCGGCAGCGCCTATCAGCCTAATAAGAGCTATCAGCCTGATAGGCGCTATCGCTTATCAGCCTGATTGGCGCTACTGCTTATCAGCTTGATATGAGCTATCGTCCGATAGACGCTATCACCTATCATAGGAGCTATCGCCCGATAGGCGGCAACGCTTATCGTCCGATAGCTCATATCAGGATGATAGGTGATAGTGCCTATCGGACGATAGCTCATATCAGACTGATAAGCGATAGCGCCTATCAGGCTGATAGGCGGTAGCGCCCATCAGGCTGATAGGCGATAGTGCCTATCAGACGATAGCTCCTAATAGGCTGATAGGCGCTGCCGCCTATTGGGAGATAACTGTTATCAGACTGATAGGCGGCAGCGCCTATTGCCCGATAGGCGGCGCTAGCCGATAGACGCTACCGCTTATCGGATGATAGACACTTGCGGCTATCGTCTAATATGCGATAGCTCCTATCGGGCGATATGCGCTGTTGCATATCGAGCGATGTGCGCTTTGACATATCAATTGATAGCTGATAGGCGATACTTGATAGCCGATCACTAATAGGTGATAGGCTATAATTGATTGTTGATTGGCGATATATGATTGCTGATAGCTTTTTAATTTAAAATAACAAAAAAATGTGAAATTTTTATGCAATATTCTATCTATTGTTTTACTAGATTTTTTTTTTTTTTTGTATTCAATCCTTTTTCATACTTCACTTTATTTCTTATGTTGTTTTTTCTCTCTATATTCTCGTCTCTCCAAGTGAAACATTATTTTTTATATTAGGAATTCTCCTCCTCCCAATATGATTGCCCAAGCAACTTGTTGCCTCATGCTCCTACTTTGAGAACTAAAATAAATAGGAAGAGAACTGAAATATTGTGACTCTTTCTCATCTGAGTATAATAGTGGTAGTGGTATTCATAGAAAAAATGTGTTTCAAAGAGACGAGAGGAACAAGCTACACTTGTAATCAACAATGTTTTAACAAAAACTCTATGTTAAAATCAACTTCATCGTGACAAAGAAATAAAGTTTTACATTAAAAAGATATAAGTCAATATTAGATGGTAAGAATTTAGCTAATCTTTCACAAGAACCGAGGCCTAAATTCTACTGCTAGTATGAAAATTTTATTGGTGGGTAATATGTTATTTACTATTTAAGCACTCTTTGAAAATCATTCATGCACTTAGCTATTGTTGTAGTCTCATCAACAGTACTCGCCCTGCAGAAGCATTGATATTATGGTAAGACAAAAAAAATATGTACCTCATGAGTTGGAAATGGCATAAGATGGCATTTACAACACAAGAATTGTAATGTAAAATCACAAGGAACTATAACTCAATTACATACATACGGTTAACTTGGTCACTGGACTCTCTGCAGCAGCTTTTCAGCCATTATTTTCGGTTGTACACCACTCAATGTCTCTGATTCATAATAGCATTAGCTACGATGATAGTTGTTGATGGAGAAGAGGCATTGACCTATAGATGAAACAAAAATTTCCAAAGGAAAACTCAAATTAGTAGAATAAAAATTTCCCAAGTCCAACTTACAGATGATTGCCAATACTTCAAAATAGGACAAGAAATAAAAAATAAAAAATATAATATGGTACGCTGATACTAGAGGGCATCTGCATACCCAAACACGTCCATTTAAGCCAACTTATCTCGAAAGAGAGTTTCTTCCCTAATGTATCAAGTACTTGACATGTGGGTGAGCTGAGAAGCCTACAAACAACATACAATTTCTCATATTATGATCTGTTAAAAGTATGCACGTAAAGAAAAATAAAAAGAAATTTAAATTCCATACATCCTTGAGAGACCGGTTGAACATTCGAACATATAGCCTTCTTATAGGGCACCAAACTCTCCTGCTTTCCCACTGGCTAAACAAACACCATAACAAAATAAAAGACAGAATTATGTTTGCAAATATAGACTGGAAACAAACTTAAAATTAACAAGAGAAAAGCTCCTTGATTAAAAGATACACACAAAAAGGAATTTAAAAATGAAGTCATGGTATAAGACACCAACCATCAGTGCATGACAACTCAGGATTCATTCCAGGGTTTGCTTTTACAACCCGCACATAAAGCAAAATGCCTGCCTGCAAGGTGAAGAATTAAGCAAAAAAACACAAACACCTACAAAAACAGGATAGACGAACCAGGAAACACTATTTAACATTAAAACTACCAGGGGAATGACAGGCTAAGTGTAAACTGCAGTTGGAAGAGGAAGACTCTCAAATACCTATAAATTGAATATGTGAATTTCATTCTTGTTTTCCTTTTATTTGTGAAACAGAGACTCGCTGTTTTCATATTTTGTTTTCTGGTTGTGTTCATTGTTATTCATCGATATAAGAACCATTACTCAGTGGTATTCTTAATTCCTTACTATCTATTCTAACATAGACATAACAGGCAAGATTTCTCAAGCAGGCTAGTGACGTGACTTAAAGATAAGTAACAAGATCGTGTCATGTAACTGGTCTCAAAATCTGTGTTTTGGACAAAACTACTCAAAGGTACTAGTGCCAACGTTTATATTTATAGTCTAGGTCTCTAGGGTTATATTATAAAATGAACCCCATATCATTTAACTACTATGCATGCACAACAACGAACTCTTAATTCATTAATGCCGTCCAAGATCCCTCAACAACCATGATAATTGTGAATGTCATAATTCATAAAGCAAAGTAACTAAAAGATGTTGCCATTAGTTAATGTGGAAAAGGATACCGCAAAGAGAAATAATTATCCTAAACAGATCTCAATTTTATAAAAAGAAGGTTCTCTACATGCACTAAAAAAAGATAAAATGATATATACAGAAATTAAACTTGAACTATTGCACAGTTCTATCAATATGAGTCGTGAGAGTCTAAGAGATACTAAATATAAGTTATGCAAATAGCATACATATAGAATTTATGCACACCTCAAACTTAGGTATATTTCTTCTGGTTCATCCTTCAAATGTAAGCACTGGTAGAAATGCTAAAACAGGTCCTTTTATATCCACAAGAAAGTTCTGCACAGATATAAAATGAAATTTTAAATAAAATAGAATAAACCTCAAAGCTAAGAAAAAAATTCAATTACTTTCAAGGAAATAGAAAGTACAAGAGTTGAACGGAACCAAGAAATTCATTCATTTTGTAATTTGTAGTAACTTTTTTTTACATGTTATACGTTAAGATACATTATAGGCATAGCATCGTTTGATACATGTAGCCAACCCAACCCAGCAGGATAAAGCTTGGTTGTTGTTATATGTTAAGATACAAACGCCCTGAATTACCATCATGTGCTTTGTGTTGGTGTAGGCAAAAACTATATTTTGAAGAAGGCCAGTATCACCATGAAATGGCTAATTCACTTTTCTTGGCCAACATTAAGGACTTAACAAAGTAGATAAATACTGATCTAGAACCATAAGCCTTGAGCACTCCTCTAGGGCAAGGTACTCATCTGACTCGGGTTTCAGAAACTTCGAGGAAAAGAGATCTCGATATTGTATGGTTATGCGAGAAAAGGTACAAAATGTTTTACTGATGGTATCTTGATCATAGAACACCAAAATAAAATAACCCTATTTTATCCTGGAATAAGACAATCCAACCTAGGATAAATCCATAAATAAAAATATCCCAAATGGAACCCCTAATTTCTAAATTGAAATCCTAAAACTACTTGCCCAATTGATACCATTACCATAAACTTTATATAGTTAATAGAAACTAACAAGTTATAGAACCTATAAAAATTGCATTCAGCAAGAAAGTAGAGCAGACCTAAAGAACTTCAATGAACAGAAAAACTAAACAAAAATATAAAGTTTCTTACATCTGATCTGGAGTCAACTACTATTCCAAGAACCAAATCCTCTGCATGAGGCACATACTGTACAAAACATCATAATCAGAATAAGGAAGGAAAGAAGATATCATTTCTTTGAGCCTAGAGAAAAATAATTGCAAGCCTTTTCCAGAATGCAAATTACAATTCATCTTAAAAAGCAAGAAATTAACTCTCATATACTAATACGTACATAGTGTGCTAAGGAGTAAAAATTTAAAAGCAAAATAGCGCACAAATCACTAACCTAATTTCATGGTTACCACCACATTCAATAAGGTTAGAAAGAGATCGAAAGCAAACATTGTAAAAGGTTCAACACAAATTACATGACAGGTGTTGTCTCCAAATATAAAAGATAACCAAATTTTGACACTAACAGATGACATTACAATGAAAAATGAAAGCATTGATTTTGGGATATTATTTCCACCAACTTCCACTTTAGCACTCTTGTTATAGGTTGGAAATATATTAGTCCATTCTATTAAAATATCCCAGGAATACATATAATAGAAATACATGCTTGATTGTAAGGCATATATTATAGATATTTGGCAGTTAATTCAAATAACAGATAAACATGTTATAAAACCATAATGGAATTGAACCAGTAACTTTGAAAAATCAACATTGTCACGTCAGTCAAAGAAAGTCTTTACACTACTATACTCACCCTCTTTTGAGAGCTTTCAACCCAGTATTTATTAGGCTTGGAGAACCTAAGCTTGCCAGCCTTCATTACAGAAATCACATCATCGTCCTAAAAAAAATTTATATAAATGAGAATCTGTTACTAATATACTGGAAAAAATGAGAAAAATGCAAGAAAAATCCTTTTACTATTTCCTTCTTGCTTATAAGATACCAAATATCGAGATGAATAAAGAAATAAGAGATTTAGAGCAAGACACCTTAGGTTCACACAAAATTGAAATTTGAAGTTCCATAAAGTATATATATATTAAATACAGCAAATTTCCACATAATGAAATTAAAAAGATCTAAACATCGTAATATCAGTAAGTTGAAATTTTAGAGTTAATGAAATGATGAGTTTCCACTCACTTTATGCCTAAGTAAAAGAAGAAAAACCACTTTATATTTCTAAGTGAAATATGTTTACTTAATTACTTAAGCTAGACTACCCCCACAAAGAATAGAACTTACCATAGCTAGCTCCACACAGTTTGCCGTTCTAAAGGTGGAAAGTGAATTAATGAAAAACAAACAAGTTTTCACATCCCAAGCCTAAAAATCTATTAATAGTAAAGAAGAAGAAATTCAAATAAAAAAGTCTAGTGCAATCATAAGTTTACAAATTTCAAACAGCATATCTCAGAGGGAAATTATCAATTGATTGTTATTCTAGCATGACTGTCGGGGTCCGGTGTCAAACTAAACATGGCATCTAAAGAAAAGGCATTGATAAAAATGAGTGCCGTGTGTGCTTCTAATATATATATTGCACTAATGTTGAACAGAAAAAAGAGTGAGACACTTGACTAGTGCAATCATTAGTTTTCAAATTTCAAACAGCATATCTCAGAGGGAAATTATCAATTGATTGTTATCTAGCATGACTGTCGGGGTCCTTAGTGTCAAACTAAACATGGTATCAAATAAAGAAAAGGCATTGATAAAAATGAGTGTCTGTGTGCTTCCAATATAATATGCTGCACTAATGTTGAACTGAAAAAAGAGTGAGACACTTGACTTATGATCTATTTGGATTGGCTTTTTTGAACTTATCTACTGGCATTAACATTTATGAGACTGTTTGACAAAGCTTATGTAAACAGCTTATTCCCGTAAGCTCTCCAACATAGCTTATGAAAACAGTTTAACTATGTTTTATCTTTTGTTATAAAAATAACTTATGCATTAACACTTATATGATCATTGTTTATATTATAAACATTCAATTAAGTTGTTTATCCAAACAAGGCCTAAGCATAGTAATGAATGAGTGTTGTAATTTTGTGAAAGTGGAGAGGTACCTGACGTAAACCGCCTCCAAGCTTAATGGTCTGGTTTGTCATGGTAGAGAGGTCAAGAACCACATCTCCCGGATACTATAAAACCATACATTATTATTTTATTAACATAATGAAAAAAATTATGCAAAATAGTTGTACACGTTAACAAATAGCAGCAAGCACTCACCACTAATTGATCTAGTAAGTTTGTGGAGGATTTAGTTTCCATTTGAGAGAGTAATAAGAAAAGGATGCAAAATTAATGGCTTGAAGTCCCCGCAACTTTGTATTTGAAACTGTAAACAACATTTACCATACAAATATAATAGGAACCATGACAAATAGAAGAATTAAGATATTGCATTGCATCAGAGGTTACAATAAGATGGTTGGAGAGAATCTCTCTACTAGAAGAAATGATAATGGTAACTCCATGTAGAGTACCCTAATTATTGATACAGGATAATCCTACAACAATACTCTCCATCCAGGGTCGGTCCTAAGATATTTGGTGCCCTGGGAGAACATATAACTAAAACATGTGATCGTTATATTTTTTCTTGCAAAAACG
This sequence comes from Cicer chorassanicum, assembly GCA_037974735.1. Taxonomy (NCBI): domain Eukaryota; kingdom Viridiplantae; phylum Streptophyta; class Magnoliopsida; order Fabales; family Fabaceae; genus Cicer; species Cicer chorassanicum. The sequence goes on from JBBPBP010009780.1 coordinate 6,169,753, forward strand.
TTAATAATTTATTCATTATAATCAAGATTGTTTAAAAAATCATTTGCAAGTCACGATTTCAAGGCTACAGTGCAAAAACCACATGAAAATCAATCTCAAATAAGAGAAAAAAATCAAGTCACAATTTTTGAAAAAAAAACCCTTCTCCTCCTTCTCAAAATAGCACGATGTTTGGAAAAAATCAACATAATAGAAGAACAATAATTCAATGAAGCAACACACCAAAAAAACAATCAAAACAAAACTAAAATGTTCAAAATAAGAACCAAAACAACCATTGAAACAACATAAAAGAAGAATAAATAAGAGAAAAAAGTTGGTAAGGATAAATAGAAACGAACCAGAACTAAACGATTGAGAAAGAAGAAAGGACGGTGCCGGCCGAGTTGCCGGAAAACGGTGCCGGAAGGTGGAAGGTCGGTGGTCTTGGATGATGGCAAAATCAGAATGGTTTTGGAGTTTTAGAGAGACGATAGAAGTGAGCGTATTTGGTTTTAGAAAAACAAGAAACGGTATTTATAGGAGTTAGGACCCTTTGATTTTAAACTCAAAAATTCTATTTTAGATTTTAAAAATTAAAAATTTTATTTTAGTTACTTATTTTTAAAAACAGTTTTATAAAATTATTTTTAATATTATAATTTTTAAAATTAAAAAAATAAAATATGTAAATAGTTTTTTTTTCTTCTAATTTTAAAAAGAAAAAATTTTAATTGTAGTTTCAGTCCCTTTATTTTTATTAATTCACGAAATTGATCCTCCTATTTTAAAAGTCTGACAGTTTTGGTTTTTTCCTCTGATTTTTTAACTAAAAAATGATGACATGAGATACTTTAAATAACGTGACATATGGTACAATGATGTAGAATGATTAACACCATGAAATTTGAATAAAACGTCGTAAAAACTTAGATTTCAACTTTAGAATTTTTTATATTTTTAATTTAATTAATGACATATAAATAATTAGTATTTTTAGATGGTCCTATATCATATAATTGTATGTTACGTCATTAAAAATATGTCAAATTGTCATTTTTTAGTTAAAAAATTTGATTGAGGGACTATAACTGTCGACTTTTAAAACAGGGGGACCAATATCGTGAATTGGTAATAATAGTGGGACAAAAACTGCAATTAAGGCAAAGAAAAAAGCAAAAACACTGAGAAGTTATTTTCGTTAATGGCATAATTGTAATTTTGTTCAACTTATAAAATAAAAAATTGGTCATTCTCTCACTCTAGAGCCGTTGGAGAGGCGATGGAAACACGCAGAAACAGAAACGCAATGGAGTATAAATCCTAGATTTGCGATTCCAACTCTAGCTCGCGATTCAATCAAGTTCATCCACCTCATTCCCTCTTCTTGACCATTGTTGTGTTCTCCATTCTCTCTCTGATAATTTCTTGGGTTAGTTTTTCTTTTCCTTTCCTTCGCATATGGTTTTTTTGAATTTGGGTTTTTAATTGAATTTTTTTTTTCAAATTAAGTTGGTTTCGTTTGTTGATTTATTTGGTTTTCTTTGCGTACTGAATCATGATCTATTTGTAATTAATATTAGCATATATATGAGATCAATGAGTATAAATTTGGTGTTTACAAAATCATATTTTGTTTGTGTTTTTTTGTTTCATTTTTCTCTTTAATTCTTGTTTGAATGAAGAGTATGAATTCTTGTTACATAATTTTTGCTGCAAATAATTTGTGACCGTGAAATAAAGTGCCCGCCGCCGCTTTCTTTCCCGTTTTCAATTTAATTATAGCATTGTAGTTACATGGGTCTCAGATGCATTTTCATATTTTAATTCAAGTAGAAACAAATAAAGATATGATTATTCATGGAAAGTAACATGATGCTATGCATTGAACTAAAAGATGATACTATTGGACTTCTTGCACAATATATTCAAAATTACAAATACTATCTTTAATTTCTAAAGAACAAAATATAAGATTGAATCATTTGCATATTAGTGTTGCTATTATTGCTGAAACACATGGAAGTGTCAAACTAAACAAATTGTGGAACATAGTGTCATGATGTTTCTTGTTTATCTTATAGGATCCTAAGTTGTACAATAAAAGAATCTTAAATAATTTGGATACATATAGTTTACTAAACAGGTTGGAGAATTCGAAAAAAACATGAAGAATTCAAGCTTTCTTTTGTAATTCCTTACGACTTCCTCTTCTTCCGCCACACATGATACACCCGTTGTCGCGCTTGCCTCTACTGCACAGGTAATCTAGCTACTTACCAAGTGAAAAATTGGTAAAAAAAAGTTGAGATCATGAGTTTGGTTGGTTCTTATCCATTATCTTAATATAGAAAGTTGTAGATTATGAAAAAAAATTATCAACTCATTGATTGAGTGATTGAATTGTGTATGCTATGCATGTATGGCTTGTGTGTTTCTCAATTGTTCTCTGGTTTTTCTTATTAGGTTCTTCATTTTCATATAGTGCTCTTGAAATACTAATGTAATGAGGAATATTACTAGTGTTTATTCTGTCACATTTCTATTTAAGAATCAGTTGCAATTTTTTGTTTGATTCTTTAACCTTTTTGTTTATAGTTGACCATTTCTTTTTTATGATCATGAGTTTGCTTATTTTTTTTTTTTTTATAGATGACAACTAATGTTGACAGTCTTGAATCAAAGCTTTGGCCTGACTTTGTAACTAAAACTTTTATTGATATTATGGTTGATGAAATTACAAAAGGAAATATGACAAATGGTGTATTTCATGCTAGAACATGGAACTCAATGACTACTAGCCTGAATTCTATAACTAATGGTTCCTTTAAAATGCATCAACTAAAGGCAAAAATGCATCGGCTACGAGTCATGTATCGTGAGTTCTATTCACTTTTGCAGAACACTGGATTTGGGTGAAATGTAGACACCAACACTGTTACTGCAAACGAAGAGGTCTGGCAAAATTATCTTCAGGTACTATTTAATAATTAATGTTCACTGATTTGATTAGGCTTGTTTAATAATTATTGCTATTTTCATTCCATAAGTAATAGAAAGTAGAACAAGTATATTCGAATGGAAGGTTGATATGTTATTCAGGCTGGTTTCCATGTTGATCTAAATAGAAATTGAAACTAAATAAAAAAGTGTGCTTAAGGTGCTAATCAAACATAAATTTTTGATTAAATTGTTGTCTGTGAGACGCATTTTGTAGCACCCATTTGGATGAAGTGCGGTCCAAAGCATTATCCCATTCATAAAAGGGTGTGAGAAACCTTCCCTCAATACTTGTTACAAATAAATTGCCTGCACATTATAAAAAAGGACAACAATGAAATTCAACTAAGCAAAAAAGGCGCAACAATGTAATTTGACTTAATAGGAAAATTAATATTCGAAATTGTAAGTATCGATTAAAATCTTATCTGATTTTTGTTCATTAACAATTACATTTTGAAATTGTAATCCATGCTTAGTATTTTGAGGATATGTTTATCACACATATTATTTTACTGCTAGTTTATTTATTCATTTTTATAAGAACGTGAATAACTCTATCTAGTTACATTACCTGAGTATCTTTATCAAGTGTCTTGCTTATATCAATCTCAGTAAGCCAAATTGGAAGATCCAATGTTGCCAACTTGTCTAAGATAACTCTGATAAGTGGAGGTTTTGATTTTGTAAAATGACCCTCCAATCTAATTCCATCCATCAACAGTAGAATTCACATCATTGCAAGTTTCCACAACATTAAAGTCATTCATAAACAGAGTTGCTAATGGATCTGATTCATGTGCTGCCTCAAAGAAATGAAATGTAGCATTGGTTCCAAGCCTTTGTTCATAGAAATCAAAATGAAGCATTTCATTGTTGACATCCCAGTGTATGAACTCTCGTTTGTATTGGTTCATGAGACTTTGTATTCGAGAATTTATAGCAGATTGTAATTGGGTAGATGTAAGGTTAAGAACCCATGCAGGAGTGTATTTAAAGTCTTCCCATAATATATTGTGTCCTCTAGCTATGATTTTGTTTGCTCTAACAAATTGCATCATTTGGTCTGAAATGGTGTAATTGATTTTGCCTTCATGAGGCTCTGTGGCATATCATTTGAGCTCATTTTCAAACACTGCAGCATTGAACCGCTTCACAAACCAATCTTGTATGGGAGCAGGAATAAAAAAATGTTTAAGTGTACTTAAGGTGCTAATCAAACAAATTTTTGACTGAATAACCCACAAATATAATTCTAGTAAATTACCACACTCTTTACCTTTTCTGGCATTATTCTCAGTATGCAAAATTAACACATGTAGGCTTTATTTAGCTTGCATATTTAACGACGTGTCAACATAACTCTATTTCTGTTTTTACCTCACTATTTAAATTTTCTCATAATTGATGACATGCTTGTACTGTTTCAGGTACATGAGAAAGCTTCTCAATTTCAAAAGAAAGGATTGACCATTATAAGTTGTTGGAAATCATATTCAACAAAAATAATACTACTGGAGTATTTCACCATTCATCTACACAAGACCCACCAAATACTGATGAAGAAAATGAGCTTGATAATCAATACCTTAACATTGAAAGTGCAAGTCATGTACGTGTTGATAAAGATGATTTAGACGATGATATATAAGTAATGGAGCACGTCTCACGAAGTGGAAAATAAAAAGTACAAGTAATATCCAAAAAAGAGTCAACATCACAACAAATGGGACATGCACTTGCAGCATGAGCTCAAGCATCTTTGGCGAGAGCAGAGAAGTATAGCAGGGGTAAGGATAAGAGTAGGGATAGGAGTGTGGAGGCTACCTCACGTGTAACATCTGATTGTTCTTTGACTAAGTGTGTGGCTTCTCTTGAAGAGATAGAAGGCTTCTTTGACTACAGACACTCATTTCTACGAATGACAATTAAGCGTTGAAAAATAGATTTCCTATTTTGAAGTTGATGCCTCCTTATAAACCCTCCAAACAAAGACTTATAGTGATAACTTGTTGTACTAATCCTAACTACATAGGTAAGTGGAATTTACCAGATGAATTATTCAACATATAGGAATCAATGGATCCTATAGAACTTGAGAGGGTGAACGAAGGTTCAGGCATAGAAGAAAAAAGCTCCAACGATGACTTAACTAGGTTATCTGATGAAGGTGCAATTGAAACGACAATTGGTAGGAATCGTATTAGAGATTGAATGTGGGTACACCATCACAATTAGTTGCACAAATTACTATCTTTTAGATTTTATTATATACACTGTTGGTGGATATTTCTTAAATACCTGTGTTGGTTCGGCTTAATTTTTATGTTCTTGGTGGATAATATCTATGTTAAATTTTTATATACCTTTTTCTTCAATTGAATTTTAAAAATAGTGATCAAATAATATATTTTATATTACAATTAAATTTGAATCTCTATTCACTTGCAATTAATCTTATTTTATAAAAAATTAAGGAAGTGAACAATTATGGACAAGTGTTTATTAAAATCTTTTAATAAAAATATATTTATTAATTAATCTAAAATATTTTACTTGTATTTAAATGTTATTAGTTGAATTTTTCTATCTTTTTACTTTTATTATTTAATATAAGAAAAACATTTTAAAAATTGTATTACCAAATAGTTTTTTTAATTCTCTATTCAAAATATGTTTAAAAAAATTAGATTATCAAGTAGGTTTTCTCTTTTTCTCATCTCTAAACTTGTTTTTAAAAACAAGTATCTCAAATAAATTTTTTCTTTAATTCTATTCTTTAAAACAATTTTTAAAATCAAATTTATACAACAATTTTTAACAACTAAAATGCAAAAGTGTTTCAAACAGACCTTAGTTTCTCATTTCTCAATTGTCCAATTTTAATTATGTGGATGTTCAATTGTATTTACACATAGATATAAGCATTTTCAACAACAAACAATAGAAAAATTGTTAGGAAAATAGAACAAGAAATTGTTAGTAAAAAATAAAAAGTCTCTAACCTATTCACATTTCTTCTTCTTCATCCCATTTTTTAGAAAACTTTAAAATGATTAAGAAAAATAATGTATCTCATTTCTCTTTCTCCTCCATCTATGTTAATTTTATCTTTAGGGTAACAATGTTTGTTGACCACACTACATCATATTTCAAATTGATTTTCACATTGACGAGTATCATATGTTTGAAATTGTGTCTCACACGATCGGATAGCATTGGGTAACACGCACACTGTCAAAGACTAAACGGAACTCGGTCGAGAAACCCGACGAGTGAAGTTTCTAGATCGAGTTCAGTTGCATCAAAACTTATAACTGATCCATAACTCAATGAAGTGGAAGTCGACGTGCGTGGTTTCTTCAGACACATGGCAACTGATGAGTTCGGTCATGAATTTTATTATTCTGTAGCTTTTACGTGACACAAATGTTGTCTTATGTTCATGCACTACAAGAAAGGGGAGAAAAATATAAAATAATTATTAAAAAAAAAAAAGGAAAACTTGGATTTCTCATTGATTTTGATTGCTGACAGCAACTTTGGTAGAATTTCCAACGATCAATTAAGCGGCTCAATTGCAGGCCAACAAGGCTATAGAGGCTATTTTTTGTTTTAGAAAAAATGATGATGGAGCTAATAAGTTATCTTGTTTTAGGTTCTACTTTTTTTAATGAAAGGTTTTACCAAATTTTTATAAAA
>JBBPBP010009780.1:6192229-6258751 GCA_037974735.1 Cicer chorassanicum
TACTAATATAATTGTAGTTAATATAATATTAATTTTATTTTAATTATAATATAATATTATATGTTTATTTTAATTATATTATATTATATTATATGTTTATTATATGTTTATTATTATTATTATTATTATTATTATTATTATTATTTAGCATCTAATATTATGTATAACTATTAATGTGTCATGAGTTAAAAATTAAAGTAAAATCAATATTATGTATAACTATTAATGTGTCCTGAGTTACAAATTAAAGTACAGTTAATATTCTACTTCTTCAAACGATCTCTACAATTAGTGTCTTATTAAAAATCAAACTGAAACTCCAATATTTATTTTGCCGTTATATTTTGCTTAATAACTCTTATTATTGCATTGCAGTATTGTGCCTCCTCCAATTCTGAATTTGTAATTGTTTAAATGTTCGATATATTTTTTTTCTTGTAAGCAATTAACTTTTATAGCGCAGGTTCGCCACTGCCACGAGAAAACATTCTGCATATGTAAGTTTTCACAACCCACTTTATCAACTAAAAAGAAAATCTCTTTGCAACCCAATTATTTTCAAAGAAGTAGATATAGGTAAAAAATTCTTTTTTTTTTTTGCACAAATAGCTTTTGAGTAAGTGGTATTTTGTAACATATTATACCTATTTGCTCATTTTTTTCAAAACTTTGATTGTTCTTAGTTAGAGTACTGTTTTTGCAGACATATTTGATCTCATCTACGACATGAAAGTATATTGGCTCCTCATAATATAAAGAAGATTGTCCATATTTAGATTTATATGAGTGTTATTATTATGTCTTTGGGAGAAAACTATTTGTCATTTATAGATAAAGGAATAATGTTTAATATTTAGATTAAAAAATTATTTGTTATTTTTTTACGGAGATGTTTTATGCTGTCAATTTTTTTTAAAATACTACCAATTTAAAGTTTCTACATCTGTTTTATTTCTACTCAACCGTACATACGAGTTGTTTGTGAAAATTCTCAAGTCATGTTGTATAGAAGTCTCATACTCAAAATATTGGAATTTAGATTTGTCATTTCTTTGACAGGGTTAGAATGAAATGAATACCAAATGACAAAATTATTTTTATATTTTTCTAACAATATTTTGACAATAAATTTAGATTTGACAAAAAAAAACATGACTAATTTGATTTTGTGGTAGATAATTACATATATTAATATTTATTAAAATATTTTTAAGGTTTTTAACACTAAATATAATAATATGGATTTTTAGTACTAAATATATGAATTAGTTGCAATTACGTAATGCAAAATATTTTACATATTCTCAAATGTGTGTTTGTCAACTCATATATAATAATTACTCAAATAAACTCACTTAAAACAATACTCTACAAACAAAATGAATAAATTATATTATTTTTAAAATTTTAAAATTTTATTCATAATACTACTAATATGTTAAACTCTATATATCCCGCGCAACGCGCGGATTATATTCTAGTTTACTTTAATTCTCAAATTAGGAGCGTGAGACAACAAGTAGTTTGGACAAATATATAACTATGAAACAGGTGTGTTAGGGTGAATTTTGCCTCCATATTCGTCTTAGATTAATTGGAGAAAGTCCTTTTCCGTCTTTTTTTTTGTTAGAGTTTAAATTTGAATTTCCATTCATGTTTTCTCATATATATAACAGATACTCTGATGCTGGCCCCTCCAAACTCCCTTCAGTTATACAATTACCTGATAAAATTGAAAGCTTCACAAAACCACGTTTTTCGTGTTCTAGTATACCAAGTGCTTCTTTTCAAAACGTAGATTATTCCACAAATGTACCTCATCAAATCTATACGGCACCTCCTAACACTAATGAGGAACAACAAAACATTTCTCCACCAACTTCACCATCTTTTTCTGCAATAACTGAAAATGCTATTAATGAATTAAATGTTTTAGAAAAAGAATTTGAAGTAAATAAAACTATGCTTCATAATGATTTCTATTCTTCAAAAAATACAGAGAAAAGAACTTGGTTCTTCGAAAACTTTTTAAAACAAAGAAAGGAAATTCAAAATGAATTTTACGAATTCGTTTTTCAAAATAGAACTCAGATTTTATTTTTTGATTGGTTTGAAATTTATGCGACTCAAAATCAAATTTCTTATCCTTTTAATCAAAACCAAAATTCTGTAAATCCCATAACGACTAGAAGTAAGATTCCATAATGGGAAATGTCTAATGGGAAGAAAATACAATCCAATCATCCACCTTTAAGACAAATCAAAATAACCCATCTTGATCAAGTTGTTGAAGCTGCACCTTACAAAATCTCAGGTGAAAATTCTGATAAAGATATAAAGAATATTATTATACAGAACAACTTCACAAATGCCCATCTTAGCACAATTGCTAAGCAATTAACCAAGATGGAAGAAAACCAACAGACCAACATTGTCTCTCCTGATGAGACAACTGGGTTGAAACTTAAGAACCCGGTCTTTAAACCTTTTCAAATTTCTAAAACCAGCCAAAAATTGTTCAAAGATGGTAAATCTGAATTTACCCAAGCTTTAAGAGACCAACTAAGTAGAGTTAAACAATCTTCTACATCCTCACCTATGATTGTCAAAGACTCTCTTGAGAAAACTATCACTACTTTAGACCAAGCCTCTGAAGTTGAACAAAACATTTGCAGACTCCAATGGCAAAAGGGACAACCACTAGCCATGGTTACAGCACCAGACCTAGGAATTGAGAATAGACCAAACGTCCTTTCTCAATCTAAATTCAATGCCAGTACTGTCTATGAATGGAACATAGATGGTATGTCTGAATACAATATCCTAAGTCTTCTCCAACAAATGACTATGGCATCTAATGCCTACAGAACCCAAGCAAATACACCAGACAAAGCCATAGCTGAACTCCTAATAGCAGGATTCTCTGGTCAGCTAAAAGGTTGGTGGGATTACCATCTTACACCTTCCCAACACTTAGAAATTTTAAGTGCTATCCAAACCACAGAGGAAGGTATTCCCATCCTCGACGAAATAGGAAACCCTATACCGGATGCGGTTGCAACGTTAATTCACACAATTAGCTTGCACTTCATAGGTGATCCTTCTCACTTAAAAGACAAAAATGCAGAACTCCTTTCAAACCTTAAATGTAAAAAATTATCTGATTTCCAGTATTACAAAAACATTTTCCTAACCAGAGTCATGCTCAGGGAAGACTCTAACCAACCTTTCTGGAAAGAAAAATTCCTTGCAGGACTCCCAACCCTTTTAGGAGAAAAGGTTATAAACAAAATTAAGGAAATCTTTGGAGTAAACCAAATTCCATACAACCATTTAACCTATGGAGAATTAGTCAGCTTTACCCAAAAGGAAGGATTGAAAATCTGCCAAGATTTGAAACTTCAAAAACATCTGAAATGGGAAATGAAAAGAACCAGGCAAGAACTAGGATCATTCTGCAAACAATTTGAAATACCAACAACCAATACCCTTAAAGATTGTGGAGGTTCTTGTTCCAAAACCTTTAGAAAACCTCATCGAAAACCTTTCTCTAAACCAAGAAAACAAGATTTCTATAAATCTTCCAAACCTCAAAATTCCTATAATCAAAGGAAACCAAATTTTCACAAGAAAAAACCCTTTCATAGGAAATTCGAACCTCAAACTTCAAAGCAAATAACTTGTTATAAGTGTGGTCAAACAGGACACATTTCAAGGTATTGTAACAGAACCAAAAAACTTCATGAATTGAAAATTGATGAGCAATTATTACAAAAGATTGAAGCAATCCTTTTAGAAACTTCAGAAGAAGAAAGATTCTCAGAATCTGAATTGTCTTTTGAAGATGAAAAACCTTTACAGTTTGATGATTTAGAAACTTCCGAGTCTCCTAGTGAAACAGAGCATAGTTCTAAGTCGGTCTATGTCCTAACAAAATATCAAGATTTAATTCTTGATATTATAAAGCAAGTTGAGGACACAAACTTGCAAAAAGATATAATAGGAAAACTTCTAAGTACTTTTGAGTCAAAACAAAATCGACCTTCCACCTCTTCTTCGAAGTTACTTCCTAAGACCACCTATGATCTAACCAATATCCTAAGTGCAAAAAGAAAATTTCAAAACCCGGTTACCATCCAATCTCTTCAAGAAGAGATAAAGCTTGTTAAACAGGAGTTGAGAACTCTTAGGCAAAAACAAGACTCAGATTCAAATATTCTCCAGACCCTTCTTTCCCAAATTCAAAATCAAACCGCTTCTGACCCAGAACAAGATGAAGAGGCAGAAGATATTGAAGACTACTCTCTACCCTTACCCCCAGAAAACAAAATCGATAGCTTAAAAGAAATCCCAGAAGATTTCTTATGTATTTTGAGATCGATAACCACGAGAAAATATTTAATCAAAATCAATTTAGTCTTTTCTGAGGATTACAAATTTGAAGCATTTGCACTTTTTGACACAGGAGCAGACCTAAACTGCTTAAAAAATAGCATTGTCCCAGCTAGATTTCTCCAAAAAACTAATGAAAAACTTGTTGCCGCAAATAACTCCAAAATGACTATAACAAATAAAACTGAAGCCTCCATTAAAAATGGTAATGTTTCTATCAAAACTCCCTTTGTTTTACTAGAAAATATATCTTATTCCGTCATTTTAGGGACTCCCTTCATTAATATGATAACTCCCTATTCTGTCAATTACGATAGTATTTCTTGCAAAACAAAAGATACCAAAATCGTTTTCCCTTTTATTGAGAAACCCAGAACAAAGAACTTAAATCTTTTAAAAGCTTGTTCTGTTTATAAAAACAAATTGAATTGTTTAATTCAAGGAAAAGAAAAACATCTATATTTTCTAAAACAAGATGTTTCCTTCCTCAGAATTGAACAACAATTACAAAAGGATGGTTTTTGGAATAACTGTATTTGATTTTGTTAAATCAGTTTGTAAGAATAGGGTTTCACCCTTTTTATTTTCAATATTTTTTGTAGCAGTAAAGGCTGAAAACATTGCTTTGTAATGGACTCTGTAAATAATAGCTACAGGAATAGATCCTGATAACATATTGTAATTATGAGTTTTGATTTGTAATATAAGGGATTTTAAGATATTTGGGTCTTTCAAGGATAGAGAAAAATTTGGATAACATTCAAACAAGATTGGTCCTTGACACAAACTAGACTCAATAGTACTTATTATTGAATCTTGAAAGTTTAAGAACCTTGCATCTCTTAAGACACATAGGATTGAAGTGTTTAATCCCTCCCTAGTAAGAGGTTTGATACCCACTTGGACAAGACCTATATGTATGAAATTACAGTTCCTGTTACGGTGTTTCTGTAGTGTTTTTGGAGAAAGAAGATCTATGGTTTCAAAAGGATTTGATAAAGGAACATCTCTTTCTTCAGTTTTGATAATGAAATCAGTTTTGAGTAAGTTTTTGAAAAGGTTAGTTTCATAAACTTGGTCCTTTCTTATTTTTGGAATTTGCCAATTGTTAATTGATTTTTGAAAGTCTTCAATAGTAATCTCTTCACTATTGATAGGTTCCTTTTGCCCTGAGAGGTTTTGGGTAGAAGGACTGGAAAAAGAAGAAGTTCTACAAAAGAAGTTATTCATATTTGAAATTTTCGTTTTAATTAGAAATATGATTTTAATATATATATATATATATATATATATATATATATATATATATATATATATATTAAAATCATATTTCTACATATATTTGATTAAAAATATATTAAGTTTATTTGCAGTTCACATAATAATGTGATTTTCCATAGTAACAAAATTTTAGGTCTAGCCGTCACCTCTTTACGTATGTTTTGTCTTCATTTCTTCATCATATAAGAGGAGTGATTTATGATTATTTTTTAGTCTAAAATCAACACTTAGACCTTATTTTTCCTTTATCCTTTTACTTAAATACATGATTTTCATATAAATAATTTTTTCTTCGTATTTTTCTGTTATCTTGTTAAATAAATGCGATGTTTGCTTCTTTTTTTTTTTTGTCTCGATGTAGTGTTCATTTGTTCAAATTTACATTGATTTGGTACAAACAAATCCAATAAATGTCTTCAACGTCATCAACGTTGCAGATCCGAATGCATGAGTATTTCGGTCATTTATCAAATTTATAGATATTTTGTCTTTTAATGCTATTAATCTCAGTCCTGTGAGTTTGTTCGCAAACTCACCCTTTTCGGTTTTAACAAATTTGTATGTATGTTGTTCTCGATCAATATACTCTTTTAATTTTAATGAATGAATATTGTTTAAGTCAATTTTTTTTTACGAGCAGTTCGAGGGCGGGTGTTAAACATATATCAACACCCCAATCCCACCCCACCCTCCGAGTTTGAAATTTCAAGGAAAATCCGCAGATGCATTTGGTTAAAGTGGATTTTTTTCCATCATAGTCAAGATAGATTCAGATGGATATCAATAGATGCAGATTGTGTTACCTTCTTAATTTAAGCACAGATCGAAAGTCACCTAAATAAAAAATAGGAATATCATTATTGATTTTTATTGAAACTATTAATTTTGTGTAGTGAGTTAAATGTTTAGATAATCTTTATAGGTAGAAGATAAAGTTAAAAGAGAATTAAGGGTCGTCGCGTAAGTCATTTCTATTTTAACTCGAAAATATAAATTATACATATGGTTGAGGAAGACTTACCAGACACATATACCATAGATTTAAAGGTCAAACAAAATAACAGAGCGTTGAATATTAAATTTTTCAAAACCATAAATTAACCGTAGAGTAAAAATAATGCATATGACTACCCTTGAGTATATTTCAAATCTTAAAATAAAAATAATAATAAAAATATCGAGTATAAACTTTTGATTGTAATTGATTGTATGACTATTGAATTGTATGTGTATTTACAAATTGATAAGGCAAAATTTTTCAATCCTCAAAAGATCCCTAATATTTGGATGCTTTTGAAGATTTAAAGAGAAAATTACAACTAATTAATCACCTATTGAGTCATGATATTCAAAAGACATACTCTAGTTTTAACCAAACGCCTAAACACATTCTCCAAACCATTTTCTATCTTTTCAATTACATTCTCCAAACTCTCCAATTTTTCATTTGCATCTTTCATCTTTTCAACATTATTTGAACCTTCCCTTAAAAGGGTCTTCAAACATTCTTCCACACACTTCAATTCATTCAAATTCTCTTCACATGATGATGATGTTACCTTCTTATTATTCATCAACTTTGCCACTTTCAACCATTTGTTTGACTTTGACTTTGATGCAGTCAAAAAACTCAAAAGGGATTGAAAGATAGACATGTTCATTACAATGACTTCTCTAATAACTCTTATCACATCAACAACTTCTTTATCTTCATTCAAAACTTGTGATGCTCCAAATTTACTTTCCATTTGTTTCAAAGATGTTATCAACTTTGTGACATTCTTTTTCATTTTCTTGGTGAACAAGTTATATTCATACACACATGTTTCAATGCTTGAATCTCCCTTTCTCCTTCTAATAGAAGAGTGAAGTGCTTCAACATTTTCTTTGATTTGTAACATGGTGTCTCTTGTGATGCCACATATATCCAAAATTCTAACTGAACCATCCAATAACTCTTCCACAAATTTCTCACCTTGATGGTTAGATATGGCCTTTTGTGTTGATGACATATTGAGAAGATCTTCCAATGAAATATACAAATCTTCAAGAAATGAAAGGGAAGTGATAATTGAATCAGATGTTGATGTGGCTTCCCATGTCTTGATTTTGTTGAGATGTTGTTGTATTCTAGTTGAGTTTGGGTGAGATTCAGAAGGAAAACTATTTGAACGAACATGGTACTTTGTCATTTTTTTGCTCTTCAATTTGTTCTTTTTTTCCTAAGATAATTGTAAAGCTAGCTCAATGTTTGTGGATGTTACTAAATGCTTGAGTCTATCTTTATATAAGAGCTAGCTATTATTATTGATGATAATAATTAATTTCATATAATAAGGAAATAAAAACAGGTAGCACTAATTTTTAATTAATGATAATGTAGAGCATGTGGTGCATGCATGAACTTCCCTTTGAATATGGTAAGATTGTAACATGTCTACCCAACATTGTGAATATGTGAAAGATGAATATAAGTGGCATGTTTTCCTAATGTTGGCAATCAGAAAACCTCATTAGTCATCAAATTATTTTGTGTCTTATGCTGCCACATTTCACTCATCATTTCAATTATAAAAATTGGTTCTGTTTGTTGCTCTGTTGTGTGCAGTGAATTGTCTCAATATGAAGGAGCTGCATGCTGCAATATGTTGAATTAAAAAGGTTGAGATCTAAATCTTATTATATAGAAAAATGTACAATTATGGAAGTGGCATTTAATTTAAGTTTATTAAAATTCAGATAACAAAATGATGAGCAAAATAGTAGTAGCCTTTAGATTAGGAACGTGTGTGTACTTTGCTTTGCTTGTGTACCATTCATGTGTCCTTTTAATTTTATATGAGCTTTCAATACAATTGGTACTAAATTTTCATCATAATTTTAACAATACAGTGCTTAGTCCTTTTTAATTAATTAATAGATACTAAATTTTCATCATAATTTTCACAATACAGTGCTTAGTCCTTATTAATTAATTAATTAATAGAAATAGCAGTTGATATGGTCTAATACTACTGATATTCGTAGTTAATAAATTCTGAAATAGTAGAAGAGATTCACACTTAAGAAGAGATTGTTAGTGTCAAACATAGGTAAAAAGTCTCACATTTAATGTATTATTCAATTAGTCATATTCATTGTGAGACAAATCAAGTACTTTTATAAGGATTGGACTATCATTAGTGATTAGCCAAATAGTATTTTCAATTGAATTATAAATTTTGCTTCTTTAATCTTGTTGACATATAGAAATTTTGTTGCCTTTCCCAGAAGCTTTTAATTTCTTTGTTTCCTTTGTCTTTGTAGAGGCTTGCACCTTTTTATTCATGAAAATATATCCTATTTTCCACTATTTGAGTTAGAATAAAGTCTTTGAGCCTCCTTGTAATAAAACAAAATAGAGAATATAAAAGTACAAAAGATTTCACAAAGTATTAGAATTGTTTTGTCTCGATAGTTTTTTAAAGTTTATTTTTTGTTTTTACTTATAATCAACTTATATTTATTTTCATTGTGTTTTGTTAACAAATCTATGGGTTCTCTATTTTATGTTTCTTTCAAAATCATAAAGACAACTTAATCACTTAATTTTCTAATTACACGTTATTCTCTTGCCAATATCATTAGTAACAGCTAACAATAATTCATAGGAAATGAACAAGATTTTTTTTTTACAAAGCCATATAATTAGATTTTTTTTTACAAAGCTATATAATTTGAGACGGAGGAAGTAATATAAAAGATGAGTTAAAAGATATCAAAATATAGATAGAGTAAATTTTTTTTGATGTTTTCATTGTATGATTATTGAATTGTATACATGTACAAATTGGTGTATTGTTGAAGCAAATTTTTTCAATTAACCAAATGTCCACGTTAGAGGTCAGGACACGGAGCAACAACGAGCTAAATCATCCAAACTACAAAGATTTTGACATAACATCTTCACTCAAAACCTTAAAACAATAGGTATATATGTCATTTCTCTTATATATCCAACATTTATCACATTTATAGTTGATGTAGGACTTAACCACTCATGCTCGAACCCAACATTCTCCCTCTCAAGTGTGAGTCTTCTACATCCTATACTTGTACCGCTGTTATTACCAACCTACCGACTACACTGTTAGAAAGACTTTTGATACAAGAATCCAACACCAGGATTCACTCTCGCTCTCCCACCAAGCTGAACCATGACTCTGATACCACTTGTTAGAGAGTCTAGAGAGTGCGAGAGCATCAATGGGTCAAATGTTCTATGATCTACAAGAGACTTTGACACCACATCTCAACTCAAATATAACATGTTGCTTTCGCGCTCCCCGAACTCTCCAACATTCTAAATACATTCTCCAAACAATTCTCTAGGCGTTCAATGTCATTCTCCAAAGCCTCCAATCTTTCATGTACAGCCTTAATCTTCACAAATTAGTACTATCCCTTAAAAGGGTGCTTAAAGATGCTTCCACACATTGCAACTCATTGAACTCCTCCAAAGTCTCTTCACATGATATTACCTTCTTATGCATCAATTTTGCCACCCTTAACCATTTGGTTGACTTTGACTTTAACTTTGGTGCTTCATTCAATAATGATGATACTCCATATTCTCCATCCACCTTCTTCATTGATCTGATCAACTTTCTAGCATTCTTCTAACTCTTCTTTGAGAAGAAAATGTATTCAGCTACATTTTTTTTCAATGCTTGTATCCCCTTTTCTCCTTCTAAGAGTAGAGTAGAATGAAATCCTCATTTTGAATTTTTATGCATGTATTAATTGGTACCAAGTCCTTGACACTTTCTATATATAATAACAAGCAATTCATGCTTCATTCAAAAAATAATACAGCACATGCAACTAACCTCTCTCTTAATCAATGTGAACATGTAGTAGCTACATGGTTTTTCCTTAGAATTTGTTAAACTTGTCACATTTATGCCAAACATTGTGCACCATGATGATAGTATAATGAAATTGAGGTGTATAACTGGCATGTCTTCCAAGTGTTGCAAAACACAAAACCACATTACTCACCAACTAGTTTGCCTCCTCTGCTGATACACCTCATTTCTAATATATAAAAAACAAAATGTGTTGTTTTTGGTTCAGATGTATCTATTGCCTGGCATGTTATATTGTTGAGGAGCTAGAACTGCTAAATGGTTTAAAGAATGGATTAATTGTTCTTAAGATTAATTATTTTCTAGTCATTATGTTTTGAATATGTCACTTCAATTATTTACATTTTTCTATATCATATATAAGATCTGAATCTCAACCTTTTTAAAACAACTTATTGTAGCATGCAGCTCCTTCATATTGAGACAGTTCTGTGCACATAAATTTTTTATTGCAATGATGAGGGACATGTGGCAGCATAGGACACAAACTAATTTGATGACTAATGAAGTTTTGTGATTGCCAACATTAGGAAGACATGCCACTTATATTCATCTTGCAGAATATCACATGCAATTCTAATATCATTCACATATTCAAAGGGGAAGTTCATGCATTCACCACATGCTCTACATTATCATTAATTAAAAAGTAGTGCTACCTGTTTTTATTTCCTTATTATATGAAATTAATTATTACCAACCAATATCATCAATAATAGCTGACTCTTATATAAAGAAAGACTCAAGCACTTGGTAACATCACGCATACATTGAGCTAGCTAGCTTTACAATTATCTTAGGAAAAAAAGAACAAATTAAAGAGCAAAAAATGGCAACAAAGTACCATGTTCGTTCAAATAGTTTTCCTTCTGAATCTCATCCAAACTCAACTAGAGTACAACAACATATCAACAAAATCAAGACATGGGAATCAACATCTACATCTGATTCAATTATCACTTCCCTTTCATTTCTTGAAGATTTGTATATTTCATTGGAAGATCTTCTCAATATGTCATCAACACAAAAGGCCATATCTAACCATCAAGGTGAGAAATTTGTGGAAGAGTTATTGGATGGTTCAGTTAGAATTTTGGATATTTGTGGCATCACAAGAGACACCATGTTACAAATAAAAGAAAATGTTGAAGCACTTCACTCTTCTATTAGAAGGAGAAAGGGAGATTCAAGCATTGAAACAAGTGTATATGAATATAACTTGTTCACCAAGAAAATGAAAAAGAATGTCACAAAGTTGATCACATCTTTGAAACAAATGGAAAGTAAATTTGGAGCATCACAAGTTTTGAATGAAGATAAAGAAGTTGTTGATGTGATAAGAGTTATTAGAGAAGTCATTGTAATGAACATGTCTATCTTTCAATCCCTTTTGACTTTTTTGACTGCATCAAAGTCAAAGTCAAACAAATGGTTGAAAGTGGCAAAGTTGATGAATAGTAAGAAGGTAACATCATCATCATGTGAAGAGAATTTGAATGAATTGAAGTGTGTGGAAGAATGTTTGAGGACCCTTTTAAGGGAAGGATCAAATAATGTGGAAAAGATGAAAGATGCAAATGAAAAATTGGAGAGTTTGGAGAATGTAATCGAAAGGATAGAAAATGGTTTGGAGAATGTCTTTAGGCGTTTGGTTAAAACTAGAGTATGTCTTTTGAATATCATTACTCAATAGTGTGATTAATTAGTTGTAATTTTCTCTTCAAATCTTCAAAAGCATCCAAATATTAGGGATCTTTTGAGGATTGAAAAATTTTGCTTTATCAATTTGTAAATACACATACAATTCAATAGTCATACAATCAATTACAATCAAAAGTTTATACTCTATATTTTTATTTTTATTTTAAGATTTGAAATATACTCAAGGGTAGTCATATGCATTATTTTTACTCTACGGTTAATTTATGGTTTTGGAAGATTTAATATTCAACGCTCCGTTATTTTATTTGACCTTCAAATTTATGGTATATGTGTCTGGTCAGTCTTCCTCAACCATATGTATAAATTATGGTTTCGAGTTAAAATAGAAATAGTTTACGCGACGATCCTTAATTCTCTTTTAGCTTTATCTTCGACCCGTAAAGAATATCTAAACATTTAACTCACCGCACAAAATTAATAATTTCAATAAAAATCAATAATGATATTCCTATTTTTTATTTAGGTGATTTTCGATTTGTGCTTAAATTAAGTAGGTAACACAATCTACATCTATGAATATCCATCTGAATCTATCTCAACTATGACGGAAAAAAACCCACTTTAACCAAATGCATTTGCGGATTTTCCTTGAAATTTCAAACTCGGAGGGTGGGGTGGGATTGGGGTGTTGATATATGTTCATCACCCGCCCTCGAACTACTAGTAAAAAAAAATGACTTAAACAATATTCATTCATTAAAATTAAAAGAGTATATTGATCGAGAACAACGTACATACAAATTTGTTAAAATTGAAAAAGGTCTGCGAACAAACTCACAGGACTGAGATTAATAGCATTAAATGGCAAAATGTCTATAAATTTGATAAATGACCGAAATACTCATACATTCGGATCTGCAACGTTGATGACGCTAAAGACATTGATTGGATTTGTCTGTACCAAATCAATGTAAATTTGAATAAATGAACACTAAAAAAAAACATCGCACTTATTTAACGAGATAACACAAAAACAAGAAGAAAAAAAATTATTTTTATGAAAATCATGTATTTAAGTAAAAGGGTAAAGTAAAAACAAGGTCGAGTGTCAATTTTAGACTAAAAATTGATCATAAATCACTCATCTTCTATGATGAAGAAATGAAGACAAAACAGACGTAAAGAGGTGACGGCTAGACCTAGAATTTTGTTACTATGGAAAACCACATTATTATGTGAACTGCTAATAAAATTAATATATTTTTAATCGAACGAACCACACTCCTTCGTATACGTCAGGAGTCCATTGATGAGAAGGGGCTAGGGAAAGCTTGAACCCAATTCTTACGGTGATGAATATAAGCGCAATTGAAATTCCTGGGGAGTTATACATTTGGAATCGAAATATCTGCCAGATCCGGGTCACTATTTGTATTGATTAAACAAATCGTTGGAATTCCACTCGCGTATTCTTTAGTTTCTAACTCGAATTCATCAATAAAGTTTATAACATTTTTTCCATAAAACTGGAGAAAAAAAAAATTCTTGGTACGATCCAAGGATTCTTCTTATATGCATTATATAATATCCTTAATTTTCAGAAAAGTAGATAAATTAGGTGGATACGTGAAAGAGATTCGTTTTTTTCCATCACTTTGACATATATGAAAAAAAAATTGTGAATTTTCATCTCTTACAACCTGTTCAAAGTGGTCATTTTTTATATCGCAATGGCCGAATCCATCGTCGATAATCGAAAACTCTACGTAGAAAATATAATTTTAATATATTTTTATTTTATTATTATTATAATATATCAATTACAATGCATATGAATTTTAAATTTATTATTATTATATATATATATATATATATATATATATATATATATATATATATAGACAAAACATGAATGGAAATTCAAATTTCAACTCCAATTAATCGGAGACAAATATGAAAGCAAAATTCACCCCGACACACCCATTTCAAATTCATACATTTGTCCAAGCTACTTGTTGACTCACGCTCCTAATTTGAGAACTAAAATAAATAGGAAGAGAACTAAAATACTAGTATAATACTGGTAGTGGTATTCATAATAAAAATGTGTTTCAAAGAGATGAGAGTTACAATCAACAATGTTCTAACAAAAACTCTATGTTAAGATCAACTTCACCGTAACAAAAAAAATCAACTTTTACGTTAAAAAAGATATAAGTCAATATTAGATGGTAAGAATTTAGCTCATCTTTCACAAGAACCTAGGCCTAAATTCTACTGCAGGTGTGAAAATTTTATTGGTGGGTAATATGTTAGTACCTATTTAAAAAATTTTATTGGTGGATAATATGTTAGTACCTATTTAAGCACTCTTTGAGCCTTAGATTTTCTCATTCCCTAATGTGTGTCTAAGTTACAACTCACCTAAACTATTTTATTTCAAAAAAAAACGGGGGGGAATAGGACATTCCACTCGTGCAAACACATTCCTAATTTTTGACAGAAGTACAAAAACATTTCTAATCTAAAGGCTACTAATTTGGTCATCATTTTATTTTCTGAATTGTATTTAACTTAAATACCCCTTCAGTTATTGTACATTTTTCTATACCATATGATCGGGATCCCAACCTTATATTAAAACAACATATTGTAGCCTACAGCTCCTTCATATTGAGACAATCCACTGCACAAATCTCATAGCAACAATCAGCACCAATTATATAATTCAAATGATGAAGGGTAATGTGGCAGCATAGAAGACAAACTAGTTGATGACTCATAAGGTTTTGTGATTGCCAACACTAGGAAGACATGCCAGTTATATTCATCGTGCACCTCAAACTCATTTCACTATTATAGCATCTTGCAGAATATCACATGCAATTAATAAATATCATTCATATATTCACAATGTTGGGTAGACATGTTACCACCTTACATATTCAAAGGAAAATTCATGCATGCACCACATGCTGTACACATTGATTAACAAATGCTGCCTGTTTTATTGCCTTATTATATTAATTTAATTTTTTATCAACCAATATCATGATTGGCTAGCTCTTATATAAAGATAGAGTCAAGGACTTGGTAACATAACACAAACATTGAGCTAGCTTTACAATTATCTTAGAAAAAATAAAGAACAAACAACAAATTAAAGAGCAAAAAAATGGCAGCAAAGTACCATGTTCGCTCAAACAGTTTTCCTTCTGAGTCTCATCCTAACTCCACTAGAATACAACAAGATCTATGCAAAATCAAGACCTGGGAATCCACATCAACATCCACATCTGATTCAATCATTACTGGCCTTTCATTTCTTGAAGATTTGTACGTTTCATTGGAAGATCTTCTCAATATGTCATCAACACAAAAGGCCATTTCTCACCAAGGTGAGAAATTTGTAGAAGAGTTGTTGGATGGTTCGGTCAGAATTTTGGATATATGTGGCATCACAAGAGACACCATATTACAAATCAAAGAAAATGTTGAAGCACTTCATTCTTCTCTTAGAAGGAGAAAGGGAAATTCAAGCATTGAAACAAGTGTATATGAATATAACTTCTTCACAAAAAAAATGAAAAAGAATGTCACAAAGTTGATCACATCTTTGAAACAAATGGAAAGTAAATTTGGAGCATCAACAGTTTTGAATGAAGATAAAAAACTTGTTGAAGTAATAAGAGTTATTAGAGAAGTCATTGTAATGAACATGTCTATCTTTCAATCCCTTTTGTCTTTCTTGTGTGCATCAAAGTCTAAGTCAACAAAATGGTTGAAAGTGGCAAAGTTGATGAATAAGAGGGTAACATCATGTGAGGACAAGTTGGAGAGTTTGAATGAATTGAAGTGTGTGGAAGCAACTTTGAGCACCCTTTTAAGAGAAGGTTCTAATGTTTCTAAGATGCAAGCTGCACATGAAAGACTGGAAACTTTGGAGAATGTCATTGAAAGGATGGAAAATGGTTTGGAGAATGTATTCAGACGATTGGTTAAAACCAGAGTCTGTCTTTTGAACATCGTGACTATATCTTAGGGATCTTCCGAGGATAGAAAAATTTTGCACAGTCAATTTGTATATAAATATTATGTATACACTTCAATAGTAATACATCAATTAGAAACAACAAATTTTTGTTCTTTATTTCTGCTCTTTTAATTTTTAATTTGAAGTTTTAATTCCTTTATAAGGTCAGTATTCTTTGCCTAAAAACTACAACTACTATTTTTTGTAAACAAACAGAATTCATCAATAAAAAGTGTAACTAAAACTATGAAAGTAACAAAAAAACTAAACCGCTAGCTGTGCTCAAGCACCTCGCAGCAAAGTATACTGTAAATACAGAAAAAGAAGAAAAAAAACATTGCAACCTAAAACAAAAACATATCTCCCAGACCAGAAAATCTAGAAAATGTAGACAGTAGTCAACAAATGAATTCCAGCACTCTTGAAAAACTGTCAAGTAAATAATTTTTTAATGGCCTTACAAGTTAGCATACAAATAGCCCTTTAAAAATCTAGGTCGTTGAATACTTTAAGTATTAAATCTATTGCTATAAAGGACCATTGGTCTACAATGGACAAATGTAACATTGGTCCATGTTAAATTCCACCTTAATCTAAATGCCATGTAACTTACATTAAACAACCAAGGTGTTGAAAATCATTCATGCACTTAGCTAGTGTTGTAGTCTCATCAATAGTACTCGCCCTGCAGAAGCATTGATATTATGGTAAGCCAAAAAAATATGTACCTCATGAGTTGGAAATGGCATAAGATGGCATTTACAACACAAGAATTGTAATGTAAAATCACAAGGAACTATAACTCAATTATATACATACGGTTAACTTGGTCACTGGACTCTCTGCAGCAGCTTTTCAGCCATTATTTTCTGTTGTACACCACTCAATGTCTCTGAGTTCATAATAGCATTAGCTACGATGATAGTTGTTGATGGAGAAGAGGCATTGACCTATAGATGAAACAACAATTTCCAAAGGAAAACTCAAATTAGTAGAATAAAAATTTCCCAAGTCCAACTTACAGATGATTGCCAATACTTCAAAATAGGACAAGAAATAAAAAATAAATAATATAATATGGTACGCTGATACTAGAGGGCATCTGCATACCCAAACACGTCCATTTAAGCCAACTGCTATCTCGAAAGACAGTTTCTTCCCTAATGTATCAAGTACTGGACATGTGGGTGAGCTGAGAAGCCTACAAACAACATACAATTTCTCATATCATGATCTGTTAAAAGTATGCACGTAAAGAAAAAGAAAAAGAATTTTAAATTCCATACATCCTTGAGAGACCGGTTGAACACTCGAACATATAGCCTTCTTTTAGGGCACCAAACTCTCCTGCTTTCCCACTGGCTAAACAAACACCATAACAAAATAAAAGACAGAATTATGTTTGCAAATATAGAATGGAAAGAAACTTAAAATTACCGGAGGAAAACTCCATGATTAAAAGATACACACATAAAGGAATTTAAAAATGAAGTCATGGAAAAAGACACCAACCATCAGTGCATGACAGCTCAGGATTCATTCCAGGGTTTGCTTTTACAACCCGCACATAAAGCAAAGCGCCTGCCTGCAAGGTGAAGAATTAAGCAAAAAAACACAAACACCTACAAAAACAGGGTAGACGGACCAGGAAATACTATTTAACATTAACACCACTAGGGGAATGACAGGTTAAGTGTAAACTGCAGTTGGGAGAGGACAGGTTCTCAAATACCTATAAATTGAATACGTAAATTTCATTCTTGTTTTCCTTTTATTTGTGAAACAGAGGACTCATTGTTTTCATATTCTGTTTTCT
The DNA here is from genome assembly GCA_037974735.1 of Cicer chorassanicum. Classification (NCBI taxonomy): domain Eukaryota; kingdom Viridiplantae; phylum Streptophyta; class Magnoliopsida; order Fabales; family Fabaceae; genus Cicer; species Cicer chorassanicum. The sequence continues at coordinate 6,210,321 of JBBPBP010009780.1, forward strand.
GATTGTGTTCATTGTTATTCGTCGATATAAGAACCATTACTCAGAGGTATTCTTAATTCTTTACTATCTATTCTAACATAGACACAAGAGGCAAGATTTCTCAAGCAGCCTAGTGACTTGACTTAAAGATAAGTAACAAGATCGTGTCATGTAACTGGTCTCAAAATCTGTGTTTTGGACATAACTACTCAAAGGTACTAGTGCCAACGTTTGGACGCAATTTTATTGTCCTTGGTATAATGTATATAAACAGGTCTCTTCGCTTATATCTAGTTAAGTATGTTTATATTTATAGTCTAGGTCTCTAGGGTTATATTATAAAATGAACCCCATATCATTTAATTACTACGCATGCACAACAACGAACTCTTAATTCATTAATGCCATCCCAGATCCCTCAACAAACATGATAATTGTGAATGTCATTATTCATAAAGCAAAGTAACTAAAAAGATGTTGCCATTAGTTAATTTGGAAAAGGATACCGCAAAGAGAAATAATTATCCTAAACAGATCTCTATTTTATAAAAAGAAGGTTCTCTACATGCACTAAAAAAGATAAAATGATATATACAGAAATTAAACTTGAACTATTGCACAGTTCTATCAATGAGTTGTGAGAGTCTAAGAGATACCAAATATAAATTATGCAAATAGCATACATATAGAATTTATGCACACCTCAAACTTAGGTATATTTCTTCTGGTTCCTCCTTCAAATGCAAGCACTGGTAGAAATGCTAAAGCAGGTCCTTTTATATCCACAAGAAAGTTCTGCACAGATATAAAATGAAATTTTAAATAAAATAGAATAAACCTCAAAGCTAAGAAAAAAATTCAATTACTTTCAAGGAAATAGAAAGTACAAGAGTTGAAGGGAACCAAGAAATTCATTCATTTTGTAATTTGTAGTAATTTTTTATTTACATATTATACGTTAAGATACATTACAGCAACGTTTGATCCATGTAGCCGACCCCACCTAGCGGGATAAAGCTTGGTTGTTGATGTTATACGTTAAGATGCAACTACCCTGAATTACCATCATGTGGTTTGTGTTGGGTGTAGGCAAAAACTATATTTGTTGAAGAAGGCCAGTATCACCATGCAATGGCTAATTCTCTTTTCTTGCCCAACATTAAGGACTTAACAAAGTAGATAAATACTGATCTAGAACTATAAGCCTTGAGCACTCCTCTAGGGCAATGTACTCATCTGACTCAGTTTTCAGAAACTTCGAAGAAACAGAGATCTTGATATTGTATGGTTATGCGAAAAGGTACAAAATGTTTTGCTGATGGTATCTTGATCATAGAACAAAGACCAAAATAAGATAACCCTATTTTATCCTGGAATAAGACAATCCAACTTAGGATAAATCCCTAAATAAAAATATCCCAAATGGAACCCCTAATTTCTAAATTGAAATCCTAAAACTACTTGCCCAATTGATACCATTACCATAAACTTTATATAGTTAATAGAAACTAACAAGTTATAGAACCTATAAAAATGGCATTCAGCCAGAAAGTAGAGCAGACCTAAAGAACTTCAATGAACAGAAAAACTAAACAAAAATATAAAGTTTCTTACATCTGATCTGGAGTCAACAACTATTCCGAGAACTGAATCCTCTGCATGAGGCACATACTGTACAAAACAGCATAATCAGAATATGGAAGTAAAGAAGATAGCATTTCTATGAGCCTAGAGAAAAATAATTGCAATTCTCTTCCAGAATGCAAATTAGAATTCATCTTAAAAAGCAAGAAATTAATTCTCATATACTAATACGTACAGAGTGTGCTAAGGAGTAAAAATTTAAAAGCAAAATAGCGCACACATCACTAACCTAATTTCATGGTTACCACCTCATTCAATGAGGTTAGAAAGAGATCAAAAGCAAACATTCTAAAAGGCTCAACACAAATTACATGACAGGTATTGTCTCCAAATATAGAAGACAACCAAATTTTGACACTAACAGATGACATTACAATGAAAAATGAAAGCATTGATTTTGGGATGTTACTTCTACCAACTTCCACTTTAGCTCTCTTGTTGTAGATCGGAAACATATTAGTCCATTCTATTAAAATATCCCAAGAATACATATAATAGAAACACATGCTTGATTGTAAGGCATATATTATAGATATTTGGCAGTAAATTCAAATAACAGATAAACATGTTATAAAACCATAATGGAATTGAACCAGTAAATTGAAAAATCAACATTGTCATTATGAGTCAAAGAAAGCCTTTACATTACTATACTCACCCTCTTCTGAGAACTTTCAACCCAGTATTTATTAGGCTTGGAGAACCTTAGCCTGCCAGCCTTCATTACAGAAATCACATCATCGTCCTAAAAAAAATTTATACAAATGAGAATCTGTTACTAATATACTGGAAAAAATGAGAAAAATGCAAGAACAATCCTTTACTATTTCCTTCTTGCTTAGAAGATACCAAGTATGGAGATGAATAAAGAAATGAGAGATTTAGAGCAAGACACCTCAGGTTCACACAAAATTGAAATTTGAAGTTCCATAAAGTATATGTATATATATATAAGTTGAAATTTTAGAGTTAATGAAATGATGAGTTTCCACACACTTTATCCCTAAGTAAAAGAAGAAAAACCACTTTATAATTTCTAAGTGAAATATGTTTACTTAATTACTTAAGCTAGGCTACCCCCACAAAGAATAGAAGTTACCATAGCTAGCTCCACACAGTTTGCCATTCTAAAGGTGGAAAGTGAATTAATGAAAAACAAACAAGTTTTCACATCCCAAGCCTAAAAATATATTAATAGTGAAGAAGAAATTCAAATAAAAAATTCCAGTGCAATCATACGTTTTCAAATTTCAAACAGCATATCTCAGAGGGAAATTATCAATTGATTGTTATCTAGCACGACTGTCGAGGTCCAGTGTCAAACTAAACAAGGCATCAAATAAAGAAAAGGCATCGATAAAAATGAGTGTCTGTGTGTGCTTCTAATATATATTGCACTAATCTTGAACTGAAAAAAGAGTGAGACACTTGACTAGTGCAATCGTAAGTTTTCAAATTTCAAACAGCATATCTCAGAGGGAAATTATCAATTGATTGTTATCTAGCATGATTGTCGGGGTCCTTGGTGTCAAACTAAACATGGCATCAAATAAAGAAAAGGCATTGATAAAAATGAGTGTCTGTGTGCTTCCAATATAATATACTGCACTAATGTTGAACTGAAAAAAGAGTGAGACACTTGACTTAGGATCTATTTGGATTGGCTTTTTTGAACTTATCTATTGGCATAAGCATTTATGAGATTGTTTGACAGAGTTTATGTAAACAGCTTATGGCATATCCATCAGCTTAATTCACCTTATTCCCGTAAGCTCTCCAGGATAGCTTATGAAAACAATTTAACTATGTTTTATCTTTTGTTATAGAAATAACTTATGCATAAACACTTATATGAACATTGTTTATATTGTAAACATTCAATTAAGTTGTTTATCCAAACAGGGCCTAAGCATAGTAATGAATGAGTGTTGTAATTTTGTGAAAATGGAGAGGTACCTGACGTAAACCGCCTCCAAGCTTAATGGTCTGGTTTGTCATGGTAGATAGGTCAAGAACCACATCTCCCGGATACTATAAAAACATACATTATTATTTTATTAACATAATGAAAAAAAAATTGCAAAATAGTTGTACACGTTAACAAATAGCAGCAAAGCACTCACCACTAATTGATCTAGTAAGTTTGTGGAGGATTTAGTTTCCATTCGACAGAGAAATAAGAAAACGATGCAAAATCACTGGCTTGAAGTCCCTGCAACTTTGTATTTGAAACTGTAAACAACATTTAGCATACAAATATAATAGGAACCATGACAAATAGGAGAATTAAGATATTGCATAATTAGCATTGCATCAAAGGTTACAATAAGATGGTTGGAGAGAATCTCTCTCCTAGAAGGAATGATAATGGTAACTCCATGTAGAGTACCCTAATTACTGATACAGGATAATCCTACAACAGTACTCTCCATCCAGGGCCGGTAACTCCTCGTGATCATTACATTTTTTCTTGCAAAAACATTAATAATGTATTCATTACAATCAAGATTCTTTAAAAAAAAATCATTTGCAAGTCACGATTTCAAGGCTACAGTGCAAAAACCACATGAAAATCAATATCAAATAAGAGAAAAAAATCAAGTCACAATTTTTGAAAAAAATATCCCTTCTCCCTCCTCCTTCACAAAATAGCACGATGTTTGAAAAAAAAAAACATAATAGAAGACCAATAATTCAACGAAACAACACACGAACCAAAAAAAACAATCAAAACAAAACTACATTGTTCAAAATAAGAACCAAAACAACCATTGAAACAATATAAAAGAAGAATAAATAAGAGAGAAAAAATTGGTAAGAATGAATAGAAACGAACCAGAACTAAACGATTAAGAAAGAATGAAGGACGGTGCCGGCCGAGTTGCCGGAAAACGAAAACGGTGCCGGAAGGTCGGTGGAAAGTCAGAATGGTTTTGGAGTTTAAGAATGGTTTTGGAGTCAGAACGGTGCCGGAAGTGAGCGTAAAAACGTATACGAAAAACAAGAAACCCTATTTATATGGTTTTTAGTTTTAGGCCTAATTGCACTTATATGGTTTTAGTCTCTCATTTCTCAATTGTCTAATTTTAATTATGTGGATGTCTAATTGTATTTACACATAGATATAAACATTTTCAACAACAAAGAATAGAAAAATTGTTAGGAAAATAAAACAAGAAATTGTTAATAAAAAATAAAAAGTCTTTAATCTATTAACTTTTTTTCTTTTTCATCCCATCTTTTTTAGAAGACCGTAAAATTAATAAAGAAAAATAACGTATCTCATTTCTCTTTCTCCTCCATCTATGTTAGTTTTTTCTTTACGGTACCAATATTTGTTGACCACACTACATCATATTTTAAATCGATATTTACATCGACGAGTATCACATGTTTGAAATTGTGTCTCACACGATCGGGTAACATTGGATAATAAGCACAGTGTCGAAGACTAAATGAAACTCGGTCGAGAAACTCGACGAGTGAAGTTTCTAGATCGAGTCCAATTGCTTCAAAACTTAGAATTGGTCCATAACTCAATGAAGTGGAAGTCGTCGTGTATGGTTTCTTTAGACACATGGTAGCTGATGAGTTTGATTATTGATTTTATTTTTATGTAGCTTTTACATGACACAAATGTTGTCTTATGTTCACGCACTACAAGAAAATAGGGAGAAAAATATAAAACAATTATAAAAAAAAAAAAAACAAAAGGAAAACCTAGATTTCTCATTGATTTTGATTGCCGACAACAACTTTGGTAGAGTTTTCAACAATCAACTAAGCGGCTCAATTGTTGGCCAATAAAGCTATAGAGGCTATTTTTTGTTTTAGAAAAAATTACGACGGGGCTACTAAGTTTTCTTGTTTTAGGGTTTTACTTTTTTTAATGAAAGGTTTTACTTTTTTTTTTAAGAAAAAAGTGTTTATCTTTGTGTTTACTCAACGTGAATAGGGTGAGATGATGATCTCCTTTGAAGTAGATTGGACTTGGGATTTGAATCTATCTTTTATTTCGAGTTTAATAGATATATAAACTAGTTTTATACTTTGTTCAAAAAAAATAAATAAAAGAGTTTTACACTAATACGACATCCAATAAGAATGATTTATTTTGCCAGGTCTAATCATAAAAATGGGGTGGAGTGGAATGATGTGACAGAATACATATCTTATTGAATGGTAATGTAAAACCATTTTTTATTCATTCATTCAAATTAAAACAATACATCGATCGACAATAATACACATACAAATTCGCTAAAATCGAAAATGAGAATTTGCGAACAAACTCATAGCACGCAAGTTAATAGCAGTAAAATGCCTACAAATTTGACAAATAAAGTGATCATCACACTCGTGCTGTCAATTTTTTGTCAAGTGATAACATTCTAATCTCCTAAAAACGATTGTAAAATGATCATTAATGTTACTTTAATTCATATTAATTTCATGTTTCTCATTAAAAAAAAAAATCAAAGTGTGATAATAGATAGATTTTAAGTATTTTTTTTTTGTTTATAAGAGGATTCAAGTATTTAGATACTTATAATTTATTTTTAGTTTTAACTATCTAGTATTTAGGAGAAAGAAAGTCTTATAATCTAGAGTTCCCTATCACAAATGAATGATTAACCATTAAAGATAAAATTTTATCAAATTTATTATTAAATTAAATAAACAAATCCTAAACATCAGCTAGTTTGGGATAAGTAATTTAAAAAGTGATAAGGATTTTTTTTTTGACAAATGATAAAGAATGAACTTGAATAAAAAAAAAAATGGGAAGATCTAATATAAATTATGAATCATGATGTATTAACTTTTACTACAAGATCATTCTCTCATGCATTTAATAGGACATTGAATATTACTCCACTTATGTTACTCTAATGAGCAAGCATATTCAAAAACAAAACTCTATTTTTTACCAAACATCTAAACATGCAATCTAATCCACTTTCCAAACCATCAATATCAACATTCAATCTCTCCAACAATTTCAATGCCCTTTGACCTTCACTATTATAATCACTACTTTTCTCTCTTCCAATAAGACAACACAAAACATTGTTAAGTTCTCCAACACCATTGTTGTTATTCTCTTCTTTCAAAGAAGAAAACAACATCATAGGCTTCAACTTTGAAATCAAAGATGACCCTTTTGTTCCAAGTGCTGGCATAGACAAAAAAAATAGCACAGAACATAGTATAGTTATAGTAATTGTATTTGCTTCTCTTAAAACTGTTGCCAAAAAAGCTAGTTTCTGATCTTGATTATCACAAAGAGAAAATGAATTAACTTTGTTCTGCATTCTCTTTAGGTGCAAAAGTTGTTTTGAAATTTTCTTCTTTGCATTCTTTCTAAAACTTTCATATGAAGAAACACTATTTTCAATGCTTGAATCACCTTTTCTAATTCTTCTACGTATTGATGACTCAAGTGTTTGCATGTGTTCTCTAAGAATCAACAATAAATCCCTTGAATACTCACAAGCATCTAGCAATGTGACTGAATCACACAATGTTTCTGATATGAGTTTTCCATCTTTGTAGTGAAGAAGAGCTTGTTGAGTTTGTTGAGAATTGAAGAGTTCTTCCTCCATGCAATTGTACATCTCTGCAAGTAACACTAAATCACTCTGAATTGTCTCTGTTTTTGAATAAAAGTTTGATGAGAGAGAGTGTTTGTGATGTTGTTTAAGGTTGTTTAAAAGTGATTGTACTCTTTGAGAAGAGGGGTTTCCTCTTGTGGGAAAACTAATGGATCTTAATGGTTGATATGTATAGGGAAATTTTGAAATGGCTTCCATTGTTTTTGTTTGTTAGGATGGTGTTGCTATGACAATGATTTGCTTGAGTGACAACTAGCCTTTGTTCAATCTTATTTATAGGAACATGATTGGGACTTAGGAGGACAAAAATATGGTATCATATTTTATTGGGTGAACCTATTCTTATTATTTGGTGAAACATTCTTCCAGCCAATTTGAATTTAAATTTTTGACAACGATTTATTTTTAATTGAAATTTATTACCTAATTGAGTTCAATTATTTGATTAGTGTTTATTAGAATTAAAGGCAAATAGTTAGTTTCACATTGACTATAAACAAATTAAATTTTAAAAATAACTTATATATCTAATATTTTGAAATTTTAAATGCAGATGAGTGTCAAAAATCTCTTGTAATCTTAAAACCTTTAATTTATTGTTAACCTCGTAAATTTTTTTGTAGCATATATCTAAATAACATTTCTCTTTTGAATATCAGATCACATGTGTACATGTGGTGGCAATTTGTGTGATCTATGTTTCATATGGCTTTCTGACAATTTAGGCCAGCAATTCGGTAGCTCAAGTCAGTAGTAGTCTTAAGTTTCCATCACAGGCCTGTAATCTAGGTATGAAGAAATCATTTGGATTTTGGGAGACAAATATGAATTATGAAGGCAAATCCTATACAATTAGTAAAAACGCACGTTCATTTTTGTTGACTCATTTATTCTTAATCAGATGATTCACATTATTCGAGTGTGTGATTGCGGATGATTGTTGACGACAGACAATTCATATTTATAAATTATGATTTTTGAAAATGGATTAATTGCAATGTAATCACCCCTTTGAAAAAATTAAAAATTTAGCACTCTCTAAGAACTTTAGTAATTGATTTGTTGCAATTGCAATAATCAAATTTTAATTTTGCTATAAATTAATAATAGACGAATGCTAAATAATGATTTGAAACTGTGGGGTATGGTGATGGTAGTGCATTTACTGTTATAGGGAGACAAAGGGTGGCAATCAACCAATGATATATTTATGATTTCTCCTACCTTGGAAATTGATGTGTTAGCATAATAAAAACATCATGGCATATAATTTGTTTCTGTTGCTTTGGTTTGGTTTATGGTTGTGTCTATAGTTAGTAACAAGAGAGATGGCACTTATAAGAATCACATGTTGATTTCGACATGCATCGTACACCTTATGAAATGAAATATATAAAAAAAAATTTAAAAAGTTGCACAAATTTTTAACTAAATATATTATTGTTTTAATTACTATTTTTATTTATATTTTATTTTAGATAAATTACTAATTAACAAGTTTTCTCTTTTGTTGTGTTCTTCTGCGTGCATTAGCAGAGTAAACAACAACATTACGTTTCAAGATCAATGTATCCAAGCATTATATTCTATGACACAAGAACTTGTGAGTTGTGATAGTTAAACTTACATCTATAAAATATTTGCATCTGTTGCCGTACTTACAATTCATTATAGGAAATCACTTTTTTAATAGTTGCATGAATCAAAATTCTTAATTTAATTTTTCTTTTACATTCAAATTTATCAATAGAATAAAAGTTGAAAAGATAATATAAATAAGAATGGAGTATTTTGTCAAATTCATCCGATAAATTTCAAAATAAATTTACAAAAGTAAAATGACGTGGCAAAACAATGTTTTTTCGTCAAATATCAATGTAAAATTAATTTATAGTGACAATTCGTGTCTTTTAGTTAAAAACTTAATTGATTTAACTTAAATAATACATCTCAAATGTATTGAAGTCATGTACTAAACCGAGATAAGTAAATATACTTAGAAATTTAATTGATAAAACTAAATTAAATTTTTTTAAAGAATACATCTTTTGAGAACTAAAACAATATTTTCTCCCTTCAATCAAGGAATACATCTTTTAAAAACTTGTTAATAACATATTTAGATTAGATAAAGTGTGAGTCATGTAAATTTTAAAGTAAATTTTAATTTTTTTTTAACAAAAAATCCAATCTTAATATTTAAAATGTTCAATCTTAAATGGACGGTAGAGATGGTATGAATGTAGACAATCCAAATACTTGTTTTTCCAATACAAACAGAAATGTCAGAACATATTTTTTTGGGCACAACATACTAATATAAATATTTTTTTTGGGCACAACATACTAATATGAATACAAAATCAGACAGTGAATACCTTAGTTCTCTAGCTCTAGAATACCCCGAAAGAAAACATAAGCCTAGGTTTTGTTTATTTTTTATTCTATTTTCTGAAAGCATTGGCTCTTGGAAATGGTTCCATGTGATTTTATGTAAAGCATGTGTATCCTCGGATGAAGGTCATATGTTTGTGTATCATGAAAAAGACAAAACGATGTTATGTCCAATTTATATTCTTATTAAGCGTGACAACAAATTAAAAAAATAAATATTATTAATAAGCAAAGACAAGCATAAATAATAAATACATGGTGGACTCACTGTCAACTAACATGACATCAAGCAATCAAGACATAAAGGCTTTAATTCGTTAACCATTATTAGTTCAAGTAATAATTAAATTAAAACAATCAGTCGTAAACACTGTAACGAAATTTTACTATATTCTCTAATGACATCAAACCTCTATTTCAACTGATAGTATATCTATTTTCCAACGGAGTAATCTAAAGATGTTTTTAGGTATGATTTTATCAAATTCATATACATTTTTTTTTATGTAGACGACTTAATATATACCAAATAATCAATTAAAGTGACATTCAATACAAGAAGTACAACAATAATAAATATACGATTTAATTCATATACATAATGTAAAGAGTTTTAATATAGTCGATTTTCCCTCAACTCTGTAACTCCTCACCTTAGTCACTAGAGTGACTATCCTTGTATCCAAGATTGATAATTTTTTATTGGTATTTCTCTTACCAGAATCTTTCTCTAAAGTAGGGATAGTCGTTAAATAATCAAACTGAATAAGACTTGGAGAATGAGTGGATCTTGGACTCAATTCAGGTGGCTGGTCCTCTACTGATCTAAAAGCACACCACTCCATGTGGAAGTGATGGTTTCCCTCTATAATTTTCTAATATACTATCTATTATCTATCTATATAATTACTATTACGTCGCACTAAGTGCTGAATAAACATCGTTTTAATTAGCAAACTTGGTATATGAGATCAAATCTACACACTGCTGGACAAACATGTGATGTAACAGCCCCACATTGATCAACGTCAACCCTTTGGTGTACCCTCGTGACTTGCATGTGATTTTATTTAGTTGAATAGGATTAGGTCATTTGATAATACTAACAATAAACATAGTTATATGAATAATTTTTATGAATACGATTTATAACATTGAATATTCCATATTATGAACTTTTTAAAATTCCCTTTATATTAAAACCTATACAAGTTTTTGCATTATTATTATTATCGTTTTATATTCAATTTTGTGGCTGATCAATCATCTCAGTCATTTTTAAGGAAGTGAGACGTAAGGTGTAAAATAAGAGCTTGATATGATTCAAGGTTAAAGTAACAACAAATAACTTTGATTAAATGAAGGTGGCATCAACTTAATTCCATTTGTTAAATCATGCATATTTCACATTGTGTGTTTTCTGATACAACTTACAAAACCATCACCGAAGTGAAATCTTAAATCATTATGAATAATGTTACTAATTCTACATACTTTCACTCGTACAATTCTTCAGCCGGAAGTGTACACTTAGCTTAAAATGGGAATTCCAAATAACAATGGAATGGAAGAAATAAACATTGGAAGAGACATGCATCGTAGTGTAAGAGAATAACCTCAACTTGAATCATCCTTCTCATCCTTCACAGTATCAACTGAAGATGAACTGGCAAGACATTTAGGGTACTCAAATGGAACAGTTGTCAAAGGCTTGTCATCTGACAGTCCTTGACAAGCCAAACCAAATGTGTATCCGAGGGCCAGAGCCACAGGAACAGCAACAGCATTTCCAACTTGCATGTACCTGCATTCAAGATAGAACTATTCAGTGCCAAGTAATATATTATGGATAACGAAAAAGATAGAAAATGTTTTAATAACTTATGACTCATTTACTTTCTAAAAACATTCAATTTTCATTTTCAATATTTACGTTCTATCTAGGTGAATTTAGTGACAGTTGATTATGGATTCTTCTTTTAATTTTTGATAGAGAGAAAATTAAAGCTAACTAGTGTTTTGACATATTTAAGAATTTTCACAAAACTACATTTTCAAAAGCTTTTACAATATCTTTTTTATTAGTGAAAATGGAAAAAGGAAACACCTGAAGTAAACATGCACTTAACTCAGACTAAAACTACATGAAGTCGTTAACATTTAATAAGGACTGATTTTGAATCCTTCTAAACATACCTCTCTTTGATAGGCCCACAAAGTTTATAGCAATCAGGAAATCCTTGAAGCCTTGCATTTTCACGTATGCTAAGAACTCGATCTTGTGCTGGGTGGAGAAGGGCCTAAAAATAAAATAACTTGGGATTGAGAAAATGCATGGTGATACTTGAAAAGGGAAACAACCACGAAAAAACTTGCCACTTACACAACCAGTCAACAAGTGACATAGCCAAATCAGTTAAATTGAAGAAAAATAATACTTAACATAAAGTCCTTGTATAGTTCACAACTTAACATCACATGAATCATAAATGAAACAATCGTGTTGAAGAGATTTTATACTGGGAGAGTTGTATAAGTGGCACTAGTTTTTGTTGAAGAATCAAGAGAAATCATATTTGATTCTCTTTTATTTTATATTATTATATTTATTTTTATTTTATGATTTTGTCATTATTACTCAGTATTACTATTGTAATTTCTTTTCCTATATAAACAGCTTAAGGCTGTAGTAATAAAACATGAAAGTATTATATTATTTTGTCTTTTACTTTCTTCATGGTATCAAGAGCTCTGGTTAGGGTTCTGTAAACAACCCATCAGGGTTTGTGGCTCTAATCAACTGAGCTATGGCACAAAATACCCCATGGAAGGCAGCCCTTATGAGTAGCGGTGGCAGCAACGACCATGGTTTGGGTAAAAAATCAGAAGTAGTCGACAACGCCGACAGTATGGGTTTAGGCAGCGGCCCAGGCGGCAGTGGCGGCGGCCCAGGCGGCAGTGGCGGCGGCCCAGGCGGCAGCCCAGGCGACAATAATGGTTTATCTAACAATGGTTTTTCCAACTTTTTTGGCCATGAGGGAACTTCTAATGTCCTCAAGGTTGAAATTCAAAAACTCAATGGAAAAAATTATGTTGAATGGTCCCAAACCACAAGATTGATATTAGACGGTAAGGGAAAATATGGTTTCCTAACCGGAGAGGTGCAAATGCCTGCCACTACTGATCCGAATTACAGGTTTTGGAAATCTGAGAACTCTGTTATTATCGCTTGGCTGCTTAGTAATATGGAATCAATGATAAGAAAACCTTTTATGTTTTTGCCTACTGCAAAGGAAGTTTGGGAGTCAGTCAAAGAAACATATTCTGACATTCAGAATTCTTCTCAAATTTTTGATCTCAAATCACGATTGTGGCATGCCAAACAAGGAGATAGAGATGTCACTACCTATTACAATGAGTTGATGACACTATGGCAAGAATTGGATCTCTGCTATGATGATCATTGGAAGTGCTGTGAGGACAGTGTTTTGTTTCTTAAGAGACAGGAGAACGACCGAGTATTCATGTTCTTGGTTGGGCTTAATAAGCAGCTCGATGAAGTCCGTGGCAGAATATTGGGAAAGATTCCATTGCCATCACTTCGGGAAGCGTTCTCAGAAGTTAGAAGAGAAGAGGCGAGACAAGGTGTTATGATGGGTAAGACACCTTCTGTTGGTGAGGTTGAAAGCGCTGCCCTAATCTCTAAGAATGAAGACGGGAAGAGAGATGGCAAGAAACCATGGTGCGAACATTGCAAACGTCTAGGGCACACACGTGATACGTGTTGGAAGCTCCATGGAAAACCTCTAAATTGGAAGAAAAAAGAAGGAAACGAAGGTCATGCCCTCCAAGCTGGTACCTCTAATCAAGAGAAGCAGTCCCCTTCAAGCCCATCTCCTTTCACCAAGGAACAATTAGATAAATTGTACAAACTCCTTGAGTCTCAAACTCCTTCTTGCTCTATAGCTCAAAGAGGTAATTTTCCAAATACTGCTCTACTTAGTGTCACTCCCAGCCATACTTGGATTATCGATTTTGGTGCTACTGATCATATGACTGGGGAGTCGAGTCTATTTTCTTCTTATAGTCCTTGTGCAGGTAACCACAAAATTAAAATTGCAGATGGCTCTCTTTCAGCCATTGCAGGGAAAGGTTCTGTTATTCTGTCACCTGTGTTAACCTTAAAAGATGTCTTACATGTTCCTAATTTATCATGTAATCTGTTATCCATTACTAAATTAACAAAGGATATAAATTGTCAAGCTAACTTCTTTCATTCTCATTGCACTTTTAAGGATTTGAGCACGGGGAAGATGATTGGCAATGCTAAGGAGAGTGGAGGACTCTATTATCTTGACAATGGACTCGACTTCAAAGACCAACAAAAAACAAGTACCTGCTTTGAATCTATTTTTGTCTCTTCTAATAATGATGATATTATGTTATGGCATTTACGGTTAGGACATCCTAGTTTTCCGTATTTGAAACATTTGTTTCCCAAATTATTTTCTAAGAAGGATCCGTCTTTATTTCATTGTGAAACTTGTGAACTTGCTAAACATCACCGTTCTTCTTTTTCTACACAACCATATAAACCATCAAAACCGTTTGCAGTTATTCATAGTGATGTTTGGGGTCCTAATAGAATAAACACCTTTTCTAATAAAAAATGGTTTATAAATTTTATTGATGATCATACTAGAATTTGTTGGGTATATCTATTAAAAGAAAAATCTGAAGTTGGACAGGTTGTCAAAAACTTTTTTACAATGGTGCATACTCAATACCAAACAAATATTCAAGTCTTCAGAAGTGACAATGGTAAAGAATATTTTAATACACTTTTGTCCGATTTTTTTCTTGCAAATGGGGTTGTTCATCAAAGTTCTTGTGTTAATACACCCCAACAAAATGGAATTGCAGAGAGAAAGAATAGGCATCTTCTTGAGGTTGCTAGAGCTTTACTATTTGCAAATAACATTCCAAAATATTTGTGGGGTGAAGCTGTTTTAACTGCATCATATTTAATTAATCGAATGCCATCTAAAGTTTTAGATTTTCATACCCCTCTTGATGTTTTTCGAAATTATTTTCCTTTGACTAGTGTCTCTGCTAATTTGCCATTAAAAGTTTTTGGTTGCACTACTTTTGTTCATGAACATAAACACCTTGACAAACTCGAGCCACGAGCAATAAAATATGTGTTTACCGGTTACTCTCCAACTCAAAAGGGGTATCGATGTTTTGAACCGAAATCAAAAAGAATTTTTGTAACCATGGATGTTACTTTTGTTGAAAATCAACCATTTTATACTGACATTCATCTTCAGGGGGGAAACTTTAAGGAAGATTCATCTTTTACGTTTGAAAACATCATTACTTTAAGTGATATAGTGTCGTCACAAAATTTTGAGACTTATATAGATGCACCAAAAGAAAATGCCCAAGAATCCATATTGAAACTCAATCCACTTATGAATGAGGTTTCGACAGATTCGGGGGCGACAATTTCAAATCAAAATCACAATGATCAAAATCACAATAATGAAGGACCACCTGAAATGCCACAACATAATGACTCAGATAAAGAGACACAAAGCAGGTTTACTACAATTGACCCTACTTGGAAGGGAAATGTCTTTGAAAGAAGAAACCATAAACAGAGAAATGAAGGACCCATTTTCCGACCCTTCCAAGATTCTGAACCAATAGATAATCCAACACATCATCTTGATACAGGTAAGTCTTCTTCTGTTGTTGAGAGTCATGTCGAGTATCCTGATATAGACCTTCCTATTGCAATTAGAAAACCTGTTAGATCATGCACTAAATATCCTTTGTCTAATTATGTGTCATACTCAAAATTGTCTTCTTCATTTGCTGCATTTACCTCTAAGTTGTCTGCTGTAGAAATTCCAAAAAATATACAGGAGGCTCTAAAAATTCCAAAGTGGAAGGAAGCTGTTCTTGAGGAGATGAGAGCTCTTGAGAAGAATCAAACTTGGAGAGTCATGACGTTACCTACAGGAAAGAATACTGTTGGTTGTAAATGGGTATTTACTGTAAAATATAATTCTAACAACACAGTTGAAAGATACAAGGCACGCTTGGTTGCTAAAGGGTTTACTCAGACATATGGCATTGATTACTCAGAGACTTTTGCTCCCGTTGCCAAATTAAACACTATTAGAGTCCTCTTGTCCTTGGCAGTGAATTTAGATTGGTCTCTTAACCAACTTGATGTAAAAAATGCTTTTCTGAATGGTGATTTGGAGGAGGAAGTATACATGGATAGTCCACCTGGCTTTGAAGATAAATTTGATTCAAATGTGTGCAAACTACAAAAATCCCTTTATGGTCTCAAGCAATCCCCAAGGGCTTGGTTTGAAAAATTCACTCGGTCGGTCAAAAAGCAAGGATATATGCAGGGACAATCAGACCATACTCTGTTCATGAAATTCTCTAATGTTGGTAAAATTGCAATTCTAATTGTATATGTAGATGATATTATTCTCACAGGAGATGACATTGTCGAGATGGAAAGGTTGAAGAAAAATTTGACACAAGAATTTGAGATCAAAGATTTAGGCGCTCTTAAATATTTTCTTGGTATGGAAGTTGCTCGCTCAAAGAAGGGAATTGTTGTTTCTCAAAGAAAATACATCCTAGATCTCTTGGAAGAAACTGGGATGAGTGGGTGTAAACCAGCAGATACTCCTATGGAATTAAATGCTAAACTTTGGGAGAAAGGCAGTGTTCCTATTGAGATTGGAAGATACCAGAGGTTAGTCGGCAAACTTATTTATCTAGCCCACACTAGACCTGACATCGCTTTCTCTGTGAGTGTTGTAAGCCAATTCATGCATTCTCCCTATGAAGAACACTTGGAGGCAGTTTATCGGATCTTAAGGTACTTGAAATCCAATCCTGGAAAGGGTTTGTACTTCAAGAAAACTAATGACAGAGAAGTATCTATATTTACAGATGCTGATTGGGCAGGATCAATTACTGATAGAAAATCCACCACTGGATATTGTGCCTATGTTTGGGGAAATTTAGTTACTTGGAGAAGTAAGAAACAAGGGGTTGTTGCTCGAAGTAGTGCAGAAGCTGAATTCAGAGCAATGGCTCAAGGAATCTGTGAACTTTTATGGATTCGTAAACTCTTGGACGAATTGAAAATGAAAGTTGACTCACCCTTAAAATTGTTCTGTGATAGCAAAGCAGCAATAAGTATAGCTCACAACCCTGTACAACATGATAGAACCAAGCACATTGAGATTGACCGCCATTTCATAAAAGAAAAAATTGATGCTGGAATTATATGCCTACCATTTGTGACTTCCAATCAGCAAACTGCTGATATCTTGACAAAGAGTTTGGCAAGACCCAATTTTGAGCGACTTATAGCCAAGTTGGGCATGACAGATATCTATGCACCAACTTGAGGGGGGGTGTTGAAGAATCAAGAGAAATCATATTTGATTCTCTTTTATTTTATATTATTATATTTATTTTTATTTTATGATTTTGTCATTATTACTCAGTATTACTATTGTAATTTCTTTTCCTATATAAACAGCTTAAGGCTGTAGTAATAAAACATGAAAGTATTATATTATTTTGTCTTTTACTTTCTTCATGGTATCAAGAGCTCTGGTTAGGGTTCTGTAAACAACCCATCAGGGTTTGTGGCTCTAATCAACTAAGCTATGGCACAAAATACCCCATGGAAGGCAGCCCTTATGAGTAGCGGTGGCAGCAACGACGATGGTTTGGGTAAAAAATCAGAAGTAGTCGACAACGCCGACAGTATGGGTTTAGGCAGCGGCCCAGGCGGCAGTGGCGGCGGCCCAGGCGGCAGTGGCGGCGGTCCAGGCGGCAGTGGCGGCGGCCCAAGCGGCAGTGGCGGCAGCCCAGGCGACAATAATGGTTTATCTAACAATGGTTTTTCCAACTTTTTTGGCCATGAGGGAACTTCTAATGTCCTTAAGGTTGAAATTCAAAAACTCAATGGAAAAAATTATGTTGAATGGTCCCAAACCACAAGATTGATATTAGACGGTAAGGGAAAATATGGTTTCCTAACCGGAGAGGTGCAAATGCCTGCCACTACTGATCCGAATTACAGGTTTTGGAAATCTGAGAACTCTGTTATTATCGCTTGGCTGCTTAGTAATATGGAATCAATGATAAGAAAACCTTTTATGTTTTTGCCTACTGCAAAGGAAGTTTGGGAGGCAGTCAAAGAAACATATTCTGACATTCAGAATTCTTCTCAAATTTTTGATCTCAAATCACGATTGTGGCATGCCAAACAAGGAGATAGAGATGTCACTACCTATTACAATGAGTTGATGACACTATGGCAAGAATTGGATCTCTGCTATGATGATCATTGGAAGTGCTGTGAGGACAGTGTTTTGTTTCTTAAGAGACAGGAGAACGACCGAGTATTCATGTTCTTGGTTGGGCTTAATAAGCAGCTCGATGAAGTCCGTGGCAGAATATTGGGAAAGATTCCATTGCCATCACTTCGGGAAGCGTTCTTAGAAGTTAGAAGAGAAGAGGCGAGACAAGGTGTTATGATGGGTAAGACACCTTCTGTTGGTGAGGTTGAAAGCGCTGCCCTAATCTCTAAGAATGAAGACGGGAAGAGAGATGGCAAGAAACCATGGTGCGAACATTGCAAACGTCTAGGGCACACACGTGATACGTGTTGGAAGCTCCATGGAAAACCTCTAAATTGGAAGAAAAAAGAAGGAAACGAAGGTCATGCCCTCCAAGCTGGTACCTCTAATCAAGAGAAGCAGTCCCCTTCAAGCTCATCTCCTTTCACCAAGGAACAATTAGATAAATTGTACAAACTCCTTGAGTCTCAAACTCCTTCTTGCTCTATAGCTCAAAGAGGTAATTTTCCAAATACTGCTCTACTTAGTGTCACTCCCAGCCATACTTGGATTATCGATTCTGGTGCTACTGATCATATGACTGGGGAGTCGAGTCTATTTTCTTCTTATAGTCCTTGTGCAGGTAACCACAAAATTAAAATTGCAGATGGCTCTCTTTCAGCCATTGCAGGGAAATGTTCTGTTATTCTGTCACCTGTGTTAACCTTAAAAGATGTCTTACATGTTCCTAATTTATCATGTAATCTGTTATCCATTACTAAATTAACAAAGGATATAAATTGTCAAGCTAACTTCTTTCATTCTCATTGCACTTTTAAGGATTTGAGCACGGGGAAGATGATTGGCAATGCTAAGGAGAGTGGAGGACTCTATTATCTTGACAATGGACTCGACTTCAAAGACCAACAAAAAACAAGTACCTGCTTTGAATCTATTTTTGTCTCTTCTAATAATGATGATATTATGTTATGGCATTTACGGTTAGGACATCCTAGTTTTCCGTATTTGAAACATTTGTTTCCCAAATTATTTTCTAAGAAGGATCCGTCTTTATTTCATTGTGAAACTTGTGAACTTGCTAAACATCACCGTTCTTCTTTTTCTACACAACCATATAAACCATCAAAACCGTTTGCAGTTATTCATAGTGATGTTTGGGGTCCTAATAGAATAAACACATTTTCTAATAAAAAATGGTTAATAACTTTTATTGATGATCATACTAGAATTTGTTGGGTATATCTATTAAAAGAAAAATCTGAAGTTGGACAGGTTGTCAAAAACTTTTTTACAATGGTGCATACTCAATACCAAACAAATATTCAAGTCTTCAGAAGTGACAATGGTAAAGAATATTTTAATACACTTTTGTCCGATTTTTTTCTTGCAAATGGGGTTGTTCATCAAAGTTCTTGTGTTAATACACCCCAACAAAATGGAATTGCAGAGAGAAAGAATAGGCATCTTCTTGAGGTTGCTAGAGCTTTACTATTTGCAAATAACGTTCCAAAATATTTGTGGGGTGAAGCTGTTTTAACTGCATCATATTTAATTAATCGAATGCCATCTAAAGTTTTAGATTTTCATACCCCTCTTGATGTTTTTCGAAATTATTTTCCTTTGACTAGTGTCTCTGCTAATTTGCCATTAAAAGTTTTTGGTTGCACTGCTTTTGTTCATGAACATAAACACCTTGACAAACTCGAGCCACGAGCAATAAAATGTGTGTTTACCGGTTACTCTCCAACTCAAAAGGGGTATCGATGTTTTGAACCGAAATCAAAAAGAATTTTTGTAACCATGGATGTTACTTTTGTTGAAAATCAACCATTTTTTACTGACATTCATCTTCAGGGGGGAAATTTTAAGGAAGATTCATCTTTTACGTTTGAAAACATCGTTACTTTAAGTGATATAGTGTCGTCACAAAATTTTGAGACTTATATAGATGCACCAAAAGAAAATGCCCAAGAATCCATATTGAAACTCAATCCACTTATGAATGAGGTTTCGACAGATTCGGGGGCGACAATTTCAAATCAAAATCACAATGATCAAAATCACAATAATGAAGGACCACCTGAAATGCCACAACATAATGACTCAGATAAAGAGACACAAAGCAGGTTTACTACAATTGACCCTACTTGGAAGGGAAATGTCTTTGAAAGAAGAAACCATAAACAGAGAAATGAAGGACCCATTCTCCGACCCTTCCAAGATTCCGAACCAATAGATAATCCAACACATCATCTTGATACAGGTAAGTCTTCTTCTGTTGTTGAGAGTCATGTCGAGTATCCTGATATAGACCTTCCTATTGCAATTAGAAAACCTGTTAGATCATGCACTAAATATCCTTTGTCTAATTATGTGTCATACTCAAAATTGTCTTCTTCATTTGCTGCATTTACCTCTAAGTTGTCTGCTGTAGAAATTCCAAAAAATATACAGGAGGCTCTAAAAATTCCAAAGTGGAAGGAAGCTGTTCTTGAGGAGATGAGAGCTCTTGAGAAGAATCAAACTTGGAGAGTCATGAAGTTACCTACAGGAAAGAATACTGTTGGTTGTAAATGGGTATTTACTGTAAAATATAATTCTGACAACACAATTGAAAGATACAAGGCACGCTTGGTTGCTAAAGGGTTTACTCAGACATATGGCATTGATTACTCAGAGACTTTTGCTCCCGTTGCCAAATTAAACACTATTAGAGTCCTCTTGTCCTTGGCAGTGAATTTAGATTGGTCTCTTAACCAACTTGATGTAAAAAATGCTTTTCTGAATGGTGATTTGGAGGAGGAAGTATACATGGATAGTCCACCTGGCTTTGAAGATAAATTTGATTCAAATGTGTGCAAACTACAAAAATCCCTTTATGGTCTCAAGCAATCCCCAAGGGCTTGGTTTGAAAAATTCACTCGGTCGGTCAAAAAGCAAGGATATATGCAGGGACAATCAGACCATACTCTGTTCATGAAATTCTCTAATGTTGGTAAAATTGCAATTCTAATTGTATATGTAGATGATATTATTCTCACAGGAGATGACATTGTCGAGATGGAAAGGTTGAAGAAAAATTTGACAGAAGAATTTGAGATCAAAGATTTAGGCGCGCTTAAATATTTTCTTGGTATGGAAGTTGCTCGCTCAAAGAAGGGAATTGTTGTTTCTCAAAGAAAATACATCCTAGATCTCTTGGAAGAAACTGGGATGAGTGGGTGTAAACCAGCAGATACTCCTATGGAATTAAATGCTAAACTTTGGGAGAAAGGCAGTGTTCCTATTGAGATTGGAAGATACCAGAGGTTAGTCGGCAAACTTATTTATCTAGCCCACACTAGACCTGACATCGCTTTCTCTGTGAGTGTTGTAAGCCAATTCATGCATTCTCCCTATGAAGAACACTTGGAGGCAGTTTATCGGATCTTAAGGTACTTGAAATCCAATCCTGGAAAGGGTTTGTACTTCAAGAAAACTAATGACAGAGAAGTATCTATATTTACATATGCTGATTGGGCAGGATCAATTACTGATAGAAAATCCACCACTGGATATTGTGCCTATGTTTGGGGAAATTTAGTTACTTGGAGAAGTAAGAAACAAGGGGTTGTTGCTCGAAGTAGTGCAGAAGCTGAATTCAGAGCAATGGCTCAAGGAATCTGTGAACTTTTATGGATTCGTAAACTCTTGGACGAATTGAAAATGAAAGTTGACTCACCCTTAAAATTGTTCTGTGATAGCAAAGCAGCAATAACTATAGCTCACAACCCTGTACAACATGATAGAACCAAGCACATTGAGATTGACCGCCATTTCATAAAAGAAAAAATTGATGCTGGAATTATATGCCTACCATTTGTGACTTCCAATCAGCAAACTGCTGATATCTTGACAAAAAGTTTGGCAAGACCCAATTTTGAGCGACTTATAGTCAAGTTGGGCATGACAGATATCTATGCACCAACTTGAGGGGGGGTGTTGAAGAATCAAGAGAAATCATATTTGATTCTCTTTTATTTTATATTATTATATTTATTTTTATTTTATGATTTTGTCATTATTACTCAGTATTACTATTGTAATTTCTTTTCCTATATAAACAGCTTAAGGCTGTAGTAATAAAACATGAAAGTATTATATTATTTTGTCTTTTACTTTCTTCAGTTTTACAAAATAATGCACACAACTTAGAATATTAACCTGGTTGTGAGGCTCTGCTCTTGTCACAACAGTTGACACAATTTCATCCCACCACAAACGACCAAAAGGCCTGTGTTTTTTCAGCAGGTACATTAGAATTTTGATATAGATGAAATAACCAAAAAACATGAAAACAGAAATTGGATAATATGCTAATACATACTTTGAGGAGGTTCCACGGACAAATGACATTGCATAATCAGGAACCTATGCAAAAAAGAAATGTTCTTGTGGTCAACAAATAAGTAGCTTCAAATAAAAATGTGTGCCTAAGAGAAGACAAGATAAATACCAAAGGCTTCCCAGACTGTAGTAACACTCTTTCAATCGAAGGGTCCCATTCAACTTTGTTGTCTTTCACAAGAACTCCAGGCAGGTCTCTGAAGTTTGCACCCTAAAAAGCCAAGCAAGAAAAATTAATACTTACAGGGAGATAAAATAATCTAACAGGTCATACAAGATATGAAACCTTCTTCTTGGGAATTTGGCAAACTCTTTCATAGTCATCTTTATTTAATTGCAAGGGACGATGGTCATACAGAACTCTACGTGGTGCACTTTTACTGGTAGCCATATAATTCACCATCTCTACAAAACAGAAAACAAAGATCAGACACTATCAATTCTGTAGGGTAGTTTGTGCAGTTAATGCATAGAAGGTAGTATATGACAAATTTTCTTACACCATGATCTGTAACATGCAATGCGATCACATCATACACAATTTTAGTTATAACAAAAGCAAAACCAAAATGCAGTTAAAATCTCTGCAGTCAGTAGATTTCAACTGATAATAAAGATTGGCTCAATTTTATTTAATGAAATCAATATGTTAAACGTTTAATTTCAATGCAGCCACATTCCACTGCAATGACAACAGGGTATTCTAACTACAAATAACCAAGACACAACATACTTAAAAACTCAAATAAGTGCAAAAACACACCACTTCTCTTTAATCTGATGTATTTTTGAAAATCGGTACGAGGATTGGTTCCGTAACTCATTTCATCCTGGCTCTCATCATTTGCAATCTGTTTGATATAGATATAAGATAAAATAAAGAAATATCATCAAAACTTTATATGAATCAAACAAACTAATTTAACAATGTTATGTAAGAAAAATAAACATACCGGAGGGAGATCTGCTATTGCATCCTTAAGGAAAACGGCATCTGCCAACTGACACTTTTCATTAGTGGCATATGCAACTGTAATTTCCTGCATTATGACAATAGCCAAACTCCAATGATTAAAACTTCACAAAATCCAAAGACATATTCCTTATCTAAGGAAATGGATCAAACATTTCTAATTCTATTAGTCCTTACTTCAAACTCAGTGGGTATGACTCCTCTTGATACTACCTCATGAGTTGGCAATGGATATGCAGGCAATTTCTACAAACAAATAAAAGTAGATAAATCACCAACCTTCCAATTTCAAGTTCAAATTAAACATTGAATCAAAATATTACTAGTAGTAAAAACAATAGCCGTACTTGAGTAGGAAGAGCTCCCCAAAGAAAAACACGCATCCGAAATTGAGGAAGGCCATAAGATCCTGCAGCCATCATACCCATTCTAGCTTGGTAATTCATGGCCACTAGACGGCCTATGGCATATCGACCCAAAAACCCACCAGCAAATTTCAAAATGTCAACAACATTTTCCATGAGCACATATTTAGGCTTCAAGAAATCAATAATGTCCATATAAACAATCAACTGCTTATTCTTTACATCCTCCAATGGGGCATTTTTGTTCCTGAATCGGTTGAAACCACTTACACCTTGACAAGGTGGTCCTCCACAAATAAAATCAGCATCACCCTGAACAAGTGTAAAGTAATACAAATCAGTTGATACCCAGTAGAAGTGAAACAAAGTTGTGTGCAAGACTACAATGAGGGGTGGAGATACTCACTGGAAGAGGCAATAACTTTTTCTTATATCCTTTTGTAACAAAATCTTTCAAAGCTTCCTTACAGTCACTGTTACATGTAAAATTACAGTTAGAATCTCGCATAGATATTTAGCTGTAAGCATTTGGTAAGTGACAAAAATGTAGTAAAGCGAAGTTAAGGAGAACATTAATCAGTAGTTTGATAACTGGATTTACCTCAAACCATCTATTGGCTCCCATGTATCCTCACTGGAATCATAACCCCTCCAACGCACCTAAATGATGACATCAAAATAATCAATACTGACTGAAAAAGTTTCATTACACAATAAAATTAAAAAGGAAACCATGTAAATCTAGCGCTAGAAGTAGCTATGCATATTTTAAGTAATAATAAGCTAGGATCAAAGATATAGTAGCCAGATTATAGTGCAATACAAAATAGGCTATAAAAATATATAACAATAGCCAGTCCTAATGTAAATCAATCAAGTTGTTGTGCAAGTTCGAAGGCAACATACTTTAAAATATAGTCCTGGTTTTTTTACTTCATTGGGATCACCGTAACAAACAGCAAGTAACTTTTCCACCTCAAATTCCTCAGAGTCGGATGGATTATCTAAAGCTTCATTTTTCACATCACTAGCTTCATCATCGGCTTCTACGTCCACATCTAGATCAGAATCTGACCTTTCAGATCCTATCAATGAAAACTCTTCACATAGCTTAACCCAAGCTTTTAGTAGACTTAAAAAGTCTTCTGCAGGCTCATTCCTCACCTGAATTTCAAATTTTGGTAAAGTACATGAATATTAATATTAGTAAGATTAAGAGTAAAAGAATAAAGATACAATGACTAGTATTAACTACATGATACCAACAAAACCATACCTGTGTTTCTGGGTGGTTTAACTTTAAACTTTCACATGCATGTGAATTTATGTCAACAGCCCACCTCTTTGAAGACAAAAACAACAACATTCTAAAATCAGTCAAAATAAATTGCTTTAAAAATAAGTTAAAATGAACACATTGCTTGTGAAAAAGATTATTCTTAATGCTAAATACCTACCGTGACAAGTTTCATGCCAGATATGGAAGCCCCAAAGCAAAGGCCAGTTGACATGGCTCCACACCCAGAATACAAATCTAATAGCGTCCACTCTGACTTATCAGAACTTTTATGTTGACACTTCCCTCCATTGGCCACACTACTATCAGCAACACAACCATTAGAACCAGATTCACTTGAAATAGTAGAGGTTGAATCACTTTCTATTCTGGCTGGTTCTGTAACAATCAGGACAAACCACAACCAACTTGAAAAACTCAGCAATGTGGCATGCATAATCTTTGTACAAATCATCATATATAAATAATGAAATTCCTACCGTTTACAATGTTTGAAAAGGTTAAATAGGGCACGGTGTACTTCATATCATAATATAGATCACAAGAAGGAACTTTCTTCTTTGTACCCACCTGTAGTTACAAAATTATAAATGCATTCAACCTTTTAATTAAGGCAAAAACAATCATAAATTACACAAACTAAGCAACAGCAAATAAACAAAACACCTACATTTGGAGCAATTTGCACAATTTTAACTTTGGAAACAATACAATCAAGAGGGTTTTCATCTTTAACATCCGATATAAACACCCTCTTCCTATCAACAAGATTGCCATGATCCTTAATAACCTGCACAAGCATTTCAAATCTCCAAATTTAACAATACCCAAAACAATCCACTAAAAATACAAAACACAAAGAACAAAATCAAACATTCTCACCGTGTCTTCAGCTCTATAAAACCACTGAGCAGTAAAATACTGCTCTTTATCTGGAGTTTCAAACATTTCAACAATCCTTGCTATATAATCAGGTTTACCATCTTCAGCCTAAACAAAACAGCGTTCAACAAATCAACACATTAGAAAAAATCCCAAACAACAAAACTAACAAGCATCATATCAATATCAAGGGTATTTTACTCCCTAAAAGTGTAAGATAATATCATTTTTGTTCTCTAATTCAGCCAAAAATACAAATTAATCTTCAAATGATCAAAATAGTTTCCATTATATACAACTTACTATTATAAAAGCATCTAAAATATACATTTACTATTAAAATAATTCACGATCATTATAACATCAAAAACTAAATTCACTAACATTTTGATAATTCAATGACTAATTTAGGTTTTGTCTTGAGTCTGAGATGAAAGTAACTAACACCCTACACTTTAAGAGACTAAAACAGTGGTTTACCAATAAATAAACCTAATAACACAATTTTTAACTTAAAATCAAATCAAATAAAGTAAGAACCTTGACATAAGCATTGTCGTTAAGCTTATAGATAACACCATCAACATTAGCTTCACGGTAGTGACATTTTGCTTTCAAACAATCACTTTCGTTCGACCCACTGCAATCAATCACATACTAATGAGTTTGAACTCGCGTAACAGAAGAAAAAAAAATTAACAGAAATAACTCACTCGTTAGAGCTTCCTTTTTCCCCCTGAAACGGAAACACATAAAAAAAGTGAGGACAGAATGGGAATTAAGAAAAAGTTAAAAAGAAGAGAGAAAGAGAAGTGAAAAGACCTTCTTGGAGTAACGGCGAGGCCATTTAGATTGGGCTTCGGCGTTGGGAATGGGCTTGCCGACGAAACAAGCGCCAGCGTTAACGGGAGAGTGTTTCGCCTTTTTCCGTTCGGATGGAAGAAGAGAAACGACGTCGTCGTTTTGAGTTGTTTGTTGACGGCGTTTACCCATTGAGGCTGAAACGACAAGGCAGAAAGAAGAAAAATGTGATAGTGTAAATAATGAGGTGAAAAAAATGGAGTATTTATTTTGTAGTTCCAGAAGAGCGGGAACTTAGGAATTCAATATTGCGCTACATTTTCGCTACTTTTAAGTTCCCGCACTATAAATAGAAATTAATTATATGTGAGATATTTTTTTATTCTCTTAATTATTAATTTTGAAGCAATGCGTCTCGTAATGATACATTGTGTCCCTTCGAAGACAAATGCTAATGTACCATTTTTTCTTCATGAGTTTTTAATTATTTAAATCATTTTCATTTAAGTCCAATAAGATAAGAATCATCCAACTGGAGTGAAGAAATAGTGTTTTAGTTTAAAGTATATACGATTTTATTGAATGCTAAGTAGTTACAAAATAGTTCAATGGATAATGCATCTGGTTGACAAACGCTATTTCACTGGAGATATAAGATTTGTTAAAGCATTAAAATTTAAGACGTACACCAATAATATTTTGTGATCTTTTGTTTTATTTTGGGTGTTATTGTGTTGTTCAATTTATCTTTGCATGAAGTATTGTGACTCATACTTTTTGGAGTGGTTTAATACTTTGTAATCATGGTTATGTGTCAGATGATTATGTTATCGAACTATTTTTTATATATTGTATTAGAAACAATATTTTGTGTATGAATGAAAGTTATCTCATGTTTCTAAATTTTTTAAAGAAACTAATAATTGGTATCCAAAGCCTCTTTGTTCTTGAAGGGGTTGTGATTTAAAACCATAAAGAAATCAACATACCAATTTTTTGACAAATAGAATATTGATCTGAACTGTTTTCTTGATAGCTTATAACAATATTACACAATCAGCATCTCTTGTATTTTACAGGAAATAATTATGAAATATGATCTATAAAGACGATGATTCGCTTTAGGGCATGTGATATTTGGGAGGTGGTGGAAACACCCATTGAACCACCAAATTTGCAATAAATTCCAAGAGAGTTAAGGCTCTTACCATCTTTCACTTTATTGTGAATGATGATGTTTTCATGAGAATTTCACACTTGGAGACAACAAAACAAGTTTGGGAGATGTTGGAAGAAAAGTTTTTTGGGAATGAAAGAATCAAGCAAATGCAAGTTCTTAATCTCAAAAGAGAGTTTGAAAGAAGATGGATGAAGCTAAAACTACAAATGATTTTATGACTAAAATTATGACCCAAATTAGATTGTTGAGGGAAGAATTTCTTGATAGTAGAATTGTAAAAAAAATCTTGGTGATTTTACTTGAAAGATTCGACTCAAAAATTTATTCACTTGAATAGTCTAAAGATATTTCTAAGATGAGCTTAACAAATTTTACAAATGCTCTTCAAGCTCAAAAGAAAGACTTCTTATACACAGGGAGACAAAAAAACTCTTACAAGTCAAACACAAAGGAAAAGCCATAATAGTCAAAGATGAAAAGAATTTTGTTAGGAAGCATTATGGAAAACATACAAAGAGAAGAAAAGGTTTATAAAGGAAAAACACCACCACTAGTACAATGTAGATATCGCAACAGCAAAAAAAGGAATATTAAGAAGTTTTGTAGGCTGAAATAGCACAAACAAAATCAACAAAGTCATACTTCCCAAAAGGCAAATGTGACTGAAACTAATGATAGCATAAACAAATTTATTTGGGTTCTAGAAACTAAGATCGTGAAACGTAAAATTAACTTGTGGCTGAATCATAATATCTCACTAAGAGTTAAATTGTCTTAATTAAATAATTATTGTATGATTCGTCAACATAATTTTTATCTTTCTTCAAGATGTCGATAGGTGTTGCTCTTCCTTTAAAACTATTTTTTTAACATTTTTATGAGGGTGAGATTGAAGGTTCCACGTAAATCAATTGAGTTAAGAGGAATGTTAATGGAAGTAGAGAGGATGGGGTTTTGGGATAAAAATAATAATCAATAGGCTTAATTGCACTTTTGGTCCCCCTATTTTAGGTGAAAAGCGAAAGTAGTCCCCCCATTTTGTTTGTCCCCAGTTTTAGTCCCCAAACAGATTTTGAGTCAAAATCATGATGAATTGTCATTTTTTTAGTGATGTGTCAAAAAACGCTGATGTGGCAGATGTCTACGTGGATTAAAAATCATTATTATATTATTCCAAATTAAAAAATACCATTTATGTTTTTAAAAGCTATTATTATATTTATTATTCTAAATTTTAAAAGAAAAACTAAAAATTAAAATAAAAATTCAGCCAGCACCCTAAAATCAAAAATCAAAATTCAGCCCCAATTTATCCAGCCCCAATTCAACATCAGCAAGGCATGTGAACCCTAATTCAACAAATCAGCTCCAATTCAACATCAGCAAAGCATGTGAACCCTAATTCAACAAATCAGCCCCAATTCAACATCAGCAAGGCATGTGAACCCTAATTCAACAAATCAGCCCCAATTCAACATCAGCAAGGCATGTAAACCCTAATTCAACAAATCAGCCCCAATTCAACATCAACAAGGCATGTGAACCCTAATTCAACAAATCAGCCCCAATTCTTTTTTCCCTTCCGTTTTCGTCCTCTTCTTTTTCATCCTCTACTTCATCTTCGTCATTCTTTTCTTTCATCTTTGTAAAAAATGGATAGAAATTCGTTATGGGATGAACCCAGATGACCCAACTGAAGATGATGAACACAATTTGTAAAAAATTGAAGAAGAACACAGTGAAGAAAAAGATGACCCAACTGATGAACCCAAATGAAAAGGATGACGAACATAGTGAAGAACAAAAACGAAAACGAAGATGACGAACACGGCGAAGAACAAAAACGAAGATGAAGAACACGGTGAAGAACAAAAACAAAGATGACGAACACGGTGAAGAAGATGAAGAAGGGTTGCCTGGACGAATTGGGGCCGAATCGTTGATTTAGGTTTCAAATGTTGAACGGATTTGGGGCTGATTTTTTTTCTTTTGAACAACGGAAGACCATCATTTTTTACTTTTTATTTTTTTTGCTTTTCTTTTAAATTATAATAACAGACTTAATTGTATTTTTTAAATTATAATAATAGGCTTAATTGTATTTTTTAATTTGAACTAATATAATATATAGTTTTAATTCACATATACATGTGTCACATCAGCGTTTTTTTGACAAGTCATTAAAAAAATGACAACTTATCATGATTTGTACTCAAAATCTGTATGGGGACTAAAACTGGGGACAAACAAAATGGAGGGACTACTCTCGCTTTTCACCTAAAATATGGGGACCAAAAGTGCAATTAAGCCTAATCAATATTTCATTACTTGGTAAGTGGTTTTCAAGATTAAAAAAAAAAAAAAACTTATGGTCCAATGACTCCTTCAAGTAAAAAAAATTGACGATGAATTAATTTTGTGGAGTATTTGTTGCTCTCCCTTAAAAAATCAATATTTCAATATATGATTTTGACTAATTCTCTAAGATAGTAAAAACCCAATTCTAAAAAATTTATCGCTAGGCCTGTTAAAAAATTGTTATTGATTAATTTTATATTTGCTATTCAAATTTACAAATATAACTAAGGAAATAAATATATAAATAATATAGAATGAAGGAGAAAGAAGTAAACTAACCTTAAATTCTCCAAAAGAACATCTGTGTGGGATTGACAAGATAAAGTGACACAATTACAAGCTTCGACTTTTTAAAGGACACAAAAAACATAATGAATTAGATCAAACGAGTAAATAATTTATTTTAAAAATTCAAAAATACTATTATTAATTAAAAAGTAACACAATTACAATTAATACAACAATTAAAATATTTGTCAAATTCACATAAATTTATATTCTTATATTTCGTATTTCACAGATACACTTTCTAAATCACAAGCTGTAACTAATCTTATAAATACACTTATTTATCATGTTTTGAAATAGTTTTACCTCACACCCAAGAACATACATGCACCCTATGAGGCATGGACAGCGCACAATTTGCCATATTGGATAGTGAATCATTATATTGTGTTGAAAATAATAATATATATGTCTTGGTCAAATGAAAAAAAAAACTCTTTTTAACGAAGAAGAATTATTAGTAGGACTAAAAAATTTATAAGTGAAAGATCCGAGAAATTAAGTGTTTATTAATTATTAATATTAAAAAGTTATAAATGTGTAATATGTAGATGTATAACATATTTAAATACCTTAGTAAGAATAACATCGTCTAGATATTTTAATACACCCTAAATTTGTAACGAAAAATCAAACTAACTTTTCATGTTTACAATATTTTTTATTATCATTTTAGTATAAAATATCATATTTTTTAAAAATAAAATAAAATATCATACTAATTAGGCATGACAACGGGTGGGGCGGGATACATTTTGCATTCTCCACATCAACTAATTAGAGAAAACCCGTATGCCTCAGTTTCAGAGCGGGTGTGAAATTATGTTCTCATCTATGTCACTTTCCGTCCACACTCACACCTATTTATATATATAAAATTATAAATTTAAAAATCATATTTATTATAATTAATATAATAAAATAATTATTATTAGAGAATAATAAAATAAAAAAATATTATATAGAGGTAAGATTATAATTTTTAATATTTAAAGAAATATTAAGTATATTCAATACGTATATGTATATAAAATTTAAAAATTACAATAATATTACTTGTGAGCGGGTGCAGATACATAGTGGATATCACCACCTAAAATCCGTCTCCGCACTCAAATATTAATTTCAAAAAAAATTCTTACCCACACCTAATTAAAACGGATTTTTCGCACCAAAATAAATATCCGCAGATGCGGATTATGTTGTCATCTCTAATACCAATTAAGCTATATTCTTTATAAATAAAAAATAGAGTAAGCAAGCTAATGATTTGGATGACATTGAACCCGTTGATTACGATATTGCTGATGAATGTTCCATTAATCACTACACCTGCGTCATTAATCAGCACTACGCCTCCGACACGTTATATTTAATTTAAACGTTTTCTTTTGTTTTTTTGTCAAGAGGACAAACATCATTAATTAAAATTATTGCTAAATATCTCTGACTTGGATTTCACCATTCATAATATATTGCAGGAGTTTAATTCATCTAACTATCGGCATAAACAATTTTTGTTCTATATTAATTAATTAATCCAATCCTCTTACAAATATAATGAAATATCAGCTAATTCTTTTAAATAACTAACTTTTGTAGAGAGAGAAGCAGATATAAAAATATTTAAGAGTTTTTTGAATTCGAAAGTCTTACTTTATTTAAATACTTGCACTATCTTTTCGCTCTATATTTTTCTTATAAAAAAATACATTAAAGAATGGTGAATTAAATAATATTTTATAATTTTTTTTACATTAATTGTATGTGTCAATTATTTATATAAAAAACGTGTATATCAATTAAATTCATATAAAATATATACAATAATGTGCAAACGAATATTAACATATTTGTTTATCTATTTATTATGGATCATAAAAAAATAATTTTAATATTCAATAATTATGAACGAATATATTTTACTTTTTGTCACTCTTTAAATGAAATATCTAAACCAATAATTCTTGAATAAAATGAGTATGATATTTATAAAAATATACTCAACATTTAAAAAAGATTTTGTATTTATCTTTCTTCTATTAAAAATATATTTTCTTAAAAAATTAATCGAAAATAACTATTTTAATTGTAGCATAAAAAACATTTTTAAACAAAATATTTTCTTAAGAAAGCTTTACACAAAACATAACTGAAAATGTATCAAAAATGATTTTTAAAAATCTTAAAGAAACGAATTTTGTGCTGTGACCAATTAACTACACCTGTTACATATATTTTTTTAATTCCTACTTCAGCTGTGACCAACCACACCTGTTACCAATTAAATAAACGAATTTTGTGTTGTGACCAATTAACCACACCTGTTACATATATTCTTCTAATTCCAACTTCCAAGTTTGAAGTGATAAACAAGTTACACTTAAAAAAATAAATAGAAATTACAAAATTTTATGAAACTATAATTTATTCAGTTATTTGATTAAATAGAGAAGAACAAAACTAAAAATAAATAATCTAAAAGAAGAATAAAATTGAAAGATATAAATGCCACACAAAAACTTTAATATACATGATATAAATCTAACTTTATATAATATTTTAAAAATCCAACTGACTTGACCCATTAATAACACTAGATCATTGGGTCAGTGGTAGAATTGAATGGTCACTTATTAAGCTGAATAACTTGATCTCTATTAAAAAATCATTCAAAATTTTCATGGCATAAAAAATTTACAAATATAAATTTCGATAAACATATACTTTCTTATGAAAAACATATACACTTCTTTCAATCATAACAATATCATTTCAGTCGGTTAAACTAATCAAACCGAATATATGTTCGGTTCGCGGTCCAACTTGTTTGACTATTCGGTCCAATTTTTAAAACACCTCTCTATATATTTAAATTCTTATATACATATTCCATGTATGTTATCTTGTCAAAACTAAGCAAAAAGTTATATATATAGAACCATTGAGGACGTTACAATGAGAAAAGACATGGTTGATCAATGCTCTAAAGGCTACGTGCCTTTGTCACCGATTAGTTTCCTAGAAAGAGCAGCCACCATGTTTGGTGACAAGGTTTCCATCATCTACAATGATCATGTTAGATTTTCATGGAGACAAACCCATGAAAGATGCCTCAATCTTGCTTCTGCTTTGGTCAACTTAGGAATTTCTCATGGTGATATTGTAAGTTAATGTTTATCTTCCAACCATCTCATGATATTAATTCGTATCATTTCCTTAATTTACATTGCATTTTGACAATACTTATTTTTCATTTTTCATTTTATATAATATTGAATTATGGATTTCTTCTATTTATAGTTTCATTCGGATTTCAATTTATATCAACTCATGTAGTATAAATAATTTTTTATGGTTAAAAAGTATTAAACATTTTTAAGAGACACATGAAGGAGTTTAAGAAGGAGGTTATGAGTCCAAATCCAAAAAATTAACATAAACAACTAATTTTTTAACATTTGCCTATAAAAAATAGTTTTGCACATTTCAAATCAAAATATACTTTTTTAATTAAATTTGTTCTTTGTATGAAGATATTTTAAATAAGTAAAATTTTCATAAACAAATTAAATAACAATAACTTTTACACTATCAAAAGAGTTATAACATCTAATCATGATCATATATATGACTTTTAAGATAATTATAATTGAAGTCAATCAATGTTAATGATATGATGATTATAATTTAATACTTACACAAAAAATTATATTATCAATGCATGTTAGTTGAATTATTTGATAAATTGACGAAGGGTGGCAAAACGGGTGAACAGTTTTAGTCCTCCTTACTCCACAATGTGTTTATTGGGCCGACAATTTGACTCTTTTTCTCCCTTTTTCTTATAGAGCAGCGATTAAATACATACACCGAATGGTGAAAAAAAGTATCATGAATTATAACTCGTATCTCAACATAATAAAATGTTCATAAAATTATTATATGAGATGTATTTACGAGACCGACAATTTGACTCGTGAATCACAAAAGAAAAAAGTATAACTATTAAAATATTTTAATTTTAAGGCGAGTTGGATTACCTAGGTCATAAGTCATAAAATTGACCTAATGTGTCATCGTTCCCGCACTGTCACAATTTAATTAATTTACCGATTATAGGGAGCAATGGACTTGGGTGTTATATGATCTAAAACATCAAGTATTCATGCCTAAAATAATGAGTTAAAACCTTATGAAGTTTAATTTGTAAAATATAAGTTGTATAAATACATTCATATCTTGTATAGGATTTAAATTATAGATCTTGTGTGAATTAATCATAGTATTTTTTTTTGTCTTTTATAAGATAAAAAAAAAACACTTAATTAATGGTCAATTTATATCACAGTTTATTTTCTATAAAAGAGTCAAGGTGCGAGTACATAATAGAAAACATGAAAGTTGTTTTTATATAATATAGTAACATGACATTTAAATTGAACCGTAAAATATGAGATTTAAATTCTTCAATTAACATGAAAACATTTGAATGGACAATCTCCACCAAATTTCTCTTTACACTCTCTCTATTAGCTATTTAATCTCATTAACTTTTATCTTCTATCTTACTTTTTCTCTTTAATTTTTTTTATAAATATGTGAGAAAGATGAAGAGATGGAGAAAGTATAGAGAATAATTTAGTGGAGAGAATCCAATTCCACAAAACATCACAATAAAAATTTAAAAGTCTTTATATTTAATTACAACAAAAAATAAAGTCAAATACACAAAATATTATATATAACAAATTATACATCATTATATTTTTTGGATAAATAATATTTTATTATTATTTAAGTAAGTCAGAAATATCATCTCTAATAAAATAATGAAAAAAATATAGTAACTAGCTTACTTATACGAGTATTGAGTATCTATTTTTTATTTTTTTACTATATTACAATTAAAGTAATGTTATTAAAATACACATATGACATAAATAAAATACCGTAAAATCACATCTTTGTTTTTTTATAAAATATCAAAATATTATATTTATATCTCTATCAAATCTTATATTTAATAACATTATAGAGATGGAAAGTGTATTAAGCCATTTTAATGAATAGGATGGTTTTTTTTAACCGAAAATATGAGATGTGGAAGGAATTGGGGGCACATGATTTCATTATTACTTTTCACAATATGAAATATTTTGTTTTTGAAGTTTAATTTTTTCAAACGATCTGAAATTAATCTAATATATAAGCGCGTATTAATGGAAAATTGAATATAATACCGTGTTAAACACTGTTCATCTAATCATATTAATTCAAATACAACTTGAAAATGATTAAGTCGCTGTCCTTATTCTATGACTATGACTTAGTTGGCGACGCTGACATTTTATTCCATACCAAAATTTACACCAATCAAACACGTTATTATTATTATTATTATTAATAAAATCGAAAGTCCTTTTTTTTTATGACCAAAAAATAAAATGGAAAGTCCTTAGTCTTTGAAAAACTCTATTTTAACTTTCAAGCCATTTGAATGTGGCAAATCCATATAGAATATTTATGATTATTTTTACTTTCCTCTTGTCAGCATCATTTTTGTATATTCATTATATTCTAAAACATGATTTTATCTTTGTTTATAATTAAAATCCATAGAAAAACATATAATCGATGACTTTACAAAAATGACCTTTCGATTATTATTTTTATTTTACAAAAATGGTCAAATTAAATAAGAAAAATATGAATTTTCAGTGTCATTAGATTTTTATAGTTCAACTGAGCAACTAATCTAATCCGGTGTCTTATTTGGACTAATTAGATTTTTTTCATATAGTTTTGATGATTGTTCATTCGCCGCTATTTTTGTGTATATAATGTTAAATATATTGTTAGAAGCGTGCTCTCAATTGTGTATTTTAAATCAAATTTCACTTTTGAAAGTTAAGTTCCGATAAAATATCGAGAAACGAGAGATCTGCATTTGCCAATAATCTCATTCACTTTGGAGGCTATTTTTGTGGTTCGGTCCATGCTAAAACAATAGATCAAATAGATTTTTAGTGTCATCGGAGTTGCAACGTTCAACTGGACAACCAATCCAATTCAATCCAATCCAATCTGGTGGTGTCTTATTTGGACTAATTAGATTGTCATATAGTTTTGCTGATTGCTCATCCGCCCGTATCTTTGTTTATATAGTTTTAATATATTGTTGGAAGCGTGCTCCCAATTGTGTATTTCAAATCAATTTTTACTTTTAAAAGTTAAACTCCGATAAAATATCGAGAAACGAGAGATCTCCATTTGCCAATAATCTCATTCACTTTTGAGTCTATTTTTGTGGCTTGATCCATGCTAAAACAATGGATCAAATAGATTTTTAATGTCATTGGAGTTGCATAGCTCAACTAGACAACCAACTCAATTTGGTGTCTTATTTGAGCTAATTAGATTTGATTGCCCATCCATCTCTATTTTTGTTTATAGAGTGATAAATATACCGATGGAAGTGTGCTATCAATTGTGTATTTCAAATCAATTTTTACTTTTCAAAGTTAAGTTCCGATAAAATGCCGAGAAACGAAAAATCTATATTTATCAACAATCTCATTCACTTTTAAATCTATTTTTGTGACTTGATCCATACTATAACAATGGGTCAACTTACCATCCTTTGAGTTAGGTCAAATTTGACAGCTCCATAAGTACACATCTATGTATTGACCAAAAAAATATCTATCTATATAGTATATTATTCTTTTACAAATGTCAACTCTTAGAGTATGTTTTTATTTCAAGGAATTTAATTATACATCTTAAAGTTTTAACTCGAATGTATGCATAACTCTTTGAGTATGTTTCTGTTGTTTTTGCTAATTAAGTAACATTATCATTCATATTTTATAAGTGTCATTTTAGAAAATAAATTTTGTTATAAAATAAATGTCGTTTATTTTTTCAATCTAACATTAATTAATTTATTTCAATTATCCCTTAAATTAATATTGTGCACATCACTTTCAAATTATTATAGACTAAATACCACCCGTGGTCCCTTAACTTAATTTCAGTTAACGATTTAGTCATTATTTTTTTTCCGATTTTGCCCTTTATGTTTTTAAATAATGTCAGCGTTACCATTTAAGTGGAGTTCCGTTAAGAAAAAGTTAAGAAATCTTTCATCCGTTTTCAGAAAAAGTTACCCTTTATGTTTTAGAAATATTTCAGAAAAATGTTCAAAGTTTATTCTAAGTTTAGTAGTAGGATTGATTCGTCAAAACTAAAGTTATCAGATATTTATATTCTATAGACATCACTTCAGATCAGTGACAATCGTCCTTAGAAGTTTGATGAACATATACAATGATCCAGATGAGAGATTTTTTAACTTTGTCTTAACGGAACCCCACTTAAAGGATAACGCTAAAATTATTTAAAAACATAAAAGACCAAATCAAGAAAAAAAATAAAAATAATAAAAGACTAAATCGTTAATTGAAATTAAATTAAGAGATCACGAGTGATATTTAGTCATTATTATAATATCCCACTGTACATATGCAAAATTTGTTTTTTTTTTACGAGAGAAAACTCATCATTTCATTATTAATAATAATGTGCTGCAATATGCAAAATTTGTTAATAACCAATAAATAATAAAGGTATATTTGTAAAATTGTTACACTTTTTATTGATCTATGCGAAAGAACAGAGGAGAACGAATAAAAAGAATAACCATTTTCATTCATGCTGTAGTCTCATCACTTGAGAAATAACTACACTAGGTATTAAAGAATTTTGACTATTTTGAAGTTGCAATTTTTTCAGTTAAAATAATTGTTATGCATGCTTACCTCATAATGATTGGTTATACGGAAATACACCAAAACTCCACTCTCTACTTTAGAAAGAAATTTACTTAACCAACATGAAATTGTTCATTATACCCCAACAGAAAAAAGTTTGTTATACTCACGAAGACTCTCAATTTTAGACTCTCAATTTTCCTTCTTACATACTAGTGTGTAGACAGACACGCGACGCTCGTATGTCCTAACGTGTTTTATATATTTTACTAATATATAGGTAGCAACTTTGGCACCAAATGTTCCAGCACAATATGAGCTTCATTTTAGTGTACCTATGGCAGGTGCTATTATTTCTGCACTCAACACCAAACTAGATGCAACAACATTAGCACTTATATTGGAACAATTAGAAGCTTGCAAAGTCATATTTGTTGACTACGGATTTATTGACTCTGCTTTCAAAGCATCAAATATAATCTCTCAAAAAAAATGCAAGCCACCCCTTATTGTCCTAATGCCAAATTATGACCAATTAGTGAAAGATATTCCACAAGGTACCTTATTCTACAATGAGCTTCTGGCAAAGGGAGAATCAAATTTTAAAACTATAATGCCTAGTAATGAATGTGATCCTATATCAGTGAATTATACATCAGGCTCCACAGGAATTCCTAAAGGAGCTGTTTATAGTCATAGAAGTGTTTATCTTAATTCACTTGCAACGATTACTCGTTTTGACATGAATCCTTTGCCGGTTTTTCTATGGACAGTGGACATGTTTAGATGCACTGGATGGTGTTTCATTTGGGCAATGTCTGTTCTTGGTGGCACCAACGTTTGTCTTAGAAATTTCACAGCAAAAGATATTTTTGATGCAATTCATGTTCATAAGGTAACTCATTTGTGTGGTGCACCTACCCTTTTGGAAATCATTGCAAATTGTGACATTATTCATAGGCCTCTTCCTCACAAGGTGAGTATCACAGTTGCTGGTGTATTGCCACCATTCAAAATTCTCAACAAGGTGGCAGAGCTTGGATTTGATGTGAACATTGGATATGGTATGACAGAAGCTTTAGGTCCAGTCATTGTAAGAAAGTGGAAACAAAATTTAGATGATGATATTACA
The DNA here is from genome assembly GCA_037974735.1 of Cicer chorassanicum. Lineage (NCBI taxonomy): Eukaryota > Viridiplantae > Streptophyta > Magnoliopsida > Fabales > Fabaceae > Cicer > Cicer chorassanicum. Next base: position 6,249,801 of record JBBPBP010009780.1, read on the forward strand.
AAGCTAACTTATTATGTTGAGAAAGGGCTAATAGACTTTATGATGGTAGAGGTTGATGTGAAAGATCCAAATACAATGAAGGGTGTTCCTTATGATGGGAAAACCATAGGTGAAATTATGTTTAAAGGGAATACTCTGATGTTAGGGTATCTTAAGAGTTCACAAATGATCGAAGAAGCTTTTAAGGGTGGATGGTATAGGACTAGGGACCTAGGTGTTAGGCTACCTAATGGTTCTTTTAGTTTGAAAGACAGGGAAAAAGATGCTATTTATTCAAAGGGTGAGGTTGTAAGTTCACTAGAGGTAGAAGCAGTGTTGTTGAATCATCCAATGGTTTTGAAAGCAGCTGTTGTGGGGAGATATGATGATCAGTATTTGGTGGAGTCACCTTGTGCAATTGTGGAATTGAAGGATGGATGTAGTGCTACTGTTGAAGATATCATCAAGTTTTGTGAAGATCAATTGGATACTCACATGGTTCCTAAGAGTGTGGTCTTTGGGAATTTGCCTCTTAATTCAACTGGGAAGGTGCAAAAATTTCTTATTAAAGAAAAGATACAAAAGCAATGGGTCATGGGGGGTGTGACTCAATTTAATTAGGGTGTGGTTTGTATGATTTAAAATAAAACAAGGAGAAGTGAAAATTTGTAAGGTGCCAAACAAGCTTGTATTAAGCTTATTTGTTGTTTTATTCTAGACACTTGAAGTCATTACTTCCTAAAGACATGCAGTATATGAATCGTGAGTTGTTTTGAATGTTACAAATAATTTTCTTTTGTTTTTTTAGAAAAGTTTGGGAGTGCAAAAATTGCCTGATTCTAATGCAAGGAGACATGGTTACATATTCTTATGTCATAAACACTACATTATTGAGACACTAAACTCAAAGCTTTTAATGATTTTCATATCTTATAAATGATGTATGAAATCATGGGTCCAAACCAACATAACACAAATTGTAAGATAGATTGTGATTGATAAACTTCTATAGTGCAAGTGTCTTGAATTTTATAACTTTCTACTATAGAATTCATTTGACTTATAGTTCACATGATGTTAACCCAATAATTTTATTTTCAAAATTACATCCAAAAAAGTGTGGAACAAAGAACACGCTCTCATCAATCTTTGTATCACATTATATTATGTGTTGGATAAACATTATTCAGGATAAAAAATTGGCGATCTCACCTTTAAAGAGTGCAAAACTTTCTCGAAAATTAGCAGAAAATTTCCAATGCTAACTTCATTTGGTAGACGAGCAAGTGAATACATAATTAATGTAATGCATCTATCACGGCATCAACAACCTCTTGGGTGGTGCTTGTACCTCCAAGGTCCTTTGTCCGGTATTTTCCCTCTAAAATGACTCTTTTGACAGCAGTTTCCAATCGGTCAGCGAATGCAGGAAACTGAAGATGTCTAAGCATCATTGCCGATGAAAGGAGGAGTGCCACGGGGTTGGCTTTCTTTTGTTGCACTACTTTGTCATTACCAACATTTCCAGCTGAAGCTCCTTGTTCAAATACAGCGTGCTCAGCCCCAACATTACCTGCAAATGCATTGCATCCATAATTTTAGATATTCAAGCTTAAGGAAAAAGTAGCTTTACACAATAATCACTTCTATCTAGACATCATTCCAGAAACTCCACCCCAAGGTCCAACACAAAGGACCAACAGCCCTATCTGATATTTTCATTAAAACCTTCATCCAACGACAGCACTGCCACCGCCAGAGATCCAACCAATCTTCGCTTACTAGATTTGACTCATTTAAAGTTAACTCTCATTCTAGAGGGTGCAATAACATCGCAACCATTGATGAGAAAATCAGTTGTTGATATTTCAATACATTCACGGTTTACTATACACTGCAATATGATATTGAAGGTTGATTTTTCATTATTGGTTGAGATATCTTACTTTATCATCTAAAGTGAGTTCTGAGTTGGTCACTTTAGAAAAGTAAAATGTCAATTTACTGACTTCACTGCTCTTACTTACGTTGCCACTACCATTTGACAACTCCATTACCCCACACTGGCTGCTGTTGCCTCCATTCTGCAACCTGTTGAGGGAGATATATGAATTTCCAGTTTGATTTCTATACCACCTTCATATTTTTCTTTTCAGGGAATACAATCTCTAATTTAATCAATTATTGCTATATTTTGGCAGAAAATTTTCAGCTAATGAAAAATTTTCCTGGAATAATTGTCGGAAAGAAGTAAAAGAACTAGACAAATACACTATAAATCTAGACTCAAGTTCTGAGTAGTCATCACACATCTCACAACAACAATGACAATATGGAAGCAAGATACTATTTGATAAGAAAAAGGGCACAACATAATCAAATGTGAGCTGTAGAGTTTCAACACATTTAGCAATAGTTTTATACCTCCTGGCATGACACCGGTGCCTCCAGCAATGCCTGCCGCTGTATTTGCAACAAGATTTCCATAAAGATTGGGGGTTACCTGCAAGTGGAAATAGTGTTCATCAAGTTCGAAACTCCTCTTATAATTACTAGAGCAACTACAAAGAGAGCATTTAAAGCAACCAAAATTTTTTAGACAGACAAAAAAAGAGGCTGATTTTATTGCAAAAATACTAGTTTTTTACAGTGGGAAAGACAGTGATTTTATTTGAAAAAACATATACAATTGGGATTCAGGGTCAAATTGTAATTACACATACCATGACATCAAATTGTTCAGGCTTTGAAACAAGCTGCATGCAACAGTTATCTACAATAATTTCATTATACTTGATTCCAGGATACTTTGTGGCAACCTCTCGACAAGATTCCAAGAATAAACCATCTGCAAGTTTCATGATGTTTGCTTTGTGCACAGCAGTCACCTTCTTTCTGTTATTTAGATAAGCATACTCGAAAGCATATTTAGCAATGCGCTCTGAACAGAACTTTGTTATTACCTAGCAAAATTATAGAATTAGGTGCTAACAGAAATCCATAAATCACAATGCCGAGGTGGTAACATCATGAGATATAACATTTAAAGATTACACGAAAAATCTCTAGAGTGAATGAGCGGTTATAAAGGAACATAACTTATCCATCAAAAGAATATCCCTCTAGAAAACGGGAAATATCCAAAGCATGATTAAAATTAACAACCTTTAGAGAAACATAAGAAAAAGAAATGTAAAAAAAAAAAAAATTAATATTCCTGATTAATTTAACTACTGTGTACTACTATTTTTCTCTTTGTTCGCATTTCCATAAAGTGTTCCACTGATGTTTGGCAGTTTCAGTACATGACATTCAAATACTATCAGTGAATGCAATATAAGATTATCATCTAAGAAGCTAAGGTTCACCAGTTTCTAAGGACTTAGAAACATAAGTAAATTAGCCCGTCTAATTACCAAATAGCATTCTCTATCACCGAGTTTGAGGGCCAGAAGTGCTAAACTTGCAACCTGAATTCTTTCAAAACTTCAACCCTCCAAACCTCCTAGTAAATTTATAGATAACAAAGTTCACAACCAATTTTCAATGCAAATCATGTCTAAAAGTTCGTTACATCCTAAGTTATCTACCATACATAAAGTACAAGTAAATCATCAAGAATCTTCACCACAAACCACAAGCAAATTATACACCACTGCTTTCCATTTCATCTTAAAGGCTAGGAAATCCAAATTTTATTCTTGTGAGTTAAATGGATCAAATATTTCAATACCTACAAACCGGTCACTAGTAGTACTCACTACTCAATTCAGCAATGCAGCCTAGTAACAAAACAATTCAAATTTCAAACCTAGCCAATGCGTGAACGTGAGTACTCAAAACATAAAGTCTACAAATTCTCACAATTTCTACAAGTCAATTATGAATAACACATTCAAATTCACACAAATACAACCGAACGATCACTTAATTGTCACTGATTATGATTATTCTGATTATAACTTTTTTATTTGAGTACAAAATAAGGGATAAAACAATCATTTTAGTCCTTAGACATGAAACTGTAACTCCTGAATGCATCAAAATTAGTTTAATCCTCTAATATGTCCATAGTCAACTAAGTCAATTTGGTAATTGAAATTGAAATTACCAACAGACAACAATACACAATCGAATATTCTTGTAATTTCAATACATTCAGAGACTATAATAACATAACAACAATGTCTCGCACATTTAAGTATCAAAATGATGAAATACCTTGAGGCTTTCAACAACGCCGGGAACAACCTCATGTTCAAGGCCAGAATATTCTCCCTCTGTATTCTCCCTAATAACAACAATATCAACATTATCATGCCTTGTAGGCAAACCAGGGAGGTTAAAGCAGTTAACAAGTGAAGCATAGAGATCAAGTTCCTTCCTCAATTGCACGTTAAGGGAACTAACACCACCGCCCATAGGAGTAGCAAGTCCTCCCTTCAAACAAACCTTATTCTTCTTTATCGATTCCAACACTTCAGATGGCACCGCCTTCATGTCACCGTGGACTTCGTATTTCTCGAAGTAAATAGGAGCGTGCATCGCTTCCATTACTTGTTCGACTGCGCCGGTGACTAGCGGTCCGATTCCGTCGCCGGGGATGAGTGTTACGCCTCGTGGTGTTCCGTCTCCGGGACGGGGCATGTAGGTTACATGGCGGGTTGGGTTGAGGCGGTGGCGTGAGGCGAAGAGCTGTTTGAGAAGGTGTGGTGCGGATCGTCTCGTCGCCATTAGCGGCGGCGGCGGTGGTGTTAGGGTTTTTGAAGATTTTGAATGTGTTTGATGATTTTGATAGTAGCTTTAAGTATAGAAGATTCGAATTAATGTTCGAGCAGCCATGGAAAGATTCAAAGGAAACGGTTCTTAGCAAAAATAACTAAGGTGAAATTTTGTTTATATTAAATTAAAATAAAGAGCTAAATAAATTGTTTATCCTTACAGATATACCGTATTTTATTTTTAATTTTTTTTTATCAAATAACGGTAACTCAAATATTTTACATTTATAATTTTAGTTTATGTTTTTAGATTAATTCATGTGTGTTATTCAAAAAATTTAATAAATTTTCACAAGTATTTTTGAAAGAATCATTTTTATAAAAATTTAATTTTTTTTAATAAAAGATAAATTAAATATTAATTTTAAAACACTAAAAATTTAAATATTCATATTTAATTCATTCTTTGTTAAAAAATATTCAAATTTTTGTGGAAAGATTCTTATAATATTTTTAACATAACTATAAAAAATTATTTAAAAATTCAAATGATTCATTTGAATTAACTTAAAAGTAAAGACTAAAATTGTAAATATGCAAAATATTTAATGGACTATTGTTTGACCAAAAAAATTAGAGGAATTAAATATGAAAAATTATATATTTATAAGGATAAAAAACTTATTTAACCTTTAAATAAAAAATAGGATAAAAGAGAAGGAAATGAAATTAGAGATAGAAAATTGTAGAAAAACTTACAACAAAAGATAAAAATCCTACATTTTTAGCAAAAATTACACTATATGCTTCTATGTAATCATGGTACAATTGTGATTTTACCAAATTTTTAACCGCTCATCCAAACATAGTACTTAGTTTATGAAGGTAAGAGATTAGGTGGAGTTACAAAGAAACATTTTCTCTTTTTTTTTTCGATCATGCACACTCTTGTTCTAACTTCAAGCCACAATTTTTAGTAATTGTTTGATTTGAAGTTTTGTGGCTAAGGCTTTACGATTTTTGTCTATTATAAAAGGTGTCTATAATAGAATAGTATGATTATTGTTTATAAATTACTTTTAACGTCGATTCTCAAATAATGAAATACTCTTTTAGTGTATTAGTACAAGAGAGCTCAATAAATTTTAATCGATTAAAAGGTCAATCCGTCTTTGTATGTGTTTTAAACTCTCCCTTCCCCAAATGGTGACATTGTCTTGACCTCATGCCACATTTATGACATATTATCTACTTTTAAGTTTTATGCATAAATCCTCACAATTTTATCTTTAATAAAAAAAATAGTGTAAGTGTTATTTATAAACAATTTTTAGTCTCAATTGCTAAATAATGTGAAATTTTTGTATATACCCAAACACTCTTATTGTATATCATTGGAAGTAATCCAACTAGCATGAACTCAACACATACAAGTCCTTGTTTAGTAAAGGTATTTGATATTTGATTCTACATGTTATTTGTTAACTAGCTATGTGTCCATCAATAGCAAGTTAAAGTGGTTGTTATTGAAATACAAAGTGAATGGTATTCGATTACAAAAACTCTCTAATTTAATGATTGTCCAAAATTAATTTCAATTTAATGGGACTTTTGAGTGAGTATTCCATAGCAAAAAGATTTTTTTGTTTTTATGCTTGATTCTATAAATTTTCAATTTTTATTTGTTACTGTTATTTATTTTGGTGCGTCAAAATAAACTTAGTATATGTTTTATCATTATAATATGTTTTATCATCTTTATAATGTGATTAAGGTACTTTTACGAAATTTTAGCTTTTTAATTTTATCTTTGGGATTCTATATTTTTTAAAAGTAGATATGAATAGTAATTTGATGAATGTTAATCGTTTGAGTGAAGAGTATGAAAAAAAAGTTGAAGAGTTTTTATAATTTGATTTTAAAAAAGTTTTTTGGAAGTAAAGGAATATTTTATTTTCCTTGTGTTGTTTGTTTGAATGAAAATACATTATATTTTGAGGAAATACAAAGTCATCTTATTTGTTATGGGATTGGCCTGAATTATACCAAATAGATATGCATGGTGATTCGTTAAACATGTCAAATGCGTCTGAAAGAGTGGAATTTAATGCAAATACCAACAATCAACTAGAGAACATGATACGTGATATTGGACAAAAGTCTTTTAATTTTTCAATAGCTAAGTAAATTTTCATTATAATTTATCAATTATAATTTGAGAGAATTGTACTTAACACATTTAATTTTTTGCACAATATAGTCGTAATTGGAAATTACTCATTATTTATCATAGGAAGAATATTGTAGTTTTCATATGTTCATTGGGATGGAAGCTAGATAAAAATATCATTCACATTATCGATATGTGGGTGTTTAATTTATTTACCGTATACATAAATGTACATGGACTTTTTAATACATTTTATAATACAAATTTAATGAATATTTTATTTTCGTAGAGCTTTGGGTGAATATAATAAGTTCCAATGATTAAGAAATAACAAACCTACATGGAGCATTCACACCGTAAGTTGTTTAGATTATAATTTATATGTTTCTATCTATATAACATTTACTCACTATAATTTTACATGATATTCAATTTGTACCAAAAACAATCTAAATGTTATGAGTGTCGCTACTATATTATGATACATATGTTGAATATTGTATCTAATGGTTTTGTTGATTCATGGATGCAAATATGTGATATAAATGATAAACATTGAAATAATAAATAATACTATAAACTCACACATACAACTGCGATATTTTAGGTTGACAAAACATTCAACCTAACAACATTGATATTTGTCATTTGAGTTAAGACTTATGAATAATAATTTTATTTACTTAGAGTATGTTTTGATAGATTGTTTGATACAAGAGAAATAAAGAAGAAATAGAAGCGAAAAATTAATTTAACCTCGTTTTATGTGAATATATTATGTTTTCAAAATGAATTTTGAAAACTAAAAATAAATAAGTGAGAACCATCCTCTCAAAAAGTATTTTATTAACAAAATTTCTTTTATTTTTGCACTATTTTTATATCAGTTTTTTTTACTAAAAGAAAATATTCATCGATTCAAATTGTATAATACATTAATGCAATAAAAATTTAAAATCGCTAAAAATAAAAATGATGAATATGTGAACAAACACACATCACCCAAGTTAATAGCGTAAAGCGACAACATGACATAAAACAACATGCCTACAAATATGACAAAGTTCAAGTGTCTGAAATACCTATACATTCGGATCTTTAACGTTGACGACGCAAAAGTCATTGACGTGAATGTGTAAGCGATCAAATCTACTATGTCAATATGAGCCAAAACAAACACCGCACCAAAACAGAAAAAAAAAAAAATCACACAAAGATAGAAAAACCAAAATACGTTGTACGTAGACGACGAAATCATAAATTAAAAAAAAAACGAAAGAAAAACTGTACTATGTAGAAGTCATTTATTTAGATATAACGAAGGAGAAAAATAATTTGGAGAGATTATTCCAGATAAAAAAAATGGTCTTGAGCCACCCCTCTGTAAGAAGAAGAGAACTTATGATTATTATTAGGAAGAGACCTCTTATACCAGTTTTATTTTTTTATAAATAAAATATTATTAAATTGTGTATAAGAGATACTTCAACCCTTAAATTGTAAATGTGAATGTGCCTCAAATCATCTAACTAAAGTTAGTTAAACTTTAGTGGTTGTTATAACTACCTTTGGCCAAGTTAGTTATGATAGGTGATTAAAGTTAGTTGCTTGTGTATACTATATATAGGGTTGTATTATTATAGCAAATTAGAGTTGAAATCACAGCAGTTACAGTAGCAAAACAGTGAGACATAAGCAATTCATGACTGATAGGAAATCAGAGGAAGAAAGATTGAAGGGAGAGGAAGAAAAGATTGAGAGAAAAGGCTAGTGTTGCTGGTTCATAAACAATGATAGACACTAGGAAATCAATCTTGAGAAAAGACTTTAATCTTGTAAAGTTCAATTAACAAATAGTGGATTAATCTTGCTTGCTTGCCCGTAACGTAGGTCTCAACAATTGAGATCGAACACGTAAATTTTGGTGTCATTATTCTCTTATCTTTCTTTACCTTTCGTTTAATTTGAGTGATAAAAAACTGGTTTACAAAACTGCAAAAACAGAGAAGATCAATCTTGGATTGATCCAGGATCAATCTTCGTTTTTCTGTTTTTTTTTTTTTTTTTTTTTTTTTTTTTTT
>JBBPBP010009780.1:6262378-6292557 GCA_037974735.1 Cicer chorassanicum
ATGTTATACTGATTTGAATTTTTTTCAGAATTTTTTAAAGCAAATAAAATATTTTTTTTAAATTTATTTATTTTTATTCTTATAAATAATTAATATGGATTAAGTAATTTAAAATTAAACCTAAATTCCACGTTACTATGACTTTTTACATCATTTTATATGCTTTTCTATAAATCACTTAAGTTATTGTGACATAGTTAACACTAAAACTTAAATTAAAAGAGAACCAAATATTAACATTTTAAAAAACAAAAACCAAAATTACAATAAAAATAAAAAATTAAATTTGCATATTTTATTGGAGAAATCAAAAATGCATTTTTCTCTCTCTTTTTTTTTTTTCAATATGAAAGAGACACAAAACGACATTAATCACAATCTGTCTAGTGTCTATATTACATGGTTCACCGTATAAACCTTTTGCGCCTCTTGTTTTTTGTTACATTTGGGTATTTGGTGGACAAAAAATACACATATTATGGAGTTAATATTTGAAAACTTAACATATCAATTTTCATTATTTAATAAATCAATCTTTATCATCAAATTAATTCATGAAAAGCCAATCAAATTATAATATTTTAAAATCGGTTAAATTGATTGAAATAATTATATACTAAAGTTTCTTCTCTTTGATCATGTCATCATGTTATTCATGTAGTGCATAATATACTCAAATAATCAAGATAAAAAGTAACTCCTAGTCTATCAGACTATCACAATTCACAAGCCAAATAGAGTAAAAGCTTAGCAATGTCGTCAACCAAACATTTATTCACATTCATAATTAACCGTAAACATTAAATTCAATTTCTCAACAATCACTCTAATTATGTTAATAAATAAAATTAATTATTCAGTTCACTTTTCAAATTAGAGAGTAATAATTCATTGACTACGTTTATAGAATAAAAATAATTTATAAACTATTTATTATATTTTTATAATTTACAAATCAAATAAAAGTTACAATAATAGTGATGGACAAAATTAATTTATTTTATGAAAAGGTCAAAATTTAAAAATTTACTCTATTAATATTCATAACTCACAGAAAATATAAAAGGAACAAGTTAAAAGGTTTTGATTTGATTGACCGTGATAACAGGAAAAAGAGCCAAAGCACCCACCCCAGAGAGACGCATTTTGAACCATTCAATATGCCACTTTTTCTGTTTTGTTTTGTTCCTAAGCTGCATTTTTGTCATAAACATTCTCACTCACTTAACTTTATGAATATTGTTACTTACTCCTTCTAAAATAAAATATAATAATTAAAAAATTAATATATTTAAATTAAAATTTTAATTGAATATATTAATTTTTTTATATTTTATTTTAATGGAGAATTGTTCTAATAGTATTGTGTAAGTATTTTAATTTTTTTATAAATAAAAAAATTTAAATGAAACAATTACTTAATTTAAAAGTCAAATATTGAAATTTTCAATGTATTAAGTGCACAATTTTTGATAAAAACTTATTATTTTAGTATTTTAAATGATATGTTTAGAATATTCATTAGTATTTGGTTAGCTTTATTACTCAATTCGTTTTTAAATACAAATACTTATTTTATAAAAAATTTGTCTTAAATATAACTTAATTTGTCAAATTATTAAATACAATCATTATTTTTTTTTCTAAATAAACCCTAATCAATACAACTAAGCATCTTAGAATATAAAAAAGTCAAAATTAACTACACGATTTTTAATGAAAGTTTACTATTTTAATCTCTTAAATAATCAATGTCCTTAAAACATTCATTAATATTTTCTTAATAGTATTATTTATAGAGATTAATAAAGATATATCAATAACTATAATATTATATGAATTTAATTGTTATGAACTGTCGGTATAAAAATGGTTTAATAATTATAATTAGTATAATTTTTTTTTACACTAAAATAGTATATATAAATTAAATTTATATAAAATTATTTAAAAAAATAAAAGACATTTATTTATTATAGGTATTCTCGTAACTTTTGATTTGATGTGGTAACGGGTTATCTAGTTTATTAATGGAAAACAATTTTATAGTATGGTTGCATTTCTATTATTGTAGCATAACTTTTTATTCAGTTTTTCCTTATCTCCGTGCGTGTAAGTTTGTAACTGAAGAGTGAAGGCACCAAAAGCAACAACAGTAACGGTTGTGTGCGATGAGGTGCGAAACACACCACTTCCCAAAACAAAACGAAGAACAACTTGCTACTACACCACCCCTATTCCTACAGTTACACCCCCTCAATTCACTCCTCAATTTCACACACTACTTCGGTTCCTCTTTCTCTTCTTCTTCTTAAGTCTCACATGGCATGTTTAACTCACAGCAGCAGCAGCAACAACAACAACAATCACTATCATAATTGGCTCCACAACATGGTCACCGAACAACGATCCTCTCTCTATCGCCTCGAGAAAGTTTTCCCTGTTTATGCAATCGGATTACCCGACCCGGATCCAGATTTCATCTTAAACGGTTCTGACCCGATTTGGGATGCTGTTAAACAAGAAGCTAAGCTTGAGGTTCGCAACTTTTTTTTTTTTTTTTTTTACCGTTCTTGATTCTTTATTTACTGTTTTATTAATAATTAGGTGGATAGTAAAAATGAGGTAAATTACCATTTTAGTATGTAGTTATGCTATATCATATGAACAAAGGAAGGTTGCTTAAAACTGACCAAACATAATATGGTTCTAATATTGAAATTATTAGAGGGAGGAAAAGGTAATTATCATTTTAAAGTATTTTAGTTAATTACAATTTCGTAACAACGAGCATTATGCATATTTTAAAGCAATCATTGTCACATTTGTTTAGTAAAAAAAACCACAGTATGAAAATAATATAAAATCTAGCTGTTTTCCTTATAAAAAAAAAATCATTTTTTACTAATTATTATTTAATAAAAATAATTTTTATCACGATAAATAAATACTTCCTCAACTAGTTATTATATAAAAAAATAACTTTTACGATTAAAAAATTCAGTTAAATGTAATTAATTTATTAAACTTTGTACAAAATATATGTCAAATTTATTAATTCTTTTTTGACAGAATATCAAATTTACTAAATTATTTTTTTAATTTCAAATACTTAAGTATTTAAATTAAATGTTTTTGAATTAAATAAAAAGTATATTAAAAATAATAATATTAAATGGTTCAAAATTAATTAAACCAAGATAGAAAATATAAAATAGCTTTTTTTTTTATAAATAAATTCTAACAAATAATTTTTAAATTATAGAACGTAATTTTTTTTAATAATATGCAACAAATAGGCTGTAGGCTGTAGTATATGGGATTAAATAATATTTTAAAATTGAAATTAGGATTAAATTGATGTTATTAGATGAATAACTGAGGGGTGAGTGTTGAATTTTGGGGGTGCAGGCAGAAAAGGAACCGATATTGAGTAGCTTCTTGTATGCGAGTGTTTTATCGCATGAGTGTTTGGAGCAAGCACTTGCTTTTGTTGTTGCTAACCGTCTTCAAAGCCCAACTCTTTTGGCCACTGAATTGATGGACATAATTTCCAATGTTATCATGCATGACAAAGCTATTCAGCGATCCATTCGCCTTGATGTTCAGGTAAATTTCAACGTACCCAAAATTACTTTAGAGATATTAATTTAGAGTTTAGCTTCTAACTTTATGTTAACAAATTAAATTAGTCCATTAAATATTTATAAATACAAAGGGGAATTTGGAACTTTTGTTGATAAGGGATGTCAAAGTAGTTTTTCTTTTTGATTTAATTTAATTATGTCAAAGTAGTTAGAATGAATGAATGGTGATGGACTTCTAAGTGATTTTGTTATTATGTCGTAGTGAAAATTATTAATTTTTTTTAATAAAAATATTAGTTATAAAAAATGAATTTTTTGAGAGCACACTAAAAATAACTTCTAAAAAAAATCAGTTTTTATATTATTTTTAGATTTTTATTTTTTAAAAAATTTAAAAACCATTTAAAAGTGATTATTAATTTTTTTCTTTCTAAAATTGATTCTTATTTGTGTTTGTAATGATATTTTATAAACAATAGGCATTTAAAGATCGGGACCCTGCATGTTTGTCATATTGCTCAGCCATTTTGTATATGAAGGTAAATCTTTCTGCTTTTTTCTCTACTTTATGACTCAGACTTCTTATTGCTTTTGACTTCTAATAATGCACTTTGTTCTTGTTTCCATTATTAGGGGTAAAGCACTTTCTAAAAATATTTCTGCAATACCCTTTTTGTAAAAGTGGAGTATTTGGATATTTTTATACTTTTTTAACTTTCGAAAATAATTGTTTTTAAATAACACTTATATTTTAAAAAATTTAAAATGTTAGCATTTAGCACCACATTTTCATAGGGACCACCACATTCTCTACTCCATTATTTTTTTCTCAAAAAGTATTTATTATTGGGTGAAAGTAAAATGTATAGGGACCACTAAATAAAGAACAGGACAAACATATTTAGTGATGCTCACTGTAGGGTTTGTTTTTATTGTTAGTTAGTGGTTACAAAACATTCCTACAGTACCATAGGTGTTGTAGGCGATGTTTTACACTAAAAACATGAAATTTGAGATTCCAAGATATTTATGCAAAGACAATTAATTATGGGCAAGTTATTGACATTTTAGTAGAATACAACACCTACAACACTTGTGGTACTGTAGACAAGTGTTGTCCTTTTAGCCAGACTTAGGCTCTATTTGATAATATAGATAAGTTAGCTTAATTTTAACAAATGGAGCTTTAATATCGTACTTGAAGTAATTGATGTTCTATATTCAACCTAATTATGTTTGTGAACTTGAGGATGCTGCTAGCTTTTTCACAGATTCGGTGTTGTCAATTGCATATTGTGGAAAATATTGTTCAAATTCCGCTATGAGCAATGCTACAGTACCGCTATAGCCTTCAAATTTCGCTATGCTATAATGCTATAGGACCACTATAGTGAGAACATTTTCAGCACCATCAAATGCTACTAACTTGTGCACCCAGTTCACTATATTTCCTTGAATATGATGTTCTTGTAGTAACATCCATAATATTTTATTTTGAATTTTATGTTTACTCCTTCAACATGCCATTGCCCATGCATATATTAGCCTCACAGGACTAAGTGACTAACATTCAATTCTGTGCTCTGGTAACAGGGTTTCCATTCTCTGCAAACATATCGAGTAGCGCATGCATTATGGCACCAGGGACGCAAAGTCTTGGCCTTGGCCTTTCAAAGCCGCGTTAGCGAGGTAGCTTACTATTTGATTAAACTTGATATAAATCCAATAAACATAAATGGATTTCATATTTCTGTTTCTGTCACTGATAATTCAAGTCCTTGTCTTTTCCCTCGTAGGTTTTCGGAGTTGACATTCATCCTGGTATGTTGGTTTCATCCTAGCTTGCAAATTTATAATAACTTAATTATTTATGTAAGAAAGCAATTTAGTTATAAGGGGGTCATTTTGTTTGGTGAATGTCAAGAATTTGTTTTGTGAATGTCAAGAAAGTAATTTAGTTATAAATTTCTATCAGAGTAGAAGCAATATAATGTTGCAAATAGTTTCATATTGTGCCTGCCAACTTATATTTTTTGAATAAAGGAGAATGATATCATTTAAGCAGAAGGTGTTCTTGAGAGTACAATCTGTAATTCTTGAAAAGCAACTGAAAGATTAAGTTATGTCATGAAGGATGTTTGTGTCTCCATTGAAGATATTGAAAGATCTTTGGTCATTGGTTATTACTTATTAATATTATTACTATTGTTGAACTTTACATTTTATGGTTTTCTTATATAGCTGCGAAAATTGGGGAGGGAATTTTATTAGATCATGGGACAGGCGTGGTTATTGGTGAAACTGCTGTTATTGGAAACAGAGTTTCATTGATGCAAGTGAGTGTGTTTCTTCATTAATTTATTTTATATTGCTTTTGTCCAGTTGTTTGAAACATTTAATAATCTTAAGTAAATTAGTGCTTTTATAATTTCCTAACACTTCATGTTTTCTACACAAGAGATTGTTGACAGTAACCAGTAAACATCTATTTGAAGTTCTCTTAACAAAAGCTTACATTGAAAGGATAAAAATCCTGGAAACTACTTTTGAAAGCTAATCTGATTTCACTTTTATGAAAAGGGTTTATCAGATACTTTATATACTACAATGGATTTAGGATTAAAACTATTTTTTAACAAAGGTTTTTAACTCATACATCCATTATGTTCTTTAGGTGATATATGTTTGATTTGACAGGGTGTAACATTAGGAGGCACAGGGAAGGAAACAGGTGATCGCCATCCCAAAGTAGGTGAAGGGGTGCTGATTGGAGCTAGTTCAACTATACTCGGAAATATTAAAATCGGTGATGGTGTGATGATCGCTGCTGGCTCCCTTGTGTTAAAAGACGCCCCTCCTCGCAGGTACTAATGGATATCTGCCTGTCTATCTATTAGAATATTCTTAGTACTTGCGACCTGATTTGTTTCATAGTAAAAAGTTGATGATTCTTTTATTGTCTTGTTTGCTTTGTCTTAAAGCATTGTGGCAGGAATACCAGCAAAAGTTATTGGAGGTCTACGGGAGCATGACCCATCTTTAACCATGAAACATGGTAAGTTAACTTTCAAGCATACCATTTCATTGAGGACTACTTGCTTCTCTAAGGGTGTCGTAGAATTTGAGTTGAGCCTAACTCAACCCTACAAAATTGGCATGTGAGGTGTGAGGTATAGATGATGTCTGCTTATCTGAAGCATGATTTGATAGCAGGTGGTCCAACAAATTTTAGATAGGCTCTGATACTATTTTAGAATTTGGATTGACGTTAAATCAACCATACAAAATAGGTTTGTATGGTGGGAGAATGTCTTTCACTTATAAACACATTTTCAGACCATATCATATCCAATGTGAGACTCTAAACTGAAGGCCCAAATTCTTGCCCCTTTTTTTACCTGTTACTAAATGGATTAATATATTAGGTTGATTCATAGTTGATTGATGACAGAAATTATGCTTATGGTATCACATTCTTATGGAATATATGATTATGTTTCTATCTATAGGATTCACTTTAACCTATCGTTGGAGTAATTAGTAGTATTTTTTCAATACCTGTTACCTATGAAAATAAATTTGAAACTACTTATTAGTTTTTATTTATAAGAATCCACCACTAAAGAGACCTATCTGAGTCATATAGCATACCAGTCTGTAGGACATATTGATTAACCTGTTTTAGTTTTTATGGCACTATCAAATAGTCTTCTATGTTTTAGGGAACTTCTGTAGCAGAAAAATTGTTATCACATGTGAGCCTTATATCTCAATTTTTGTTCCCTTGATTGTACAGATGCTACAAAATCATTTTTCTCAAATGTAGCTGCTAACTTTAGAGATGAAAAGAACAATGGTTAGTTTTATTCAAGTCTTATCTTCGTGCTTAAATTCCAGAAAACTTCCACACGGACTAAATATTTTAAGTACATTTTCAGGTGCACATAATCCAGATAGAAATGAAGTGAACAACACTTGAGATTTTTGGTTCCCTAGATCTCATTTTGGATTGATTGACTTCAAAGGAAGGATGCTGTTGTAGTTAATGTCAGAATCATGATCAGTTCAAAATGATGTAGTGGATCTCAAATATCAGTAATAATACATTTTACTTGCAATTTTTGCTGCTGAGTGCAGAGGTTCTTGCACCAGTATAGCTAATTTCTGTAGACAAAATTAAAAGCAGATTCTACCTGTCATGTTTTTTTTTTCCTTCTAACATCTAAGGTGAAGGATATCTCATTTAGTATTTAGCTCTTTAAACAAAAACTTTTTGTTTCTTTTTTGTTTGAAGGCCAAAATTCTTGTTGGTGAATGCATCACTAAAATTTGGATACTACATTTCAGATTTCACATACAACCATTTTCCTCATTCCCCTATTCAATTGGTTGGTATGTTCATATCTGAAGACATCTTGAATATATATTCTATCTTTTATTTAAAGGGATGAAGCGAATCCGCATCTAGGAAGCATATAATCCTAGATTTCTAATGTATCATATAAGAAAGTGAGATTTCTAATGTATCTCATAATCTTTCTTAATACGTATGAGGAAGGAAGTATTAAGAAAAATTATATGCTCTCAAGTGTTCACTTCATTTCTCATAATCTTTCTTAATACGTTTAAACAAGTTATTCACAAAGCTAACACCTACATTTTCAAAACCATATCACTCAACCTCAACTTCAGATTGATGATTGTTGGGTATCACCTAATACAGGCTCAATGAAATGCAATATTGACATAGGTTTATTTGAGGAACATGGATGCACATCCTTTGATATCATTGTAGGATAAACATTTCAAGGGGTGTTTGTGATGGCATCCTTTGAACATATATGTTTGTGATGGCTAACCAACCTTCTATTCATCGAAGCTTCTTCCTAAGTGCTATTAGTGAGGGCAGGCCTCTAGACTACTACTTGCACTACAATGTCTTCTAGAAGTGAGGATGAATAGCATGGTCATTGAAATTGATCTAGTTACCAATTCTAGATAAGATATTTTTGAAGTATGTGCTATCATAAGGAAAATTTAGATCTTTTACTAATTTGCATCCAAATCTTTTATATGAGGTTTATTAGAAGATAAACAAACCAGATTGTCCATATCTATGCAACTTTTTTCATGGTTATTCCCCAAATATTTTACCATGTTCCATAATGTATCGACTCTTAGTTTCTTTTAGTGAAAGGTCATGGGTTATTTCAATAAAAAATTCTTTAAATACAATAATTTAATTTATATGTGTAAAAGTATTTCGTCCGGTCATTTAATTATAATATTTGCATTATTGAAAATGTTTGATTTTAATCATAACTACTTATGAAGTCATACATATGAGTGGTTGTAATTTATCGATAATGTGAAACTTTTTACACTAACAATATATAAAAAAATTAATATCTAAATACAATTTTGATCAATTTATTTGAAATTTTATAGATGTTTCTTTGTTTCCATAAAAGTAAAAATATTGTACCATAGAACAACTATTAAGCGGTTACTCATAAAAAAATATTAATCACGGAATAAATCATCAATATAGTCTTTAAATATCATTCTCTTACTTAGTGCTTAAAGTATATAAAAATAATAACTAGTCCTTAAATATATTTGAAATCTATCAAATTAATTAACTTTAATAGTTTGGCCTAGTCATAAAAAAATAACATCGTATCTATAAACTGTGAGTTCAAACTTCACTTTGAAAACTTATTTTATCAATGTCGTTACACATCGCATTAATAATCAACATTACTTCGTAAATATTTTACCAAAAAAACATTACTTTGTAAATACAAATTGTACATAAAAAATACTCTTTAATTTTTTATCACAACTTCAAATATATTTGTAATAATTTAACTTAAATAAATAAAACTAAACTCTTTTTGTTAGCTTTGAAAATTTTATACAAATAAATTTAAATAAAAATATCACAATTAAATAAAATGTTATTAAAAATTAAGAAGGGCTTGCATCAACCTTAACTTTATAGGCCTCAGTATGCTTTCAACCAGCCCAAGAGATACTGTCAATCTGTCATGTTTGTATAACTTTTTTTCTATTTTTTTAAAACTTGTGTTGCATACTTTAAAATAAATTGAAACCATTATTATTACAAAAAAAAAAATTGAGTAGGAGATTACTTGAATGTCCTTATGAAATCAAAATATTTACAACTTCAATGCTGGATCCAAAGCCTCTTTCCTTGTTGTTCGGAATACCAATTTGCCGAGACGGTGACTACACCATCCCGAAACGGCAGCGTTTTGTCCTCACCTTGACGTCCGATCAGATCCACTTCTCCACCGGCGATCTCATCTTCACCGGTGGTTCCCGCGTTTAAATCTCTTCCTCCTCATTCGTTAATCAGCACAGGCTCCCCACTCTTGTTCAATATAAGGTACACTCAATTCTGAAGAATCTCCGCTATTCATTAATTCTCCTAATTCAATAACGTTGCTAGATTCGTCTTCAATTCTGATTCAATCATGCATCACAAAAACTTAGCTCATAAGATTGGTTCAATTTTATGGATTATTATGTATGCACCATTTCGGAGTTGAATTTCAAGTTATTTAAATTGTTAATGTTTGGATTTGCTGTTCAAGTAGTTTGTTATTCAATGTTTTTAAAATGTTTCAGTTTTTAAGTTGCCAAGAAGTTTCATCTATGAAGCACGAATATGGAGAAAAATTAATTAAATGAATGTAATCATGGTGTCTGGTGTTGTGTTGGTGTGTCCGTGCTACAGGGAATTTCATCATGAATGCATGCTCAATTTGAATTTTCAATCTGTATCTCATATAATAACATAGTAGGTTCATGGTTATTTGGTGTCCAATTGCAGCTTATGCTGGTAAAACGTGTGATACAAGAAGTTGATGGCATCTGGTGAAGGTGATATTAGTGGAGTGATGGAGAGTCGTGTAGAAGATTCTTCTAGATCTGAGGAGAATTTGTCTGATATGAATCATCAAAGCAAAGATGGAAGTGATGCAAATATTCTATTGGAAAATGGCTTATCTGATGGCATTGATGGTTCGGATGATACTCATGATCAGCTTCTGCAAATGGTTGTTGACCTCAAATTTCAGAATGAATTCATGAAGTCTCAGTTTGAGGGATTTAGCAATGTTAATAGTGTTAGTAATGACTCTAGTATACAGACAGGAGTTGGTGGAATAGAAGATGGGGAATCTGACCTTGTGAAGGAACTGCGGGAAAGGATAGAATCATTGAATAAAGAGTTTCTGGAAGAAAAGCAAACAAGAATTGCATCCGAAAAAGCTTTGGAGCACCTTCAAATTGCATACTCAGATGCAGAAGCAAAAGCCCACGAACTCTCTGAAAAGCTTGTAAAAGGTGTGGTTATGTTTATATGCGCATGTATGAAATAGTGAAAGTCATATGGCAATCATGAATGAATAGACTTAACTCATTAAATATTATTTTACCATGTACATTACTTGTTTGGTAGCCAATTTTTCCTCCAAAACGAATTCTTACAGCTGTAGGTTGGATTTGTTTTGCCTCGATGTTTAAGCATGATATAGATATAAACTATGCATTTAGTGGTTGCTTCATACTGACATAAGGGAATTAACATTGCCCTAGAAAATTTTATCTTCCTCAGAATGAATGCATTGTCATACTTTCTTGTGTAGCTCAAAACAATTTGGAACATGAAATAAAAGAACGTGAGGAGAAGTACTCTGAACTTGACTCCAAGTTTAATAGGCTTCACAAAAGGGCAAAACAACGCATTCAAGAGATTCAAAAGGTGAAATATTGCTTTATTCTTTTCTGGTTCGTTAATGTTTTTTACGTTGATATTGTCTATATTTCCTTGAAGT
The DNA here is from genome assembly GCA_037974735.1 of Cicer chorassanicum. NCBI lineage: Eukaryota > Viridiplantae > Streptophyta > Magnoliopsida > Fabales > Fabaceae > Cicer > Cicer chorassanicum. The sequence continues at coordinate 6,273,831 of JBBPBP010009780.1, forward strand.
AATGCTACTTACACAATCTCTTATCATAAATTGCGCTCAAACTTCTAATCGAGTGGATCACTTAAACTCCATCCCCTAAAACGTACACAGTGTAGCCACATTATTATTTTGTGTGAATGGGAATACTCTTTTCCTTTGCTTTCTTATATGATTGAGATTTTGGAATGCGACTAATCTATTTTCTTTTAGTAATGAAACCTGGCCCCCAAAATTCTTATATAAGCACAGATAAGTAAGGAGGTTCTTATATAGTGCTTCAACAAAACCTCTTGGAGCAATTTACCGAGTCTTAGGCACTTCACTGGATTATTTTATGTGTTCATATAGCAGTGAGTTCATTTATTTGGTTTGGGAAAATTTCATTCGCAGGAAAAAGATGATATTGAGGCACGATTCTCTGAGGTAAATGAATCTGCTGAGCGAGCAACCTCTCAACAGTCAGCATTGCAACAAGAGTTAGAGCGCACAAGGAAACAAGCAAATGAGGCACTGAAAGCCATGGATAGTGATAGACAACAATTAAGAAGTGCAAACAACAAGTAAATACACTAATTGTCTTTTCATCATGATGAAATAAACACATTCATTACTTAGAAATTTGTGTATCTTCAGGTTAGGTGTGTGTCAGGAGAAGCTATGTTCTGTTTTATTTTACATCACAGACTCTATATGTGTAATAATAAGCTATGCTTACGATAGGAGTTTACCCCAGCCTTACGGTTATTTGCACTGCATGGATCAAATCACAATTACAACTATCACCTTTCATTTGTTCCGTGTCTTCTTTATTCAAGTGTAACCAGTTGCATGTTTTTTCCAAGGAGCATACTGTCAATTTCGTCCTCCAAAGATTAGGGCGTCACCACATTAGTGCTTTAAGAGAGTTTTGTTATCAGATCAGTCTCCTCAACATTAATGTGTCACCCTAATAACCCTTAGAAGAATTTTTCAGAAAATTAGTACCTTAGAAGTGTAGTTGTCAACAGATTAAGGAATAAAATAGTGACACCAAAGGACAAATTTGGTAACATTTTTGTATATTTTAAGGACTAATATTGTCAAAAAAGTATTTGAAAGACCAATATGGTGACACTTCAATCTTTGAAGGGCTAATTTAATAACAAAAATATTTTTTTAAAATTATTATGGCACCCAAATTTTTCAGAGGAACTAATTGTGGTTATATTCTTTTTTAAATTGTAAAATGTGGGTAATACACCACAGTAGATTTTTTTTTGTATAAGGGGTTGGGTCTCTGTGCATGTTTGGTACTCCCTCTGTCCCACAATGAGTGACTCATTTGCAAAAAAAAATTGTCCCAAAATGAATTACCCTTTCGATTTTCAATGCACTTTTTACCAATTGTACTATTTAATTAATACTACTTGCATCACTTCCAAGGTAATATCTTCTACCATGCATTTATGATATTGAAATACACCAATACTTACCAAGGATAATTTGGTAAAAGTAGTAGTATCTCTCTTTCATTTACACACTTTTTTTAATATGCGTAAAATGATCAAATGACTCACTCATTATGGGATGGAGGGAGTATAAAATATACTTTCAAAAGAAATTCCATTTTATCCTGTTTGTTAAGAAACCTCTCCAAGATAACATGTTAACCCCTGATCTCAACTTTCTGGGTTATGTAAGAATCATTAGAAAACAATCTTGTGTTAAATTGATTGTAAAGTATTTTCTAGAAGGTTGCTTTAAAAATATGCCTCTAGGCTTACAAAAGGTTTTTGTATTTTTTAATGTATCTAAGCTCTAAAATCTAGATTTATAGAAAAAGGAGATTTCAAAGCACTCATCCTTTTTGTAATTATAATTATTAATTAAAAAATCTGTGTTCGTAGGCTTCGAGATACCATTGAGGATTTAAGGCGTTCACTGCAACCTAAAGAAAGTGCTCTTGAGGCATTGCAATCATCACTTGCTGAAAAGGAACAGGTAAAAATTATCCATTTATTTTAATAGGAGAAATGTTTATTTGATTTAGATTTCCTGTTAGTATATTATGTTAAATCTTACTAATAGTTGATTATAATATATGTCTCTGTATCTTGTGATGTTTGCATCATTAACGTAACTCAATACTCTATTTATGTCTGTAAACTAAATAATTGAGGCCTTACATTTTATTAAATAATACTCGGCAAAGATGCTGTTTTATCCAGCTTATCTATACCGCCTCTGCTCTACATCAGGTTTGTGTTTAGGGCGTAGTCAATAGCTATCGTAGTGGCCACGAAAGCGGTGTAGCGCGGCTCCTTGGCACTATACCAAACCCTATTGCGTTGCTGTGTTGAGTAGCGGCTGTAGTGTCACCATTTCCAATCATATAGCAGTGGCTGTGGCAGTGAAACTTGTGTAAAATTCTGAATTATTTGGATTTTCTGGTCTTTCACCCTAAAATAGCCAATTTTTCCCTGAACTTATAGTTGTTTATTTTTCCCTCACATTGAAATTCTGAATGACAACGAAATGGGGTCCTCCTGTCTTCTCTGAAATAAATGGCTTCATCTCCCCTCCTTGTCTTGTGCGGCTTTTCGTTGGCCCTTTCTGCAACTTTTTGGCAGCCATCCTCACCTTGGAGAAAGTGATTCCATTAAAGGAATCACTTATATTGATTTTAAAGGCTTAGATAAGTTATTTTAATCCTTGGTTGCTAAAATTTATTTGTTTTATATTGGGGTTGAATATTGGTAGCAATGAACTTTGATTATTAGTTATGAATTTCTTCAATATTGTGGATTCTTCTATTTTTATAGCTTTTTTATGTGTAAGGTATCACCTTCTTGTATTGTTTCCCTAAACTTTGACGCAACAGCCGTACTGCTATAGCATTTTAGGGGTCGGCCGCTTTGCTCCGATATCTGCCATTGACTACATGGATTTATGCCAAAGCTTATTACTATGTGATCCTTTCCTCAGACTAGTACTCTGTTCCTTAAAACGTTGTTCTGCATTAAATGTCTTTAAGACATTGTTTTAGGACATTGTTTTAGTACTCTGTTCCTTAAGACATTGTTTTAGGAATTAAATCTTTTTTGTCAAACTTTAAGTGCCTGCTTTGTGTTTTCTTTCCGTTGATTCAAACAGTTTATATGATTTAGATATTTTTTTGCAGAAATTGTGGTATTTCATTTATTGTACTCTGTTCTTGTAACTTTCCTCAACAGTCGTATCTATATCATTAAACTTGTGTAGTTCTGTTATTTTGGTAGCACATCACTTGTAGGTAAGTATATAACACTGTTTTGTTGGATATCCTAAAAATAATTGACAACTTAGATGCTGGAAGATATGAGAGGATTACTTCAAGCTGCCGACGAAAAAAGGCAAGCGGCACTAGCTGAGCTCTCTGCTAAACATCAAAAGGTATGTGTGTATCTTTTAGCATCTTTGCCTGGCTATATTCGTAGTTTCTCTGATTTCACTGGAAAAAGGTGATATTCTTAATCTTTACTATGTATTTTGTATATAGTTGCACCTTGGCTCCATTCAATGTTTGTTTCCTGCAGAATATAGAGAGTTTGGAGGGTCAACTCAATGATGCTTTGTCTGATAGAAGTAAGGCAGCTGAATCCATTTCTTCACTGCAGGTGAGTTTTGTGATCATGAGCTTGTCCATACTTGACTCAAGGATTTGGTATAACCATACGTTAAAAAATATTCACATGTGGCTTTATTTTCCATTCCATGCTTAGCTTCCTTAGTGAATAGCTCTACTTTTGCATAGAGGTCTGCAAGGGATAGACAACCGGACCATTTATGGATGGACTTGGTCCCGAAAACCAACAATCAATTTAAATCTAGTAAAGTTCGGGCTATACTAGACCTAGAATTAATCTGACTTTGGAGGATGAGCTCCATCAGCCGAAATGTTTCTTATTTGTAGACATTCTATTCATGTGCTTTGTCTACTTGCATATTTCAATTACAATTAAATTCTTTCTGAATATTAAATTTAGAGTCCCTGGATTCATTTTCCTGGATTGATTAGTGGTGCCAATCTTTTATCCAAAAATATACATGGTACCAATCACTTCTTATATATATGAATGCATGTATTCCTGGACATGTCAGAAGTTTCCGGCTGATGGGCTGACCATGCCAAATGGACTAATGCCTCCAGGTTCTAGTTGCAGAGAAAGAATCTAGAATTGCAGAGATGGAGGTAGCATCAACTGGGGAAACAGCACGACTCAGAGCAGCCATGGAAAGTGTGAAGGGGGAGATTTCTCACCTAAAACAGGAGCACGTATGGTTCTGAATTTCAATAAGTATAAAATTAGTAATTTAGTATTTCATTGAGTGTCGGAGCTCTCTTCTCCTTAAGCAAGTGTTTGTTTTGTTTTGTTGTGATATCATGTAATATGTACACCTGACATAATTTTGAGTTTTGACATTTGAACCGCACAGTAAATGAGTTCATAATGCATAAATCCAATTTTAAAATTCAAATGAAATAAAATAGGCTTTAAGTATAATGACTTGTCCTTGCCAATGATAACATCTTATTATGCATAATTGTTGGCAACCATTATGTATTCAGTATTCTACTCGTCAGTTTTCTGTCTTGATTATAACATTTTTACTTAGAAATTTCCAGAATTCCAACTGATGATTATAAGTGATCATGCAACATGTTTATGCACATTTAGATGATGCATTGACTTATCCATTACATGTGTTGAAATGGAAGAATGAGTTACTTCACTAATTATTTGGTTGAGCTGTCCCTTAAAGATATACGTGTACAATCAGGAATGCAATCACCCAAAATGCATTAACTTGGTTGTTAACTGAAATGCATGTTTTAGATGATTGAATCACTTAATTAAATTCTTATATGATTTATCTTACTGAGTAATAGTTGTTATAAATCTTCTTCACCTTTACGCGTGGAAGAAAATTATGGTTATATCCAGTTGGGATGCCTTTGGCTGTAATTATTTTTTGCATAGGTGATAAAGATGAGTATTAAAAGAGAAATTGGAATGTTTAGAAATTTGGAGGTCTTTTTGTTATGCACTTATTGCATGGTAAGTTGGTATTTCTTTTATATGGTTGCTTGACTCAAAGCTTTGGCGGTTTCAGGAAAAAGAAAGGGAAAGCTGGGAGGCTGCATCTCAGGCACTTAAAGTGAAGCTCAAAATTGCTGAGAGCAACTGTATACGTGCAGAAGTTGAAGTAGCAAAAATAAGAAGTACATATTAATCCTTCTCTAAAATTTCCTATATTCATATCAAATGGATTTTTATGTTTTGGCAATGGCCAGGTCAGCTTGAATCGGAGGTATCTGCTCAAGCCAAGATCCTCAGTAAGAGAGATGCTGAATTGTTGGTTGCCAAAGAAGAGGTTCTAATAAATCTTTCCTTACAAATTAGCTTGTAAAAAATTGAACACATTGAATTGTGTTGATTTGTAGCTTGTCTATGTATCTTAAAAAATGGTGATGTTTTTGTCTTATTCTGGGGTTGGGTAAGAATTAGGAAAGTGTTATTTGTCAAAGAAATACACCGAGGAAAAAACTTTAGTTATGATAATGTATATGTACTTTTATATTAATGTAGGACTGCGCTAAAAGTCAACTTGAACCCCTATCTTCTCTAACCCTACACTCTATTTATTACAAATTATTTATCGATTACATCCTAATGTCTCGCTTCATATTTGTAAAATACCCCAATGAAGAAAATTTCCTACCGTTGTTAATTCAGCCGCTCAGTAAAATTAATAGTGTTACAATATGGCCTGAAGTTTTTGTTGTTGTGAGGAACCAATAGGTTATAGGTTACAATATGGTTGTTGCTTCACTGAATCTGATACTTTTATCACTTCATATACATTTCATAACAATACAGCCTTTCATTGACAATTGTTCATGCAAATATGCTCTTACTCAATCCATATTCTTGAATGGCTGTTAATTTGACCCTTGGCCACATCACATGTGAAGATTAGACACATGATTTACACTGCATGACTGATCTATGACGTGTTTTGCACCTCTGCAGATTAGCATTCTTGAGAAGGAATTTTCTTCATACAAGGCTCGTGCACATGCACTTCTTCAAAAGAAGGACGCAGATCTGGTTGCAGCTAAAGACTCTGAGCAACTCAAAGCTCTTGAGGAAGCTCTTAAAGTACATGTTTATCATAGTCTTTGAAGAAGACATCGTCCGATTAAAATATAAATATTGCCAATCACATTTGCTATTGTCTACAGGAGGCTGAAAATGAAATAATATCAATAACAGAAGAAAGGGATAGAGTTGTTCAAGATCTTCAATCTGCCATGGCTAATAATGAGAAAGAACTTGAAGAAAGGTATCATTATTATTGAAAAAGCTTAATGGGCTTGTATACCTGATATGCCGCTTTAAATACCATACAGATGAAAAAATGCAGTTGGAAGCAAAAGCAGGATCACAAGTAATTGATCTTGTGATAAATTTGTTTTTTCCTATTAATTTGTGCTATCAGCTATGGTTTGGGGATTACGTGTTTGGGGATTACGTATCGGATACACTAGTAGTTTACCTTTTTCCGTTCAGCGTGGAGCATCCACAACCTCTCATTTTATGAATTTCAGAGACAATGCCCTTGAAAATGCCAAGCAACAGATAAGGAGCTTAGAAATAAAGCTGGACTCACTTAGTGCTCAACATCTAAAAGAGAAAGAGGAATGGGGACTAAGCCTTCAAAATGTAGAAGAAACATGGAGAAGTAATACACACAACGACTTGGTTAAAAGTTGTTTATACCTAATATTTATTTGATTTGCTTATGTATATGAATTTGGCATAAAAAAACTAACTTAAATCGAACTTTTCAGTCAGATGCGAGGCAATGAAGGCCGAAAGCGAAGCAACTGCTGCAGAACATATGCAAAAGGAATTGGAAGAGCTCAAACAGAGATGTAAAAAGTTGAAGGTATTGTGTAAATTGTTAAACCTGTGCTTGGACTTTATTCCCGCCTTTATTAGTGTTTTTTCCCATCTTTTTTCTTTGGGTGCTAACTGAATCTATAACTTGTAGGAAGAACATGCTTCATTTCATGATCTTGCTGATAGAATGATTGAGGAAAAAGACAATGAAATATCCAGACTTTTGGATGAAAATAAGAATCTCCGTCAGTCTCTTCAATCAAGACCACTGGTATGTTTTTATTTATTTATCTATTTTCTAAAAAATCAGAAAAATCAAGACATTTGTCGTATATTAAACATTTCCATGATCTTGCATATTTATTCTACTGGTGCCGCAATGCTGTCAAATGATATCAGGCCAATCAAAATGATAGCTACAACACAGGTATTGATTTAATTATAGTACGGCAATACATTTTCCACTTGCAGAGTTTCCTTAAGTCTATCATTAAGGAGTGATGTGTGACACTTTTTCTTCAACTGTTATGTATACAGCCTTGCATAAATTGGATTCAACTAATTTAAGTCCCTCAGATGCAGAACATCAAATTCTGGTATAGCATTCTGCAAATGCAGTTTTCAATTCTATTTATCTCTGTAATACATTTTTGAGATTTTTTTGAAGTATTCAGTAAGAAATTTGTGTATAGCAATTTGGTCAACTATGAGAAAGAAGATGCAAATCTTTTAGTTGTCTCAGTGAGGTTTTTGAATTGTTTTGGTAGTGGGGGGGGTGATGAAACTGGAAGAGAGATTTATTATTCAAGATATATAAGACTATTTCTTTCATACCCTCTCATCTATTATTTTATTTTGGAGAATCCATCGCTGAGTCTTTGTTTTGATATTTGTCACAATTTCAGATTTTGGCTAGACAACAAGCCCAAAGAGAGGAAGAGCTAGCACAGTCGCAGCGCCATATTTTAGCTCTTCAAGTATGTCTAGATTTCTTTAGAATATTCATCTCTCATTGTCCCCCATCCCTTTTCTTCTGTAATTCTATATAATACGATACTACTACTTATTCAGGAAGAAATTGAGGAGCTTGAACATGAAAATCGTCTCCATAGCCAACAGGTATGTGTGTGCCGGAATTTATTTAAATTTTATTTCTATTCCTATTTGTAGAAATGAAAGGAACAGCTCTAAAGGGTCAATGCTTGTTTCTTTCTTCGCTTGAAAGACTGACTTTCTAGGTTCATTTAAAACTGAAGTTTTACAGTTGTGTTTATTTTTCATGAAATAATTAATAATTAATGTACTTACTAGTGGTAAAGATCTTCAGCTTATACTCCTTGTTTGTACTGCAATTTTCTAATAGGAAAAATGTTATCACGCTATGTCATTTTTAAATTTGTGACCACTTGTTAAAAGAGTAAATGAGCATTCTTTGGATTAGTGATTCAATTAATTTTAATTACACGTGACGGCATACATCAACCTACACATGAATTCCAAATATTATGACTGTAGGAGGCAATGTTAAAGACCGAGCTTCGCAACATGGAAAGATCAAAGAAAAGGGAAGGTGTAGATATGACATATTTGAAAAATATTATCTTAAAGCTTCTCGAGACAGGTATTATTAATTTATTTTAAAATATAAGTAAAGATGTCCCTTTTTGTCCTCACCTCCTTTGCATTTTCTAGCTAATATTGAGAAGCATGTTTAATTAATAGAATTTTTTTCTTTGATCAGGTGAAGTGGAGGTATTGCTACCAGTTATTGGGATGCTGCTTCAGTTTAGTCCAGAAGAGGTAATTTTGTCATCATCTACCTTTGCATCTACATCTAGGCTCTTCAGGAATAAATTGTGCAAATTAAAAAGAGGTGCTCCCTATGCAATGCCATTACATCTCCAAAATTATATTTTAAGGGTTTTTATTAAGAATCACTTTGATGTAATTTTAATTCGTAAAAATCATTCGGCTTATACTAAATAGCCTCCAGTGTTGGCTCATCAGGGGGCACTTGCACGAGTATATATGAAAAATATCTTATAATATTTTAACAACATTGAAGGAGTCTTTAAATATTTATTATAAAGATGTTCTTCTTTATAATAGGAGTTTCAAATATATGCTCAAGTATTTAATTGGATAGTAATTGGTCAAAACAATATGTTTCATGTATCAAAAAGTTTTCCTAATGTTCGTTTCTTGTCTCCCCATAATTGTTGTGATATAATCTAAAATGCTTTCTTTTAGAAGAGTCAGAAGTTATTTCTTAATTGTTTTTATGTAGCCAGCAATTTCTTTTAGTGCCTAATAGAATGTAAGTAAATTATTTTTAACCAAAAATTCAGTTATGTTGATGACTGAAAAGAAATAATTTTCTGCTATTTGATTGCAAATGCAGATGCAGAAATGTCAACAGACATATCAAAACTCAACAGATGTTCCACCAAGTCCTGCAAGTGATGCATCAGGATCTGGCCTTTCTCTCTTTTCAAGATTCTCATTTTCTTAATGACACAAATGGAAGTGTTGGAGAATTCTTTTGTTGACATTAGAATGTCTGCTTTTCAGTGGAGTATGTTTGCTTACTCACTGTTACTGAGAAAGCAGGTTTGCATCTGTAAATTAGAAAATATATCTTGGTCACAACAGCAATTGTTCAATGCAAGAATTTGGAAGTTGACAACCTGTAAAGAATTGTCGAGGATAATATACAACGTGGAGGAACAACACACGGGACTTAGTGTTTTTTATCCGGCCCAGGGAGCTACAATATAATTATTTTTTTATGGTTGAATGTATTGAGCCAAAGCTTATTGCTAGAAAATTGTATCATATGAATTTTCAATATGACAATTCCAAAGGAATGAGAATTCTCCATTTGAGTTCATATACTTAATTACAGCATTTTTAGTATGCTAAATTTTCATGATGTATTGCTTTTTCATTGGTACATTAGACATTATGTTTATTGCATTATGAGCTGGTATTTTATTATTATAAGCTAGGGTTGCTCAATCTTTGTCTGCTTATCTGAGCTTGTGTAAGAGGTTGATGCTGCAGGCTCTTGAACTGCTGGCAACTTAATGTTGCTTGATATTAATTAAAATGGTATACATGTACTGTTAATAACCAATTTCAAGTGAGATTTGATGCATATAGTGGCACTTTGTCTGCTCTTGTCGGCGTTGAAGCTAAACTTAAATATTTGTAGTTTTAAGCTTTCGTTTGAATGGTTGATATGTTACCATTATAAATATGTCATAATTCCGAATTCACAATAACAATTGTGAATAGGTTTTTGAAGGAAAATATTTTGGACGGTCAAATATATGTTTTTGATATATTTGATATTTAAAAAGTAAATAAAAGAATAATATGATATTATATGTTCATTTATCGTGTTTTTTCAATTTTTTTAAAATATCAAATATATATATCAAAAGAAAAATGTTAATAACACAGTCTTAAAAAAATCTTTCCCTCCAAAATCCAACTCACAAATAGACGTAAAAATATAAAAGTCTCTCAAAGTTTTTTCTTGTTTAACCCAATTAAATTATACATGGCTGGTTGCATGAAATGGCAGCCAAGTGACACTAGAAAGAGTTGGAATTGGAAACACTAGGAAAAAATACGGTAAAGATGATATGCCTTTGTGGCGGGAAGCACACTTTACCTTGTGCATTTGTCTCTGTCTCACCCAATTTTCATTAAAAAGCCTAAAGTTACCAATGATAGGGTAGTCAGACTTGAGTTTCAAAGATATATTATAATATTACTTTTTAGAACTTGTTAACATTGTCAAGATGATAAATTTGATTTAATTGTTTGCATATAACTAATTGAAGTGTAGATTAATGAATAATTTTTTTTTTTTAAAAAATTACTCTTAGATTAATAAAAAATTGATATATTTGATTCAAATTTTAGATTAAATATATAAACTTTTATTGACTTAAGATACCAAGAGAAATGAATACGGATAAAATGGAAAAATAGATGCAATGTTGGTCGATCGATTTGGCATGCATGCTTTCTTTTGTAAGAATAAAAACTTTCATGCTTTTATTTGTAAAAAAGTTCGCATGCTTGTCGTCCTTTTTTTATTTTCACCCGCCCATCTTATTGTGCTTTTAATCTTGAATTCATATAAATTTCTTGTGTGACAATTTTGAACAACAATTCCTCATGTCAAGATTCACTACATTCATACATTCATGAAGTCGGAATATTAATAACCGTTTGATCGAGATTAAATGATCCATATTTAAGCTCAGTGTTTTTAATTATAAAACTAAAATTAAAATCTAGATTTTTTAACAGTTTGGTCTCAATTGAACGATATATGAGATCTTGATTGCTAAAATTCAGAATTATGTGATTGCAGCAAATTCGAATTCAACAATTTTGCACTATATGACTGGTGAAAACAATATCAAGTCCATCATGGAAAACTCTGATAGTTTCAATACACAACTTGCACCATGTTTACTTATCCACAAGAAGTTAAGAACTATTGCTTCCCCCAACCTTTCTAGTGTATATATCAAAGTATTTGTAGTTTGTACATAGTTTACACAGTCGTTCAAATCCATAGAATCTTGTGCAGAGGTATAGTGAATAGAACCTAAACTTATTCACTTCAATTAGATAATGAAAACACTACATTTGTATATTAAAACATTGCACTTAAAAGTGAAAGGAGACAAAGTAGAAAAAACCAAAGACAACATAAGAAAAAAGACCCAAAAAACAAAACAAAACAAAAATAGACAGACCAATTTTAATTAGCAAAGAAACACTAACACAAAACAAAAGCTACTCTAATAGGTTACTTAATGCAAGTGCTTGTTGCATACATAGGAATAGAAGAATATTATCCTCATCTAAGCATGCTTGGCTTGAAAATCCTTCATGAAAGCCACCAATTTCTCAACACCAGCTAAAGGCATAGCATTATATATAGAAGCTCTCATACCACCAACAGACCTATGTCCCTTAAGCTGAACCATCTTTTCCTTAGCAGCTTCCTTAATAAACTCAGCTTCCAATTCCTGTTTCTCCAAAGTAAAAGGGACATTCATCAAAGACCTCACAGATTTCTCCACAGGACACTTATAAAAGCCACTACTTTCATCAATAGCATTGAACAGAATCTCAGCTTTTCTCTTGTTATTCTTCTCAACCTCTTTCAATCCACCTTGCTCCAAAAGATCCTCAAAAACCAAACCACACATGTAAATTCCATAACAAGGTGGTGTATTGTAAAGTGAATTGTTTTCATCATGTATCTTGTAATCAAGCATCACAGGGGTAAAACTTTGAGCATTTCCAATCAAATCTTTTCTTATGATCACAATTGTTACACCAGAGGGTCCCACATTCTTCTGGGCCCCAGCATAAATAACCCCAAATTTTGACACATCAACAGGCTTTGAACAAAAATTAGAAGACATATCAGCAACCAAAATTCCACTTGAATTTTTAGGGTTAGGGTAATTAACATCCTTAAACTCAACCCCATGAATAGTTTCATTTGCACAAATATGCAAAAATCTAGCATCTGGGCTTTGTTCAAAATCATCAAAAGATGGAATCTTTGTATACTTTTCAGATTTCCCAGACCAAATCACTTTAGGTTTACAATACTTTTGCGCCTCTTTGAATGCTTTGTCACCCCACGAACCGGTGACGATGTAATCAACGGTGTCTTGTGGGGTGCAGAGGTTTAACGGCACGGCGGCAAATTGTGTGGTGGCGCCGCCTTGAAGGAACAAAACGGAGTATTCAGATGGGATCTGTAAGAGGGTACGTAGATCTGATTCAGCTTTTTGGATTATGGAGAGAAATTCTTTGCCTCTGTGACTCATTTCCATAACGCTCATGCCGGATCCACGCCAGTTGTAGAGCTCCGATTGGGCTTTGAGAAGAACATTTTCCGGTAAGGTGGCGGGCCCGGCGGCGAAATTGAAGACACGATCTTGAGATTGGGTGTGGAGAGGTGTTGTAGGGTGGTGTGTGTCTAATTTGGTGGCACATTTGATTGAGATGGGTTTGAATGATAATGGAAGAAAAGGGTTGTTTTTGATTTTGTTTTTGTTATTGAAAAGATTGGTGTTATTGGTGTTTTGAAGGAGACGAGTGTGAGGTGAAGTTGCCATTGATATGGTCATGCTAACGTTGTTGTTGGCAGTTTTCTCTGTTTTTGTTTGTTTGTCGTGTTGTTGTTTTGAAAATGGAGATGATTAGCAAAGATTTGAATGTTGAAGAGGATTTATTTATAGTGAGTGTTTTTTAAGTAAGGGATTTTTGTGGTGTTTGATATTTTCAACTCACAACTACTACTCCCTTGAAAATGTTTTATTATGATTAAAAAAGTCCTTCTCACTTCCTATTATGATCGAAATTATAAATATATGCTTAACTTTTAAATGGATTTATTATAGTTATTTTAGTATTTAAATATGTTTTTTAGTTAAAGATTGTTATGATTTAAATCAAATATTTTTAATAATTTAATAGTTATAATTGGTTGAAAATGTAAAAAGTACTTATAGAGTGCATATGAATTAAATTTTGTATGATGATTTTTAGATTTTTTGTTATTGTAGTATATGATATTATAATAAAATAAATTAGTACAATTAAAATAAATTATTTCTTTTGTACATGAAAAGTTCAAAAATATTATAAAACTTTCTCCATTCAAAATTATTTTAATTTATAAGATACTTTTAATTATATTTACAATTACAACTAATTTAAAATATAATTTTTAACAATTAACCTCATGGCCTAAAAAAAGTTTAATCTTCTGTATTTATTTTATTGCTATTTAAGGTTATTAATGTGGCATATTGAAAACCATAACCTAAAGAGAATAATAATGGAGTTATGTGTTTTTTATTTAAATCTTTTTTTTTTGTTGTTTTTTATAAGTTCTTTTTACTTAAAATAATCGTATTTGAAGTGCGTCAGTGTAGAGTTTTTATGAGAGAACTAGTATAATACCCGTGCTATCGCACGGGTGGTGCGTTGTTTATATATTTTTATTTAATTAAGTATTTTTTATAATAAATAGAACAAAATAAATGAAGTTAATTACCATAGTCGATAATTACCAAACTAATATATTAGTTGTACTTAAAGTTATTAACATCACAACAAAATAATTTATGATGTGATTGTAGTTGTGAGAGTTAAAATTTCATGAAATTTATCAATGATAGTATTGTAGTTGCTATGGAGTATCCCAAATAATATTGATTTGTAGAAAACAATTTTTCAAGACAATGGGCATGCAAGTTACAATGAAACCATCGTAATAATAGAATTTGAATGTTATTGATTAAGACATATAATAATAAATCATAGTTTACTAAAATATGTTTTACATGTAAAGAAATCTACCGTAGAAATGTCATCTATACATTATCAATCTTTGTAGGTTGGATATTGATGTTAAGTTAGTAATGTATCATCAATAAATTTTGTAATGTCGAAAGACAACTTCATTTCTTGTATTTTTTGCATCAAGGGTCATAATCTGCATCAAAGCCCTGTAACATAATTTGCATCAAGGGTCATAAACTGCACCAAAACCCTGTAACATAATTTGCATCAAGGGTCATAATCTGCACCAAAACCCTGTAACATAATCTGCATGTTAATTAATATGATCTTATGATGTAATTTCAATTGTATTTTGATTGTTTGATAAGATAATAGAATATGAGAAATATAGTTAACAACATACTTTAACTTTTAATGGTTGGACTACATTCTCTATAGTATATTCTTTCTATAACATGTTCAATGTTAGTTGACGATCGATCTCAGCAAAATAACAATGATTGAAAATTGTATTTCTATTGTAAAAATCCACACACAAAAAATCCAAATTGCTAATTGTATTCTTTACTATAAAACTAAGCACATTTGTTAAATTAGATTTATGTATACTATAGTAAAGCATTAATGTGGCATATCCATGATGGAATACTCAATGGATTAGTCTAAAGTACAATATTGAATTACAAAATAATTGACCAAGACCTTAACTAATTGAAAAGTTGATTAAGTGAGTGATGATGTAAATTTATAGGTTATGTTGATCATTAGATGCTTTCAATGTCTATAGTTGTATATTTTTTAAGTCTGCATATGGAATAATTAAAGAAAATAATATACTTACAAATCAAAGAGATTGGAAAACCTCTTTGTATACAACATTATTTGTTGTATATGATGCTTGCTTATATTTGTCATGTATTAAGATCTTCAACCCATTTTTGTTTTTAACTCTTTAAATAGCTACATATAACTAACCATGACTAAAGACTGACTTTGACATGTATATCCTAACGTAGTCCAATGATTGTCCTTGTGATTTGTTGATTGTCATACTATAGGAAACAACTATGGGAAATTGTCTCATAATTAGCTTGAAAGGCCAAGGTGATTGAGAAGGTGACATAGACATTCATGGGATATAAATCAAGTTCTCAATATTTTTTCCTAAAATTATCTTTACTTCGAGCACATGATTTGCAAGCATTGTAACAATAAGTCTTGTTTCATTACACAAGCATGATTGAAGTTCCAAGTTTTAGTTTTATTTTGTGGTTTGGAATGCCTGAGTAATTAATGTGTTCAAAAATTCTTGTGATTTTTTATATTTAGCACTGTCAATTGAGTTTGATATTTGTCCTACGTTTTTTTTAATACTTTTTTTTTTTTATATTAGTCTCATATTTTTCAATATTGAACATTTATCTCACGTATTAAATTAATTTATCTCTCTCTAAATTTATAATTAATGTTCAATATTTGTCTTACATTTTTTTATTAGTATTAAAACTCTTCTAAACTATCACCTCAATGTTTTAGCCCGCCCAACCCGCTAAAACACAGGGCTTGAGCCTAATAATTTCACCCCGAATTTTTTCAAGGCTTTTGAACCCGGTCCAAATAAACCCGTTACCCATTAGGGTTAGCCCGTATGGGTACCGGGTAGCCCGCAACCCGCATAATCAATTTTAAAAAAAATAAAATAGTAAAATTGGTCTTAAAAAAAGGTCCGTTCCAATTTTTTTAAGAATTCACAAAGACACAACAAACCCTATTTTGAAGGGAAATGTGACTGCACTCTCACATACAGACTCACGATCTCACTCATCTCACTCCACAGGCACGATATGCGGCATACGACATGAAGAAATTCCGAACTAAGTTGTTTATAAATGGGCATGAAGAAAAATTTTAAATTAAAAGAGTTGGAAAAGAATTAAAAATACAATTAAAAAATTATAAAAAAAAATATGTAGGCTACCAGCCAAGCCTGCAACCCGTCTAGGGCTGGGCTCAGGTAGTATTTTAACAACCCATATTAAAATAAGGCTTTTTAGCCCGGTCCGAAGAAGCCTGCAACCCGTTAGGGCCGGCCCTAAATGGGTCGGGTAGCCCGTTTTGACAAGTCTAATTGCACTTGCATATATTTGACAATGCTTGCACACTTTATGCATTTCCTTGACTCTTCTTTTCTTTTTACCAAAATCTCAAATACAATTTATTGCACTTGCATCTACTATTACTTGCACCAAATATAAATAAAAAATAATTATTTCCCACAACCAAGTTTTCTGAATTTCCCTAAAAAAACATGTAATCATTATTTCTAGTTAATTAATAGATACAAATAATTCTACAATGTGTTTAATTAAATATATCCCCAAAATATAATTACAACTACACACAATATTATGACAATCATTCACTTTTTACCTTGACAATATTATGAAAAATGAAACATATAACAATAAACCATACTCGTGCATCACAAAGACCTCTATGTAAACACCTATTTTCCCCTTAAAAAAAAAAATAACACAAAGTTGATTAGAGAGAGAAAGATGACATAAAATGTTGGAGTAGTCTCCAACAACAGAGCAAATCGTGGAGTTTGATTCACAATCTTCAATCTCTCTCGTGTTGGAGTAACCACAGAACAATTACTTCCTCTTCAATTATTTTGTTTGTTTTGCATAATAAATTTAAAATAAAAATACATTAGCAATGAACTTGATAAATATTTTATAATCTAAAACTTGAGAAAGGAAAGCAATTCTACCAAAACAATAAAGATAAAAAAAAATAAATAAAAAAAATAAAAATAAAAAAGAAATATGACAATGTGTTAGACAGAAGTAAAAAAACACAAATTTTAAATTATAGTTTCCCATTGTAAATCAATAGTTATGATGGAGAAGAAAGCAAAAACGTTACAAAAAATTGTAAAATTAAACATCTAGTTAGGGATTAAAGTTCGCATAAATATTAAATCAAATATGTGGTGGATGGAAAAGTAAAAAGAAAAAAGTTTGCACCCAAAGAGTAGATGTGTAAATAGTTCCTAAAACACAGGAAGAAAAATAACAAATTTATATCCAAGATGCAAACAATAAAAGATGAGTAGTGAGTGTCACCGTCACTTGCAAAAAAATCATATATAGAATGAGAACAAAAACATTGAGAAGAATGATAGATAACCAAAACCACCAAATCGAAATGATTGAATAAATCACTGTCATTAGTAATTGTAGATAGTACAAATACAATAACAACATGTAAGAGCAAAAATTATGTAACAATAAGTAAGAACCCAAAATATAATCAACAAACATAAATGTGATATTAAATAACCAATTCTTATTCATTTTTGTGATGTTTTTTTTGTCTAGACAAATCTTTTCTCTCAATTTTGGAGAAAAATTTTGTTTTGAATAATACGACTCTATAAAATTGTTACAGTTAATAGATAAATGCAATTTTAAGTGGTTAATATAATTATTCAATGCTTTATTGACACATAAATCAATAGCCTTCTTCAATCCATTGTTAGCGTCTTGAGAAAACTCTTCCTCGTTCCGTATAGAAGCATTTGGTCCACCGATCTTCGTTTTAGCATCGTAAGTGCGCGCATCGTGCCACCTGCATCGGATTAAGAAAATTATCAAACATGAAAATTAAATAATATAATAGTAATAAAATTGCACCGCACGATCAAAGTGTTGACAGTGTAATTAACGAACAGAGTAAGAAATAGAAATCGTGAAAACAATGAAATCTAAAAATGAAGAGTAATTGGTTGATTGAAGAAAAGAAAAAAGAGAAGGAGAAGAAGTTACGGTATTGTGTATGGAATGGAAATGGATAAGTGAAAGTGGGATGGTTTGGTGGTTCCAATTCTATTTCAAAATGACAAAAATTTGAAGAAGTTGCATTATGTGCATAAAGTTAGAATAATTTACAATTGTGACCTTAAAATTTTTGCAAAGGTTAAATTTATGAAGGACAAAATTGTATTTTTGGTATAGTTGAGAATTCTTATAGTGTATTGTAGATAGTGAAAATAGATTGTAGATTATCTATATTAGTTTTTAGTTTTTAGTAGATACAATTTCTATATTTCAATTTCGTTTTCAATTTCATTTTGTAAATATTTAAAAAATAAATGTTTTTGAATCTTTTTCAATATTTAATAGTTAGATACTTTTTTTGAAGAACAAATATTTAGTTGTTAAATATTATAAATTCAAAGTAAATTATTATTGTCTATTTTCCTTTTTCAATACCATATATGTTTGTCTGGATTCAAAATTCTTTATTTTTTTTATGAAATTTAAAATTGGTTTTTATTAATTGAATAAAATTTCACATTATTAAGATCACTGATTATGTTGTTATTTAAGTGTATTTATGTTTAATAAGTTTTTTTTTTAAATTATTTCCTTCTGACATATTTGAATATAATCCATAAT
>JBBPBP010009780.1:6297102-6311888 GCA_037974735.1 Cicer chorassanicum
ATTTTAAGTTATAATGAACAAAACCTAAAGCGTAAACGGAGATTTTAGTTAAAATTATAAAGATAAATTAACAGAAAAAATAATTAACTATAAATTTTTGGAAGTATACAAATTAACTATAAATTTTTGGAACTATACAAATTATTGCATTTCATCAGAGATGTTAAGGACAAAAAATAATTTTTTTTGAATATTTCAAGGACTAAAACTGTTATATTTACAGGGACCAAAAACTATTTCTCTTTTTTAATTAACGTTTTTGTAACGTCCACTTAACGTTAAAGATAAAAAATAATATTTTTTGATATTACAGGGATGTAAACAAAACAAAAAAATTACGAACACCAAAATAAAAAAAATTATATTTACACGGACCAAAAACGTATTTAAACCAAAAATATATATCACAAATATTTAGATTTTCTTATAATTTAATTAATTATATTTTTATTAGCTATGAAAAATATTCGTGTCTCTTAATAATGGCAATGGCCACCTCCACAAGCCAACATATTTTTTAAAAAATCACATTAAATAAACTCCATCTCTTTTTATTTTTAAATAATTGATCCAACCTCTTTACACCTTCCTAGATTTCTATATAAACAAGTATTGAAGGTAAAATTATCACATTGCAAGATACAAATAACAAAAGAGAGAAACAAAGAAAAAGAAGAAGAGAAATATGAGTATCACTGAGAAGCAAGAGGCTTTAGTCAATAGCTCATATGAATCCTTTCAACAAAACCTTCCTCACTATAGTGTTTTGTTCTACACTTTGTAAGTTTTCTCTCAAAATGTTTATGGTCATGTTTTGTTGTTGTAATTTGTGTTTAATTTAATTTAAAAAATATAGTGGAGTAAATTAACATGAGTAATTTTGGTTGCATCGGTTAAATTAAAATATAGTATATTGGAGAAAGCACCTGCAGCAAAGGAATTGTTCTCTTTTCTAAAGGACACATCTGGAGTACAATATAGTCCAAAACTTCAATCTCATGCTGAAAAAGTTTTTGGATTGGTGAGTGCATTCTAAAATCAATCAAATTTTTTTTTTTTCATTTTATTCTTCATTTAATGTTGGTGTTACTCTTAAAATTTATAACACACTAGTGGAAATTATAGATTTTACGTTGAAATATAGGTTGTACAACGATATATTATATATATGTGTATATTTTGTTTTTAAAAAATTTAAAATTAGTTGTTTATTAATTAAATTAAATTTATATTCACAAATAATATAAATTTTTAAAACTATCAAACAATCACATTCGTTGAATTACTAGAAGTATTAAGCTATGATCATATATAAAACATCTATCTTAAAAGTTATACAAATGAATATTTGTGATTTACCAACGGGGTAATTTGTTTTTACGCTAATTATATATCAAACTTAATATGATTCATATAATATAATTACATAAAAAAAAATTCAAAATAGCAAGTGATTTTTAAGATTAACTTTAAAGGCAACTATATAATAGTTTACTTTTTTTTTATCTTAGAAGATATGACAAATTCAATCATAATTAACTCACATTATTGTGAGATTCCGAGCCAAATGCAATGAAATATATAGAGATTTCAATTTGCACAATTAAAATAAAAAGGACTAAAATTGCATAACAACAATACATCCAAATGTAATGAATATATAACAAAAAAAAAATAAGTCTTATTATATTTTAACTAGTTAAGATGAATGTTTAATTAAACTTTGAAGATGAATTAATATTTTTCTTCTTTATAATATAATCACATTTTAGTAATACAAATAACATGTCATATGAATTTATATTTTTTGAATTATAGGTGCACGATTCAGCTATTCAACTCCGAACAAAAGGAGAAGTAGTCTTGGGAGATGCTACATTGGGTGCCATCCACGTTCAAAAGGGAGTTGTTGATCCTCATTTTGTGGTATAAAAATATAAATAAATAAAATTACAAGATACAATATTATTATATACAAATATAAAAAAATGGTATTAAAAAATATTTATTAGACTTATATATGAAAATAAATATTTTTTCAATAAATATTTTTTATTTTTTTTAACATTAACCTAACTTTTAAGTGTAAAACTACTAATAAAAAATTTGTATTTTTGTTGCTTTATAGGTGGTTAAAGAAGCAGTGCTGAAAACCATAAAGGAAGTGGCAGGAGACAAGTGGAGTGAGGAATTAAGTACTGCTTGGGAAGTAGCCTATGATGGATTGGCAACCACAATTAAGAAAGCAATGACTTGAAATCAGATTCTTTTGTTATTATACAAAAGAATCTTTTGTTAAGAATAAGTGTAATAAATACAAATTATACCACACAAAAACTTGTAAAATAAGTTTCTATAATTAATAAATAAATGCTATTTGAAATAATTAGTTAATATTGTTTGTGTTCAAACTAGTGAATAGATCAAACTCCAAACAAATTTAAAATTCAAATGAGTACATTCTTAAATTCAATATGATATAATCTCATCTTATACTCTCAATTTAGAATGTCAACTTTCATCCGTACATAAGAATATTTGTAAAAATTGTTCCATTTTGAGTCTCATAAACAAAGAACGATTAGACGAAAAATCCATCTAAATATAGTGCAAGGATGAGGAAGATACACCTCTATAGAATCTTTGTCCCTAATAAAATTATAACTAATCCCTTATAAGTATATATTATTTCAAATTGAATTTTAATTGATTATTTACTATTTTTATGAAAGATAGAATTTTGCAAAAGTTGTGGAGAGAAAACTTCAACAAATTGAAAAATAGGAATAAAAATGACACTAATACTACTTTCTCGGTCATTTTATTTTTTATAAGACATACATTTGATATTTATGTTTTTTTTTAAATAATATTACTTTTTAAATTGAAATTTTATTAACGAATTCTTTACAAAAATATCTCTAGTTAATTCTCATTGAAAAATGTAGATTCATTTTCTCCACTTATGATATTGATAATTATAGAAATACATGTAAAAAAAATAAAACAATTTTATTTATTCTAATTTAATTTATAATAATTCTTAGTTTACTTTAATTTAGAATTGTAATAGTTTTAATTTAGATTTATTTGATGTCACGAGTAAATGAAGATACTTTGCTTTTTTACATTTAATTTACTTTAGAAAAATACGATGTAAGTTCAATATGAGTCTAGAGAATCCTGTCATTTATAATCCATTTAGGTTTAGACATAGTATACCCATAAATATGTATTTGTAAATTCATTGAGACAAATTTGAAATGAATTAGAATTTATCTAATGAGAATCATGAATGAGTTAAGTCTTATCTTTAAGTTCTTGAATTAGAACTTGATCTTACCGATGAACTCATATTTTTTTTTATGAATCTTTATTGACTTATCAATTCTTATTGATTGTGGCGTGTTCTCCGTCTAACTTATATTTATTTCTTTCTTTTTTTCTTTTATTTTATGGTTTTATTTCAAGAAATCAATTAATAAATCTTTTATCTATCATAAAATCAACATAAATCCACGTCATTTAGTATTCATTTGATAACATTTTTTATTTAGTTTGAAGCCAAAATTCACATTCATTAAATACGACACGTAGTCCATAACAAATTCGAATCCGCATATTAACATGTCACAATCTTTTCGAGCATGACAACAAGCCAAAAAGTGGTTGGTGGGACTGAGTTGGTGTGATTAGGAAAGAGAGAGTGATGTTTGCTTCTTGCTTCATTTTACTTAAATAAATATTATTAATATTATATTCTTGTTTCTTTGGACTTCAATTTTGCGTTTCTCTAAACCTGGCGGCGCTCTACCAACCCTCAAATTAGATATTAGTAACATCCAATTCAACTTAGGATTAGGATATTCTCTATTTTCCATCTTTTTTTTCTCATAGTTTTAAGATTATATAAATATTAGTGATTTAATAAGCTCAAATATTTTTAATATATCTCAAAACATTATAAAATTATACTAATAAAGATGAGAAATGGAAAGAGAAAATGAAGAGGATCTTAACTTCTCATTAAGATATGTTTTATCTCATTTTCATCCTACTTAGAAAGTAATATGTTTATTGAGATCTAAATGTGAGAGATAAAGTCTAAAGTGTTGACACCATCAAAATTTAGAGAATTAAGATTTGGTGATACCGAGACATTTAAAAATATTAGAGATTCTCAAGTAAGGATATTTGACAAAGTTAAAATAGAATTTAGAAGTTCTTTAAATAAAATAAAATAAAATGAAAATTTATGAAAATTTCTTTATACCTAAAAATAAAAGTGAGAAAGTCAAAGATGTTTCTACATTAAAATGATGGAGGATTAGCGACTTTTGAAAATAATGAGAAAACTCAAATTAACGAAATAAATATCATAGGTAATAAATAATCTACTAAGATAGAGGATGTTCAATATATAATGTTTGAAACCTAACTTGCTAAGCATATGTTAACTTTGCGACATTGGCTTCCAAGTTATATGCAAACCAATTATATGTGAAGTAAAACAATCATCCTTGAGAAATACATTTTCCTCTAGACCAAGAATAAAAAAGAATTTATATGTCTTACACTTAGATGAAATTATGATGAATTAGGTTGTGTCCACATTGAGAAGGACCAATGAATTTGGCACTAGAGGGTTGGTCATGTGTGTTTGAACATTGTCTCAAAACTATCTATATTTGACCTATCAAAAGGTCTTCTAAAGATCATTTTGAAAATGATAAGATATGCAAAACTTGTGTTAAATGAAAATAAGTTAAAAATAGTTTTATTCAAAAAATAAAATTTCAACAAATAAACATCTTGAAAATTGTTTAATGTATTGCAAGTACTTGAAATATGAAAAATAACTTTGAGAATATTTCAGAAAATTGTTCAATGTTGTTCAAAGTTTTGTAGTAGGATTGATTGCGTTTAAACTGAAGTTATGTGGTATTTATACTCCATAGACATCATTTCAAATCAGTGATCATTGTTCCTAGAGGTTTGATGAACAAATGCAATGATCCAGAACCATTTCAGAATTGAAAAATTGCATTGTTTCGAAGTTGTATTCGACTATAGCTTGTGTGTAGTCGAATACACCTCTGCAACGTTCAGTTTTCATTTAAAATTTCAACATTGTATTCGAATATGAAACCTTGTATTCGAATACAACTGAGTGAATTTTTCCACTGAATTGTTGTTGTATTCGACTACACCAGGTTGTAGTCGAATACAAATGTGCAGTCTTAGCTACTGACTTAGCACTTGTATTTGACTACACCATCTCGTAGTCGAATACATATGTTCAGTTTTAGCTACTACCTTATCGCTTGTATTCGGCTACACCATCTCGTAGTGGAATACAGATGTTCAGTTTTAGCTACTGACTTATCACTTGTATTCAGCTACAATATGCTGTATTCGAATACAACATTGTATTTTGTCAAAAACTTTATTTTCAAACATTGTTTATGCATTTTTGACACTTTGAAAATCCTTTTGATGCATATGCTAAAATGAAAGGTTATCATGTGCATTTGAAATATAAGATTATTAGATTGCATCATGTACCTTTACAATATAAGATTTCTAGCATTTTTTTTGCCATAGTTGACTTTCATTGTTTGAATTCTTTTTGAGCTTGCAACTTGATCATGTTCCTTGATCTTTGTCTTCATCAAAAACATAAGTGTTTTACAAAGTTAAGATTAACTTGTTGGAGTTTCTGTAAGGCCAGTGAGACAAGAAGAGAAATTGTTTATGTAAGCCTGGCGAGGTTAAGATAATACATAGTGAAAAGAACATCATCGGATGATATGCCTTTTTGATCCATAGTGAAAATACTTACACGTGTGTGTAAGTATGTGTGTGTCTTTCTCTAAACTCTAATCTCTCCACTTTATCTCATTTTATTCTTACTTCAGTTCCAAACATATATCCTCTAAAATTTATCTACTATCCTCACACATAGGATACCCATTTAAAAAGAAAATTTGAAAAAGAGAAATCATTATTCAACCCCTCTTCTAGTGATATTTTAGTTACTTCACCTTATACTTATTGATTGATCCATCAAGATTCTCATTATTTCGAAACACACATTTATTCTTACTTCAGTTCCAAACATATATCCTATAAAATTTATCTAATATCCTCACACATAGGATACCCATTTAAAACGAAAAATTGAAAAAGAGAAATCATTATTCAACCCCTCTTCTAGTGATATTTTAGTTACTTCACCTTATACTTATTGATCGACCCATCAAGATTCTCATTATTTTGAAACACACATTTATACCATATAGGTTTACGACTAGGAGGTGGGGAAACCAAAGATCAAGTGTTGTTTTGAATGAGTGCAACATACTCAGTTTTCATTGCTGTTAGCCATTGTGGAGCAGCAAGGGCCTGTTGTACAATGGTAGGTTCTAGGTGTGTGAGACTAAGAGTAGGGTACAACCTTGGCAAGAAAATTCCATTATTTGCTCTAGTTTGCATGGGATGGGTATTTTTAAGGATGGATTCTTATAGGAATAGATTGAGTGCAGGAGTTGTTGTCCTGGAAGTTGCACTAGGAATTGGGTTTGGAGAAAGATAAATGTTGGGAGAGAGAGTTATATGTCTAGGTGTAGAAGCCCTTGAAACTGAAACAAGGGTGGAAGTAGGCTTGTGTGATGAAGTATCAGATGAAAATGGATTAAGTAGTGCTAAGGAACCAGAAGTAGGTGGACTTAAATTATTAATATTGTTGTTTATAGTGATGAGATTTGGAGGCACAAATTATGTAACTTGTTGAGGCAACCATGATGATGGAGTGGATGGTACTTGCGATAGAGTTGATGATTTAGAAAACAGCTCAGAGTAAGGGAACTTTGTTTCATTGAATAAAACATCTTTTGAGATGTAAATCCTCACATCATAACTTAGACAATCATACCCCTTGTATGTACACACTTTTAGAATCTAAATGCAAGTTTGTTAAGGTTGTATGGTCTTTAAGAATTGAAAGTAAGCACAACCAAATACCTTCAAATCCTTGTAACTTGGATGCTTGTGTAGAAGAAGAAAATGAGGGGACACGTTAAGAATAGGTGTTGGTAGACGATTGATGAGGAATGCAGCAGTAATAAATGCATGATCCCAAATTTTGAGAGGAATTTCAGCTTGTGCCAACCATGTGAGACCAATATTCACTAAGTGTCTATGTTTTCTCTCAACTAATGCATTCTGATAGTGAGTGTGTGGACAGGTAATACGATGCATAATTCCCAAATCAACAAGATATTTAGTGAAAGGACGAAATTCACCCCTCATCACTTTGAACAACTATGATTTTACAGTTAAATTGCAATTCCACCATAGATTTAAATTGCTTGAATTGTGCTAACGTGTCAGAATTCTGTTTTAAGGGATGAACCCAAACAAATCTAGAATAAACATCAACACATTTGAGAAAATATGTACAGCCCCCATAGGATTTAACATGGGCTGGTCCCCATAAGTCACACACCACCGGTTCAAAGGGATTGTGGTACATAGTGGTAGAGTGAGGGGTATGAAGACGGTGTGCTTTGCATAGGCAACAAGCTGAACAAAAGTCAGTAGAAGCCTTTGCTGGTGTAGGAATATTGCATAGTTTTAAGACTGGCTTAAGTGATTCATGATGAGGATGTCCCAAACGAGCATGTCATAAATGATAAGCAAAGTTTGAAATAGAAGGGAGAGAATAATAGTGTAAACTTGAAGCATTATTATTCATATCATTAATAGTAACATATGCAATAGGTAAAACATCATTACAATAAACCATATTTGTCTCAAATTTATTAACATGCAAATTTATTATCATGTGCAAATTTACTAACACTGATTAAGTTTTTGGTTATAGATGAAACAAGTAAAGGGTTTTTGACTGTAAGATTGGTGTTACGATGAGTTAAAAAAGGAAATGCATGTTGCCTATTGAGTTTATGGACAAACCTTGATCATTGCCTATGAGTACATGATCAGATCTAGCTAAAGAAATTGCATCTCCCGAATTGGAGGCATCAGGTGTGACATGATGAAAAACACCTAAGTTTGGATACACCATTGATTGTTGAAACCATAATCAACACCAGTAAGAAGAGCATGGGGATGGAAAGAACGTGCATTAACAGGTATAGGGTTGGGGTAACCAAATTGAGGTGGAATTGGATATCGTTGTTGCATCAGGAATGGAGTAGAAAAAGGTGATCTCCAAGGAGAATAGGCATATTGAATAGGTCCGAAATGACGATAATAGCAAATGAAGGCATCATGACCAGATTTGTGGCAGATCTGGCATTGTACACAACCAAAACGACCATTACCACAATCATTATGACCACTGCGAGAGCCATAGCCTTGATAATTTGAGTTATTTGCATTCACATGACTCGTACCAACAGGTTAATTAGGGGTTTGAGGTAGTTGCGATAGTAGATATGTCGTCAAATTCGCAGACGAGGCTTATCAGTGGTATCTTAGAGCTTTTTTTTCTTTTCTAATCATGTGCTTATTAATGGTTTCGTCCCTTTCTTGGCTCCTTCGGAACTTTTCCTTCTTATCATGTCAAATTCTCATATATCATCTCTATTAAGCTTGATGATAAGAACTTCAAGCAATGGAAACAACAAATTGATGGAATGATTTATGGTCACAAGCTTCAAAAGTTCATCACCGAACCTTTAGCTCCACTACGATTCTTGATAGAAATTGACCACACTGCAAATCACACCAATCCTTAATTTATGGAGTGGGAGCCACGAGATGTTCTCGTTTGTACCTGGATTGTTTCAACAATTTCTGATTTGATCCTCACAAAACTTGTTGATTGTCACTATTCATGGCAGGTTTGGAAAGAAATTCATCATCACTTTCACACGTTACTCACAACCACAGCGCGTCAACTTAGATCTAAATTGTGCAGTCTCACTAAAGGAGATCTTAAAATTGATGAGTTCATCCTTCGTGTTCGCACTATCAATGAATCTTTAATCTCCATTGGAGATCATGTTCCTCATCGAAATTGTCTTTGAAGCCCTACCTGAAGATTACGATCTTGTAGTTGCGTTTGTCACTAGCAAATAAGATATGTGTTCGTTGGACGAATTCGAGTCGTTTCTACTCGCATGTGTGATGTGCCTTGAGAAGAACAAGAAACCTCTAGAAATCGTCGTCGTCAACCTCACTTAGACACCTTCATAAGCCTTGTTGCGAATTAGACGACAAATCTGCCTTCACAACTACCTCTGATCCCTAATTTCCCCTCTGATACCATGTTAAAGTTATGAACAACTGAAAGTAAGCATAGAATAAAAAGAGATTGAGAGAAAATTGATGTAATATGAAAACTGATTTTATTAGATTGAACCGTTGAAATGAGTACAATAATGTGATATTTATTTATAGGTAAAGATCATTGTAACTGAATCTAAGAGAATTGAAACTATATTGATAACTAATCTATACTAATTGAATCTAACAACCTCCAACATATTGTTCTAGAAGCTTCATTTAGTTAGAAGCTACAGCTGTTAAGTAATAGTTTTGACACATGTGGGTTTATAACCATGATATATTACCTCTAATAGTAACAATCATCCTCGTACTCAACATAATATTAGGTCATGCTAAATTAGTCATCCTCACAGCATGAACATAAGTCCTCAATAAAATGACTAGACAACTTAGCAAGTCTCAAACGATTATTTTATGTCGGTCCATAATTTTAAAGCTCTAATACATCTATAAATACACAAGCCCTCAACTTCAAACAATAAGAGAATCAATTGTAAACAAATATCCAAGTTATTCAAAGTTCATCATCATTCTCTTCATTCTACATCATTATCGGAGGATCAACTTTATTGAATGCAACATATTACTACCTTATCTTAGTGAATGGTAAATTGATATGTGACATATACAACTTCAGATTACTATCTTACCTAAGTGAGTGGTAAATTAATCTCAAACAAAGAAACACATTTTCAATTTATATCCTCAAGTTCATAAAAACTTAAGTAATTGTGTAAGTCTCGTGAGACTAGTAAAATACAATGTTACCAGTCTAGAGAATACATAGTTGAAGATAAGATGTGCGGAATAGAGGACAAATTTTGGAACACTGGTGAAATTTTCAAATGAAGACTAGACCCACATTTGGTGAATTAATGCATCCCACATTGATACTGCATTTTAATTCACACATTCTGCACATTTATCAACAAGAGGAAGACTATTCTGAACAAACTATCCACTTAATTACTAATTTGACTAAACATCAAATTATCATATTTATTGCAAAAAGGAAAAAAGAAAAATAATAATTCTTCGGTGGACACAAGAATTTAGACACTATTTAAACACAAAAAATATAGATTTCTTTTATAATTTTAAAATTATATATTATTTAATTATTATTTTCTCTAATTTTTTTCTGTTATGTGTGTCAACTAAAATGAGAAATTCAATCTACATGGATTCATTGATGAACAAAATTGGGAAACAAATTACAAGAAATTTCCATACTACAAGTTACAAGAAATCTCTTCCAACAACAATTCTGACAGTGTGAGGATTCCATGATATGATTGAAAATTAATAAAAATACTTGGGAGAATTATTGAAAATTTTGTATATATTTCTTCCATTATTATGTTCAATGGGAACATCAGAAATACAGTTTAAAATGTTTAAAATTCTGTTTAATCAGAACATTACAGAGAAATAACAAGAGGACATATAAGTAAAACACTTGAGGATTTTAGAATCCTATAAATGATTTCCCTCCCCCATTGCAACCCAAGTTGCTTCTATGTGCAACTTCTTAACCCAATTATGAAAGTCAATGTATGTTTCCATTAGTAGCTAACCTATTCATGGCCTGCTACAACAACTTGTTCTCCAGAAGAAAACTTGCTGGTTCACATTTTGCAGTATAGTTAAACTTAGATGTGCAATACTTCCTATGTGCCCCTGTGAGTTTCCCTGTCGCAGCCTTCTGATGAAAACCAACCATTAATCCAGAGCACTCTCTGTAAGTCACAAACAAGTAGTACATACATCATCATTAAGCATATAAATAAATGAAAATAAAAACAACTAAAGTTTAATTAAAGGCTGTGTCCAACACTAATTGTGCAAAATAATTTTTTGTACGTACATCTAGTCATATCTCACCATGATGTCACTTTGTTATATATCTCAACAAATATCTACACGTGAAATATGATTGGATGTACAATTATTTTACACCGACAAATAGTCTTTGAACTTGAACTATTAGATTAGTTTTGTTGGAACATGAAAAACTTGAACTTAAAATGCTTACAATAGTTGATCTTCTGAGTAGTTGGAGTGCCATTCACATGTCTTACTCCACTGTTTGACTCCATAAATGGTGCATTGAGCTGTATAGACAGCAGCTGCGGCTAGCTGAGACGGAGGGAACTTCAGCATTTCATATTCTACAAGAGATAGCTCAAGCAAGAAGAAAGCTAGCAGTTCAAGCTGTTCATTGTGAAGATTATAGCAAAACAAAATTAGTAATTATGAATTTGCTAGTATGATGAAAAAAAATATTAGGCAGAATTATGAGTACTGACTTTTTTGTCTGCTTGAGCTGCCTTTAGGAACCTTCTAATGAAAACATATGCTGTTGGCACAGATATGTTAAACTTCAACGTATTCACCATAATCTTTTCCTGCAAAATTTTGCACAAAAATCTCAATTACTTGTCATCAGGGTTTTAAAAAAAGGTCTGCAAACGCAATATATAAAGGTTTTATATGTCTCTCCAATAGCAGAAACAGCAAAGTATCTGCAATTTTAAACCCTGCAATGGATCTACAAATGCTATAAATGTAAAGGTATATAAGCAAGCAAACAAATGTTACCATTTCCAGAACTTCTTTTCGGTTGTATGCTCTGTCAGATATAAGAATTAGATCTCCAACCACAGGCACAGAAACTTCTTCATACTTGCATGCCACAAGCATTGCCACTAGGCCAACCAACTGAAGCTTCTTTCTTATCACTGACTGCTTTTCCAAAAATCTGTCTATAAGGTTAACTGTGAGAAACAATGTCTCATGCATGAGGTCGAATTTGTCGTGCACCTGAAAGGTTCAAGCAAACCAAGTTAGCATTATCAATATTTCGGAGGAATTGAAAATTAATTATCTTATTAATGATGATTAGTAATAGAACTCGGCACGTAGAGTTTACTACACTCACACACAGTGCGCACAGTTTGGTGTTTAAAACTAATGATAAAAACATTTAATCCAAGAGGCAAGTTATTAGCAAATTGTAAGGCATAGTGATTAAGAAAGAGCATTGAATATACCTCAATAAGCCAGTCAACCAGTATGGCTCTCATCCTTTCATTAATGTCAAATTGCTGTGCCATATAATTTGGTGAGACACAGCTAGTATTCTGCATATAATTAATGCTGTTAGTTATTGAAATTTCATTGGAAAGCATTGTCGTATTTTAATTCTGAAATCAATTTAGATTTCCAAAATTATAAAAGTGAAATATGCTCTAATTAGTGAGAGAAATCAGGAGTATAAATTTGTTTATGCTGATTCAAGATAATGAATAATGTTTTGAATTTATTATAAGAGAAAACACAATAAATGCTTCTATTGAAAAATTAGAATTGAACCTTGAAATTAAAAAAATAAATACTTTTCTGTAGTAAGCATAAAGATCTTCAATATTGATTCCAAATGTACCTCAACTTTTCTGTAGTAAGCATAAAGATCTTCAATATATTCAACGACTGCAAGAGGGTTATTTGCATCAGAGGTATCAATGTCCAAAACAGGCTCTTCCATTATATCCTTCATCTCAACTTCCTCCTATAATATAAAGCCAATTATTTGACAGTCACCAACTAAAATTTGAAATGGATTTAAAATTTGAAATTAAATTATATTAAATTAAATAAATAAAACAACTCATTGAAGAAATACCATCTGATCTGATTCACTATGCTGCATTGGTTCTGTTTGCTCTAAAGCCATTGGCACTGGCTGGTCTTCCACTGGCTTGTGTTCATCATCAACAAATATAAACTCTCCAAACCCATTCGAATTCGAATTCGCCAAGTTTGACCTTTTGGTAGTTCCCTATTCAAATTAACCCCAAAACTCAAAATCTCAGTCAAAAGGTAAGAATCAGTACAATGCAGCAAAATTTCAACAAAGGAATAAAAGATTCTACCTCAGCCTGAGTTTTTTGTGTGCCAGCAATTTGTGCAGCAAACCTCCTAAATTAACAGCAAATCAAGATAAATTCATCATATTATCAAAAACATGCATTGATATAACACAAAAATTTCATAATTCCTGATTTGGTTTCTAAGAGAACAAAAATCAAACACTTTTCAGTGTCTTTTTTCTGGTCAAACAAATCAAATAATTCAAATCACACAAAAGGGTCTAATCATCAAATCCTCACCTAGTGATGGGTCGATGAACCGGATCTGCTTGCTTCTTTTCATAAACCTCATTTTTTCTGTAATTCCACAAAACAAAAACCAAAAAATTCAAAACCAAAACCAAAAACAAAAACAAAACAAATTCACCAGATTCTGATTGAGAATTTACTCTGACAATGCTCTCTTGTTAACAACACAGGGATAAGATCTTCCTTCCACAACCAGATTCTGATTAATCACGCTTAACGCTCTTCTGTTTTGCCCAACCTTTCTAGAATCCAACCCTATATCATATAAATCAAAAAAATTAAAAAAATTCAACACCCATATTGAAATCTTCAACCTTTTAAATCACAATCAAAATCAAAACCAAAACCCATCAACCATGAAATCCATCAACAAACCTTGAAAATTTGTGGGGTTGTTGATTGAGTTCGAGACAGAACTCTTCTGATCACAAACTTTCTTCATTTTCTTTTTGAGAATGAATGAAAAATCAACCCACAAAAAAAGAATTGAAGATCCTAGAAGAAAAAGGGCATAGAAATGAAATAGAAGAAGAAAGCGAGAGAAATCAAAGGGTTGTGTGTAGTAAAAGTGACAGACGCTAGTTCAGTGAAGAGAGTGAAACATTTTGGGTCTATTTGTCTGTGGCGAACAACAGAGTTTTTATGTTTTGAAAAAATTAACGGCTAGTGAGTTGTGACCGTTGGATCGTTGAGATTGGCAAAACAATTATATTATTTTATGTTTTTTCTTTTGGAGCAAAATTTTATGTTTTTTCTATTTTTTCGCTATTGTGTCGTAAGGAGAGATAATAACGGTAATAAATTCGTTTTGCATGTGATTGTGTAGAAAGGTGTGTTTGCCGTAAGCAACCCACCAATCTTTTCTTTTTTTCAAATCACAATTACTTTTTACTAAATATAACTTTTTTTGACAATTAATAAATAAATTTAACTAATTTGGATTTTTTTTTTTTAAAACTGAAGCAAACTGTTTTTTGTGCTGAGTTGTTGACAATACAATTTTCTTGTATATTGTTATATTATTTTATATGGAATTTAATTTATACACATAGACATCGTAAAATAGTTCTACACATATATTTAAATAAAATGTAGACAAATATTTTTAAATTATTTATTAATATTCTATATATAAAAATTTTTAATTAAAAATATATTATAAATTGTGTGTTTAAATTTTTAAATGTTCAAATTTTTATCTTTTTAAGATAAAGTTACTATTTTTAATTTTTATTATGATATTTTACTATATTTAATTATATCTCATTATTTCAATAATTATTTATA
>JBBPBP010009780.1:6317377-6341758 GCA_037974735.1 Cicer chorassanicum
ATATTTTATTACTTTTATGAGTATTTTATAATGCATATTTCATTACAAAATTTTATATCGTTTTATTTTTTTTGGAAACGGCTAAAAATATTATTTTATTTACACAGTTTTGTTATAAAAAAAAAAATATTTTATCCGTTGTATACGTGACATTGCATTAAACTCTAGTTGTAAAGGCAAAACTAAGGTTCGAACCCAATCATTGGATTGAAATTGCCGTTGTCTACTTTGGTTGTATTTGTTTTCTTTTTGGTGAAATCAAATGCGCTCCAATTTGCTGCGCTCTACCGCACTTGGAAATGAATCTAAGCATTAATACAAAAATAAAAAATATGTTGGGTTCGTTGGTTTGAATCGTGAATGTCAATTTAAGGGTACCATACCAAATCAATCCAAAGAGTACAAAATTAGATTCTCTTGGCTATATAATAAATTGAGAAACTTTGCCAGCAGATACAGTCATTGCAACGTTTCGGATTATTCAATTATTGAACCACATTGATATAACGAATACAAGTTTGTTCGATAATACTAATTGCAGTTTCTCTTTAAAAGAAGAGGGATAAGGATAAAAAAAAACGTATATGTGGAACTTTGATGGTTCAAGCTAGGAATTAATCAATTTGAGAATTCACATAATGAAATAGTAATAATATATTCTTTGAAATGTAAATTTTAAGAGAAAGACTACAGAATATTTTAGGGTAATGGGTAAGAAATTAAAATATTTTTTTGTTAAAGATATATCTTATGAAATCATCGAGACATTAATGAATACAATGTTTTTTGTCGAAAAATGTTTATCTATTGATTTTAGGATATTGACTAGCAAGACTTATTTTTATTTTTTAAAAACAAGTTTTATATGATTGAAATGCATGAGGCATAGGCATTGTATTAATCGGAAAGAGAAAAATAACATTTTTTCACAAGGTAATAAATTTTATTTTATTTTTATCAAAGTTTAAATTTAAATTGATGACATTTATGCGGATTTATTCTTTTTAATTAGCTCGACATAACGCGAAGGAACCTTTTATATATATTTAAATTGATATCTATAACTTACATATATAACCAAATAAATTTGGTATAAATAACATATATCACCCGACCATCATCATAATGATATATTCAAAATTTTAAGTTTATATTGCAAAACTTATTTTAATTATGGTTTTTGTTTTTCTTTCAACTACATAAAACATCCCCATCACTGGTATACAAGTGAAATATGTATTTGATATTTGTGGAGTAAATATTTTTGTCTGAAATTAAACATTTGTATCAATCTAATCCCTTAAGTTCTTCCATATTCTGCATTTTAAAAAAAAGTTTTTCGATATTCTAAAATAGTCTATAGTTTTTGAAACGTTGATCAATCTGTTTCTTCATTTTGTCTCAATTAATTAACAGGGTTTCTTCATTTTGTCTCAATTAATTAACAGGGTTTCTTCATTTTGTCTCAATTAAGTAACAGGGTTAGGGATGGCTATGTATCATGTTAAGTGGTTCGCTGTCATACACATAATGTTACAAGTAGGGGTCATCTAGCCAAAGTCAATCTCACGCAGGACAGGTCCAAGAGTAAAGCTATTGTTTCATGCCTTTAAAAAAATAAAAATAAATAAATTAATAAAAAAAGGCTTTCAAAAAATTTAGTAAATTGAAAGACCTCATATTCTAATATTTTCTGTATCCCAACGATGGCAAAATATTCCCCTGGAGTGTCTGTCTTAGCAATAAGATCATAAGAACAGTCTAGGGAAAAATAATGCTTAGTTTTAGACTACAAATATGTTTCTATCCAAAACCACAGCAAATATATCTTCTGCTTCCTGTTACAACGAAGGACAATAATACATATTCTATCTCTAAACTATGCCGGAGGAAATATATTATCCTCTGGGTTACTTGAAGAGACTGGAGAGTGATGGCACACTTTTCTTCCTTTCTTGCGATTGCTGTCTTCCTTTCTCGTTAACGACTTTGTCAGCCGACTCATCTGTTTTTACATCTACGTGTATGTTGTGGTTATTGGCTATCACCTGATGATTCTTAGACACCGTAGATTGTGATGACGTCCGGTGCTCATCCATGTTCAGATGTCTAGCATGGTCTGTAGAACTTTTACTGGCAGTGGCAATTTTATTCCTATCATTTATCAATTGTTTTCTATCACTGCTTTTATTATTTGGAATAGATTTCTTCTTCATAGATAGATCAACCTTCTGGCGCAAATTAACTGGCTTTTGGTTCTCTTCACTGGTTTCCTTTATGTTGTGGCTATTGGCTACCACCTGCTGATTCTGGGCCTTTGTAGATTTTGATGGCATACAGTGCTCATCCATCGTCAGATGCCTAGCATGGTCTGTAGAACTTTTACTGCCACCGGCAATTTTCTTTCTATCATTTATCAACTGTTTTCTATGGCGGCTTTTATTATCTGCCATAGAGTTCTTCTTCATAGATAGATCAACCTTCCGGCGCAACTTAACTGGCTTTTGGTGCTCTTCATTGGCTTCCCTGTACTTCAACAATTCTTCCGAGCCCATTTTCTGCTCTGCAATGCAAGCATTCTCGGTCAATTTCTGTTTTTTGAGTTTTTCTTGCTTGTGCTCTACATTTGGTGTTGATAAAACCTTTCTTTTATCTTTTGTTGCCACCAATTGGTCAAAATCCTTGGTGCCCTCAGTCTTAAGGTGACATTTTTCAGCCTCAAAACCATCCCCGTCTCCAACAATTCCACTATGCATAGTTTCAAGAACAATTTTGCCCAAAACATATCGAGTCTCTGAAATATGGCCCCTCCCAAGCATGTCATAATTTATCTTTTCACTTTTTCTTTCACTCTTGTACAATGTAATATCATTGAGCAGCACTTCGAAAATTTCAGAAACAGCTTTCCCTGTTTTCCTTGGTATGAATGCCTGAAAGCCAAAAGTTTTCAGTTGAATAGGAACCTTATGAACATCCACAAAGTAACACATCCAAATGATTTACAGATGGGTACAAGATGACTTAACCGAACATACAGAGACAGATTTATAATCAGGTCGAAATATGATAATGGGGAGGAAAGGACAATATCCCAGTACAGATAGGCAAAATTATCTACTATACCTCATTCCAATTTCCAATCAGTCACCTGATAGCCCTAATGATTGTTAGCCTGGTGGGTTCATTGCAAACTTGAAATGATGTTTGTTCATGTTTTGTATGTTGAGACATGTGGTTGAAACTCAATATAACATCATTCACCTCTTTCGCAATTGGGTTTGTGTTGGGAAGCTGCATGCATATGTGGTGTCAAGTGCTACAATTTTGAGATGAATGTTTTGTGCATTACAAAGCCTGCCTTATTATTAAGCAATTGCATTTTGGGTTTTTAAATAACGCCAAGCCACCATTTTAGGAAAATGGGGGAGAATAACCATTATGGTGTAGGCTCGTTTAATTGCCTTCAAACTCACGATTTTATGCAAGTATATATGAGTCTATACAAATCTACCCGACTTTACATACAAATGTATGCAAGTGAGTTAACTCGATTTTGATACCTAGCTGTAAATCCATGATTTGCGAGTTTGACAACTATGGTTATATGAAACAAACTTGATTCTAAAGTTTTTATTCTTGGCTGTTGATATATCAATTTTTTGTTCTGCCCATCCCCATCCCCATGCCTTGTTATGTGGAAAAGGGAACCAAAGGTAGATTTCTGTATAAAATTGGTTGCTTCAGACTGAATATCAACCGACTGTAAATTTTATGCCAGAATCAAAACTCAATCACGAGTGACAAGAACACGTGACATTGATTCACAAGATGACAAGTAAAGGTTGACCGAAATGAGTTGACATGCCTCAAGCTCTTATTTATGATAGAATTATAATTTATATGGTACTGTGACATTTACCAGGTTATATGTGACTGAGAGCTAGGCAGCTATCTGAAAATTAAACTTATAAACTGTCTGTAGAAATGGTGTGCTTTGGGGCACATTAGCTGAAATATTTACAAATTATCTTCAGTCAATTAAACCTCTCTATTTTAGTATTCAATATTTATATTCATTTATTTAGTAACATCATATCCCTTTGAATAAATATATAATTTTCTTTTATTGTTTATTTACGTGACGGCTGAGCTACATTATTTTCAGAGCTCAAACTCTTGATAGTTACCAACGTCTAAACAGAAACAAGTATCACACAACCCAATGTGGCATGTTTGAAGAATAACCCAATCAATTAGAATAGAACATAATCATGTTGCAACTATTGTGCAGTCAATCAACCACACAATTTTGAAACATTAGCTAAATATATATACACCAACATAGATTTACTTACCATGTGACAGAATTGAACAAATGGATATCTAGATTCTAGACAGAGATTGAGAAAGATTATTAATACTAACCTGCACATGTAAGGAGTCAATAGCCAAAGATGCCAATTTAGTGACTGCTTTTGCGATTTCCTCATCTGATTTGCATATACTGGACCTCTTTATTTCAGGTGCAAAATTAACACACATTTTTGCACGTTCTTTAGCAAATTTAATGCCTCCTTCCCACTCTCCATGATATAGAACAGAAGCAAGTGCCCAAACCACAAGAGCATCTTGACGGTTATTTATTGATGCAAGGTGAAACGCTAGCAATCCAATCCTGTAACACATAAAAATATAGCATGATGTCTCTAACATCCATCACCGAGGGAATACCTGTTCAAAAACAACAAATCTGGACCTTTTATTTTACTAGGGAAAAGAGCATACAACCATCAACCACCCTAAACTCTTGAACTTTCACTTTGTTCCAATTAACCCTTAAATTCCAACTCTAGTTACAACAGAGATTTTCGTATGTTGTTAGTAATTTGACCCCGTGTTAACAGAATGATCTATTACCACATTAGTAGGGGTTTACAAATTAATTGGGCCAAAGCAAATGTTAAGGTGTTTATTTGCAAAAGACAAAGAGTTTAGAATGGTTGTATGCTCATTTCCAAATGAATTAGAATATACACATATAACTGAAAATAAGCAATCAGCGAGTAATCTGTTTTCATAATCCTTGTTGGAAACCCTACTCGCCTGAATTTTTATTATAAAAATATTACTCACCATAGAGTGCAATCACAAGGTCTATCGCATCCAACCAAATTATCCAGATGCTTGAATAATTGCTGCACAAAAAACAGAAACATAAGAAGAAAGCAGAAAAGTTTAATACCAAAAGTATATGTGTTAATTGTTATAATTGTGACCAAATCAATCTTGTTTGAGTAGGTAGAAAAGAGAGGGAAAAAGAAAAAATATTTTGACACAATGAAGTCCTCATACATTGCCATTTTCCATTTTCTGATCATTTCATCTAAACTTTATATGACCAACTGCGTGCCAATTTTATTCCTAGTCATACAAGCATAGCCTAGGAATATGCAAAAACCTCTTCATATAAATTTCTTAATGTCAGATTGATGTAATGTAAGTAACGTAAGTTAAGCTACTGTCCAATTTATTTTTAGCTTTATGAGAAAAGTAGTAACAAATTAACAATCATTTATGATCCTTATAGTTTGGAGTTTGTAAGTAGAATTTCAGTTACATATGTAGGCAAATAAGAATAGGATTACTGAATGAAGTTCACTGATCAAATAATTATATTTGGAATAACAACAGACAATTCATTATTTTTTGTATTATAGTCAACAATGCGCTACAGCGAAACAGTTTGCTGTAGTGGATGTCGTGCCACTTTAGCAGCCACTAAATGCTTCAGAATTTTTTTTATAATAGGGGTATTTTAGGTATTCCGTTTTTATGATATATGGATATCCTGCTATGCTACGTGCAGCTAAGCATTCAAATAGAGGTCTAGTTAACAGTGAACTACCAACTTATAGTAGCACATTCTTTCAGCTTCTAATGACACTTTAGCATTTGCATTCAATGAATCAAATAACATCATAAAAAGGTTATTCTATAATTATTTTGCAAATCTAACTCACCATCAACATATTGGAAGCCAGAGCGTCTTCTTTAGTAGCCTGTTTGTCGAGATATGCTGCCTATAATCAACTAATGAGTAAATTTTGTATGTAGATGAGATTCATACTTATAAATTATATGACTGAAAAAGTCAGAAACTCAATCCACTCACATGCTTCGGAAGCAAAAATTGAAGCAATTTGAATTTCCAGAGTAAGCGCAGAGATGGCTCAGCAGCTCCATAAGACAGCATATAGTTCAATTCAATCATTACTCTATCCTGAAATATATAAAGAATAGCAGGAAGATGACTAACTAATTTGATATCCAAACAGAAAACGTTGTGAGCGTGTTGTAAATTTACCCTTTCGGATTATCAATGACAAGTATACTGAAGTGCCAATAAAAAGACATTTCTACACAGCCTTTGGACAACAGATATAAGGAGAAGTAATACCACTAAAACTAAAAGATAATAGAAATTTTCTTGCGCCAAATTCAGGCAGAGCATATCATCACAAATTTCCAAACGAGGTACCTTGTTCATGGTCTTAACTAGGGAAGAACATGTCCAGATTGCAGCCTCGGTCTCCCTTGATAATGATAAACCTAGACGAGCTGCAATTCTGAAGCCACGCAAAATTCTCCCTGCAGAGAAATTTCACAAGCAACTTCATTTTCATAGTGGATGATTATCAATATGGTCAGAGTTCCAAATTTCAAAATGCTGATTAGAGTATGATACTACCTACCAGGATCATCTTTAAAGGACAACTGAGCAGGGATCACAGTTTCTAGCTGAACCCATATGACCAAGCATAATATAAATCAGCTTACAGTCATTCTTGAAGGCATAAACACTCATTCACAAATCAAATAAAGAATTACCTTTAAGGACCTCAAATCAGCCATTCCATTGGCGTAATCATATATTTTATTGGCAAAGGGATCATAAAATAAACTGCTTTCACAATCATAAATAAATGGATTAACAAGATAGTCAGGGATAAAAGAGTATGTCTCGAAGAAAAAAATTATACTTTGGGGGGTCATAAAAATCAAATATACAAAGCTACCTATTAACTGTGAAGTCCCTGCGCAAGGAGTTTTTGCAAAGAAATCGGTCTTCTTTATTCTTGCATTTGGGCAGCAGAGAGTGTAAGACTTTTTCCACTGCTTTGGAAGTTTTTGATTCTGTCTCAAAACTGGTTACCTGATCCAATATAAATAAATTATTTTATTGAAATTGCATTAGTCAAAGAAGAATCTCCGAAAGAAGAGCGCGTTAAATCACACATATAAAATAATATGTAGTTTGAACAAGGATAGAGATAATCTTGAATAACTCCTCATGAACAAACCTCTACTACCGAACCTTTTATATGAACCAGGCATACTGGAAAACGCCGTCCAACAACAAAAGCACGAACTGAATGACGACCAAACTGCTTCCTCGCCTGTCAGATATATTATAGAAGAAAGGGTATTTTTAAACTAACTAAAAATCAATAATGTGTCTCTAATATATTTGATAAATCAAATCATTGTCACAAAAACCTCCGTAAGCTTTGCTGTGGTGACCACATCAAAATCTTTCGGAATTCTATTCAATAGTAGATCTCTCACACACCCACCTACAAAGTAGGACTTAAACCCTGCAAATCAAAAAGTTAAAAGAATCCAGTTACCAAAAAAGAAAATTGGAGTATTAGCAAAACATAGAACTAGGTACGAAGAAATAAACTTGCAAGGAATGCAATGCTTGTGTTCTATCCTGATTGCCGAATAGAACCTTTTTCTTGAAGAAGTTTCAGGACAAACTGAGACGGTTTTGAAATCATAGAACTGGTAATACCAAGCTTATTTGCATCGAAAGTCTTCCATTTTGAAATGTCAATGGGGCCTATCAAACAATTAAAAAGTTCAATCAAATCTCAAATGTATGTGACCAAAGTCCTTAACATGGAATTCTTTACACGACCAGGTTCAAAAACTGGTTTTTGAGTAAGTGCTTATATACATTATGCTTGATAACAGTCAAAGTGGCACGATGAAAATCGTGAGAAAAATAAATAAATAAATAAATGCATATTAAATGAAAACGCAACTACAACAAAAAAGGTGTTCCAAGTTCCAACTACAAAATGTGAATGTACCTCGAGAAAGGGAGTAATCAGATTCTGTTTCTGAAGACGAATGATCATTCACTGATCCTTCGGGTAGAGAGGAGAAGAAACACTGAAAAGAAAAATTAAAGGGCGAGTTTGGAAAGAGATGTAAATAATGCTCACAAGGTGTTTGAGAAATTGTGTGAACCAATATAAGAGGAGAGAAAGCTGTATTAATTTACCCGTGAGTCGTTGATGATGGTTTTAAAACGAGTAAGCACTCTGCTCTTGTTGTTGTTTATTCTGAGCATCGTTGGAGCATGCAGTGAAATGAGATGAGATGAAACTGATTCAGCGTTAACTAGGCACAGCCTTTCTTCATTTCGAGCGCTACCCCTGGTTCCACTTCACTTGCTGTGCGTTTATTATTATTATTATTATTTTGACTGAGTGCTTTTAGCTTTATTATTCTTCATTCTTCACACTCATTAGTAATATTTTCACTGATTTCATATACACAAAATACAATATGTGGTATTTTAAATTTTTAAAAGTTGTATGCATATTTTTTTTAATGTTTTTATTTTATATTGGTTTGTCTGCAACACGCATCAATCATAGTAGTCTGCAACACGCATCAATCATATGTATTTATAAAGTGTATGTTTATTTTGTCTACTTTTGTGTTTAAATAACTAAATTGTATTATTAGTATTATTTACTATTGTTCAAACTTTAAGTTATGTA
Organism: Cicer chorassanicum; assembly: GCA_037974735.1. Lineage (NCBI taxonomy): Eukaryota > Viridiplantae > Streptophyta > Magnoliopsida > Fabales > Fabaceae > Cicer > Cicer chorassanicum. Next base: position 6,326,233 of record JBBPBP010009780.1, read on the forward strand.
AATATATTATATTAGTCATTTGATTTTTCTTAACATGTTGGTTCTTTTAAGTCTTATAATGTTTACAATAATACTCTTTTAAACACATTTTATCGGAAAAAAAATGTACATTTTGTTGTCACATTGAAGTGGCACAAAAAGAGGTCCTTTATACTTCTATGTGTACTTGTTTTCAATTTTGTTCAAGAATTATGGTTTAGGAGATTGGAGGAGATTTCTACTAGAAAAGACAAAATTGGGAGTTGAAATATTGGAGTTTTCTTCACTTGTAGAATTCGTCTAAGATTTTCATGGAAGATTGCAATAACGCACTTTGTAAGGTTGGTCACAACTTTGTTTTAATGAAATGTGTGTATTTTCACTGGTTTGATGTATTTGGATCAATTATGGTTTCATTATATAATGTGTGGGGTTGTGGTCCAATATGATTAATTTAATTTAATGGAATAAAATGAAAAACTATTTGAAGTGTTATTCTGATGTGTATGTTTTTAATGTTTGTTTTTGTATCACGCACAGTCTTTTGTTTTTTTTTTTCAAATATATATTTTTTAATGATAACTTTTTTAATGATAACGTGTTATTAGTGTAAATGTTTGTTATGTCAAGAAAATGTTTATTTTTTTTAGTGTAGATGATTGTTGGATTGTCGTCGTTACATGTGTCATGAATGTGTTTTTTGCTCACATCCATTTTGGTAGTTATTTTGTGGACGAAAATGAAATATCTATTGGAGATGTATTTGAACGAAGTGGAGTTATTTTTTGAAATTTTGAGTCTTACAAAGGATATAAGATACTCTCATATTGCTCAAATTTAGTATGAGTTTGGTGGACAATTGAAGTTGTTATGAGTTTTTGACATATGATTTTGGAGCCATCAAAATGGTAAATTGGGTCAAGACTAAAAGGAAGGTGTAGTGGTATCTATTCCATCTAATCTTCCAACCTTAAATTGATTTTGTAGATGTTCCAACACTCGAGAATAGTGTTGAGACGAGCCAGACTGGACATGGTAAGGTCAAAAAGCTAAACATGTTACCCAAGACTAGTGAGGCATAATCTAGAGATGACAAACATTTTGAAAGAAATTAACCTATTAAGGGTCAAACTAAATGTGAAATAAGTGTTAAAGTCCAGTCTAAAGAAGATGTACATTGTGAGACATATTCTTATACGTGATATAATGTATTGAAATATAAATTCAAAGGCTCAAATGATAAAATACTATTAAATGATGAAGTATTACATAATTTGGACAAATTCGATGGAAGTAATGTGACATATGAGTGTCACAAAATAATAGAAAGAACAAGAGTGAGATGTCTAAGAAAAAAAAATGTTATATTTAAAAAAATAGGAAAAAGAGATCTAACAAAAAGCAATGAAAAAAGTTTTTACTAAACATATAAGATATATGAAAAAATTGTGGGACATTTTATAAAGGTCTGTGCTAGCCTTAAAATAATGTGTTATGAGTTTGAAGTTTGGGTAATTGAATTGATTGTAAAGAAATTGATAGCACTATTGAGTGGAGATTAGTGATGAAGATTAAAAGGCTATTGAATTAAGTGCGAGGATTTTTCACATTTATGGAGACTGCGAGGATTTTTCACATCTATGGAGAAGTTCATTGGTGTACAAATGTGCTTGTAAACATGGAATGTAGTGCTTGTAAATATGGAATGTAATTCAAGCTTAGGTTCTCTTATTTTTCACTATCATCACGCTTCTCATGTGGTGCAGGTTGCTACTGTATTAAAAAAAACTTAGTCACACTCATAATGTTTTATTTATTTTTTGACAAATATTTATTTTTATTTCATTATATATTATTTATCATATTTATAAAAGTTCCAGAGAAATTAAAAATAAAAATAATAAGAGGAAAAACCTCACGCGTATTACAAAGAGCGTGCCAGGTTCGATCTCATCCCGCGTGGTCCTTCACGAAAGGAATAGGATAAGAGAAACGCTGCGATCTTTAGCCACGCGCAGGTTGAGCACGTAAATCTAGTTTTCCTAAAAAATGCCCAACATCAATTCTTTCCCTGCTTAGGTGGGTTAAGAAGCATAGCCTCTCTCTCTCTCTCTCTCTCCCTATTTTTATTTATTATTTATCATTTTTATTTCACAAGCACAACGCTCAGTATTTTATTTCTTATTATTTTTTCCGTCAATATTTCTCATTTTATCTCTGAAATTCCCAGTTTCCATTTCCTTCCAAAATTCGCACGCTCCCGATTTCATTTCCAATCGTTCTAGGGTTAGGGTTTCGATCCATTTCCCCTTCGATTCGATCCACGCATTCAATTCACAACTATCAGTAGCAAATATTTCCCTCCCACCAAGAACGCCATGGGAGGTGACGCAACCGCTGAAACTGCGACGGAGCCAAAAACCACCGAAGGAGTTAAGATCAACATTCGTTGTTCCAATGGCTCCAAGTTTTCCGTTCAGATTAGCCTCGATTCCACCGTTGGATCCTTTAAGGACGTTGTCGCTCAGAATTGCGATATCTCCGCTGAACAACAGCGTCTGATTTATAAAGGTCGGATCCTCAAGGACGACCAAACCTTGCAAAGCTACGGTATAACACCCGATCTTCCAATTCTTTATATATTTATTCGCTTTGACTTGTTCTTTGTTGCGATTCAATGTTTTTTATTCGAGTTTTGTTTTTTATGTTCAATTTTTATATAAAAATCGTAAAAAATCAAATATACGTTTGTGTGATTTGTATGGTTTAAGATTAACAATGGTGTAGAATTACTTTGTCTACAATCCATGGAAGGTGGAGTTTTCCTTAAGAACTATTTGGATTTAGTCTGTTTGGTTCAACGGAGAGGAGAGGAGGGGGGATTTTAATTAAATTTATGTTTGGTTCAAGGGGGAGGGAGGGATTTTTTATGGTTTATAAGTTATTTTGGTCCCCTTCATTCCCCTCCAAATTCTCCCTAAAAGGAAGGGGATCAAAAATAGGTATAAGAGGGAATTTTCTCCCCTCGAAATAATTGAACCAAACAACTTAAATTTAAAATAATCCCTCCATTCCCCTTCAACCCCCTCTAACCAAACACGGGTTTGTCATTTGTATGGTATTTTTTGAGTGAAAATAGAAATAGAAATTGAAATTAAAATAATTTTTTATGCTGTGAGGATTTCTTCATATAAAACTCTTTATTGTTTCAGAGAATATTTCCTGAATGAGTGGATATAACTTTCTTTTGTATTTGGATTTATTTATACAGGTTTGGAGGCAGATCACACTGTTCATTTGGTTCGTGGTTTTACACCTGCCAATACAACTGGTGGGACTAATACCAGTGGTGGTGCGAATACCACAACTACAAATGCTAGAGGTGCTGGTGCTAATGAGGGTGGAGGATTAGGAGGACCTGGACTTGGAGCTTCACTGTTTCCAGGACTAGGTATCAATGGGATGGGAGGAGGTGGCCTTGGTGGCTTATTTGGAGCGGGACCTCCAGATCTTGAACAACTGCAGCAACCACTTTTGTCAAATCCTAATTTAGTGAGAGAAATAATGAACTCACCTGCCATGCAAAATTTATTAAATAATCCTGAGATAGTGCGCAATCTTCTAATGAGCAATCCACAGATGCAAGAACTCATGGATAGAAACCCTGAGCTGGCACACATACTTAATGATCCCAGCACACTTCGCCAGACACTTGAGGCTACAAGGAACCCTGAGATTATGCGTGAAATGATGAGGAATACAGACAGAGCTATGAGCAACATTGAATCATCTCCCGAGGGATTCAACATGCTGAGGCGCATGTATGAAAATGTTCAGGAACCATTTTTAAATGCCACCACAATGGCTGGTAATGCAGGAAATGACAGCACCAGAATTTTGGGGACTCAAGGTGGCCAAACGAGGAGTCAATCGACCAATCCCTCAACCACTAATTCTGAAGCAACTTCCCCTGTACCCAATACTAACCCGCTTCCCAATCCTTGGTCATCTGCTGGAAGTAAGTACTCATACTGTCATTATCTCATAATCAAAATAAAGCAACTAAATGTCCCTGCCCCCTTTTGTCACGTGCTATTTCAATTTATTTGTTATATTCTAAAGCTTTTATTTTAGCTAGTAGCTACATTTTTTAGTGGTGTGCAACTAGTACTGGGCTAATGCATGCTGAGTATTTTAGCTGGAGGTGCCCAAACTAATGCCAGGAGGCCAGCTGCTGGTGGGGAAGCTCGGCAGCAGACGCCCACTGGCTTAGGCGGGCTTGGTATGCCAGATCTCGAAGGCATGTTGGGTGGTATGCCAGATCCTGCTTCATTGACCCAATTAATGCAAAATCCAGCTATTTCACAAATGATGCAAAGTATCCTTTCCAATCCACAAACAATGAATCAGGTATTTACTTCCTGAGCCTATGTGTTGTGGATGTTTTTGAAATGATCTCTCTAACGTCTTATTTTCTTTTAGATTCTTGGTATGAATACTGATCAGCGTGGGATGCCTGATCTAAATTCGATGAGAGAAGTGATGCAAAACCCCGAATTTCTTCGCATGTTTTCCTCACCTGAGACAATGCAGGTAGACATAATTAGAATACTCTTGTATTTTGATGCATTTGAGCTAAGTGGTTGGATAATGGCCTCCTAGCTGAGCATTTGGGAATTAATCGACTTTGACAATTTGTGATTAAATTTTGATGTGTTTTGTGGTAGAAAATTGGATTTTAATTTTGATGAAGCATTAATGATAAAGAGTTTGTGTTATTTTGTGCCTAGATAAATTAACTCTTGTATATATCAACTATGGCAGCAACTCTTGTCTATGCAGCAAGCTCTTATGTCTCAGCTTGGTCAGCAGCAATCAACACAGTAAGTAATGAAGCAATCCTGATATTCCTATTCTCACAATCATTAATTTTTGCTTACTTGATTTATACTTATACTTTAATGTTCAATTGTATTGATCATATATCTTAACTATATACTATGAAACATGGATATGCCAAAATTGTTGGTGCTTGGTACCTGGTAAGTACTAGGTACTGGTATGCATGGGTATGTACCATTTCTATAAAAAATTAAAATAAAGGGGGTCTTAGGACTTGAATCCGGTTTGATGTTTCTTGGGTATGGCTTGAGAAAAAATGTCAGCATTCTGGGTCCATATTGAGTGTTTTTTCTTATTTCATTTGACCTGTGACACTACCCCCTTTCTCTCATGTAGTCGTGTGGGAAAAGCTAATCTTTACCATTTGATCTCTCATGGATGCTCTATATTTATTTTGAGCAAAATCATTCTTTATTCTTGGCCATCTATGTATTTGTACGGTCTAGAATAACTAAACCCAACTTTTTTGCTCTCTCGCCTCCATTTTGGTGCCATGTAGGTGAATGAGCTTTCTTGCCTCTTCTTTTTGGTTATAGCTTTTTTGGAAATATTCATTGCTGTAGCTTGTTTCCTTTTGCCTATCATGATTGTCAGATATGATGCTTTGTAAAACAAGTTTTTTCGATTTTGTGGAATAAAATCCTTGAAAGAGTATGTTTTAGTATGATATTATCTGTCCACCATAAGATGTACTATTGGGGTCTGGTCGTCTGGGTCTACATAGATGGCCAATAGGGGTACGGCTCACCTGAATGATCTTTTTCTGATGACATTTACATCAGTTGGCATTAAACCCAGGGTTTCTTCATTCAAATCCTGCTATAAGTCCTAATTGAGTTGGTTATTTACATTGGGGCGATCCTTCTGTCACCCTAAACTTTCCTCAACTCCTCCGCCCAATGCATAATCTTTTAATGGGAAGTCTACCTTGTGACTCAATAAGTAGTAAAGTTTGACTTTTGATGCCCCTTTTGATTTTATTTTGTTCACTCTGTGCAGGGAACCAGGCCAAGCAGGTGGAGGCACTGGTATGCCATTCAACTCTGCATCCTTTTATGGTTTTCTGTTCTTTGAACATAGCTCCGTTTGTCTGTGTGGAATATTTCACTGCTGTTTTGCATTTGCACGTCAAATTGCTTGACCATCTCTTAAGATCACCAATCCAAACTTGAATTGATGTAAATTTTAATGTTTTGGATCAGTGGAACATTTAAATATGTCACTGTGTATCCTCGTATGCAGTTCTACTTGTTCTCTGCATCTATATGTTGAAAAATTTTCTACCATGAGGTTTTTCATGAGATCGTAGCTAAGTCCTTACTCTTCATTAGGTGGATAATAAATCATATAGCTTGATCTTGATGTTTAAATTACGTGGCCCTTGAGGCAGGGCAGCGCCTTAACATCTTCGTAACCAAATTTAAGTTGCTCTCTAAACTGGATCCCCAGTACCCATTTATACACGTGATTCCATTTACATGGCCAACCGAACAGTAAGCCCAATAATGCCAAAGCTTTAGGCCTCCTCTTCTCTCCTGCCATTTTTCTAGGGTTTACTTTCATGGGTTACTGATGCCAAAACAGGTAGGGTCATTGTCCCATCTCTGTTTCTTTTTTTGGTCTTCTCCCATCTGCCATTCCTGTGGGTGTCATTTTAATGGCAATCACCATAGCCCGCCATGCCATAACAAACATATGGCGGCTTGTCAAATACCCTAACACCATGCTGCCATGGTTTTTGTGAACATTGATATTGGGCCAGCCTTTCTTTTGAATGTCCCATACATCTATAGAATAGCAATGATGGGGGAGATTTAAGGTGGCAGCTGGCTGTAATTGCCATTTGATTGCACATTCAAAAATTTGAAGTATTTTTTGTAATTGCTATAATTTGTTTCTGTTACTAGGATCAGTTAACAACTTGGGGCTGGAGATGTTATCAAGTATGTTTGGTGGACTTGGAGCTGGTAGCCTAGCTAATCCAAACAGATCAAATGGTTAGGATTGTTATTGTTTTTATTATTGGTGGACTTGTGCATTTTATACTTCATTATTGATGTCTTTACAATTCTAACTAATTGTTATCCTGCTCTCTCTTTGATTTGTATGCCATACCAGAGCCACCAGAGCAACTGTATGCTACCCAACTTTCCCAGCTTCAAGAGATGGGATTCTTTGACACGCAAGAGAACATAAGGGCTCTTATTGCAACATCAGGGAATGTTCATGCAGCGGTTGAGCGACTTTTGGGAAATTCTGGACAGTAGCAGGTAAAATTGGCCGATTTCCTTTCGTGAAGGTTCTGCTGTGGTTTGAGTTTGGTCCCTTTGAACTCAGTTGTGTTGAAGCACCTTGTTTGGCATTTTAATATGATTCCAAATTATAACGGTTGGGACTCAACTGATTGGTGATATAGGTTATACGTTGGACTGCATCTGCGATTATCACTTCTCCCATTTCAAGTTCTGATGACATGTTTTCTTCATGTACAAATGTTAATAATAGTATTAGACACCCTGCAGGAGAGCATAAAATGTTTTCAATTGTTTCCATGCTGTTCATGTATTAATATATTTTGTGGTTATGCATTTATTAATACTTCAATAACTTCATAGTTACTGATTTGGCAGGTGGGAAGGAACACAAGACTAGCAATTTAAAATCCCAAACGCTAAAATCTGGTGTGAGATATTTATCAGTTTAGTTTCTATTTTCGTCATCGGAATTATGTACAATCAAATCTGTTGATTTTTTTTTTTACATCTAGAATTTATTACACCCCAACACTCCAATTACTAATCATACATTGAACAACAAGAAAATACAAGGGCCTTTTGTACCATATGTGTGTATTTCATTTGCCAGTTTGCAAGGATTGGGCTTAAGAATTACTAGTAAGATACATTCAAAAGAAGGGGATTTATGTTGGAACATGAATCTAATTACTTCCTCCATTAAGTGTAATTTTTTCAGAAAATTTGTTTTTTTTTTCTTTTTCAAAATTTAAAGTAATATTAAATATTAAATGTTTTGTCAAAATTATCCCTACTGATTTTTTAGAGATATAAGTGGGTTGAGATAATAAATATGTAAAGGATAATATAGGAAACGGATGAAAATGTCTATGACAAGTAGTAAAATTTAATTTTATTGATTTGTTTAAACAATTTTAAAGCGACAATTAAAAAGGAATGGAGGTATTATAATTTTTACAAGGCTGTTTTCGTTTCTTTTTTGTGCTGTCATTTGAGTTGTTAATCATGTTCTAAACTCCTTAATGACAATATTAACCACTCAAGTGATGGATGGATATTTTTTTTTAATTTATGAAATTATTTTAAATTTATTCCCTCGAAAGAAAACCATACAATATGTTGGAACCTTGATGTTTTGGGTCTGCATTATTTGATTAGTGAAGTAACTCCTTGACGATGAAATATTTTGACATTAAATTAATCTTAATCACCGAACCAACTTTAATTTGCATATACTAGATTGTTTCAATTATACTTGTTCTTCTCCTTCCTTTTAACTATTGAACTAACCTCTATTTAGTTCATCCTCAGTAGTGCTGTTATGGTTCTCCGCACACGTTCAATGTAACATCTCGTGTAACATTTAAGATTAATGAGTTTGTCCACAAATCAATGTGAATCCTTAATATGTTTCATGCTCACTCACACACTTACCGAAAAACTTCTTAGGAGTTCATATATCACAAGCAATATAAGTTGAGAATAGTTAACTATAAAGTTATTTCTGTTTCAACTCTAGATACACCTTGTTGATATAAATTTTGTTAATAAATGCTTTCAAGCTATCTTCAATCAATTGTACTATATCATATGTCTATCCATTAGAAGCATATTATGAGCCGCTTCATCTCCCTACCTCATACACAAACCATCAACCCCACCTTTATAAGTGTCGTATGTCTGCAAGCCTTTGTTGGGTTTATCCCTTACCACACGGCCACATGCGACTGAAAGAGGTCCTGCTCTGATATCATCTAACATGATATCATCCTTAGTAGAATACTCATGGAATGCTATTGATCCAACTTCTTGACTAGGCACTCTTACAAGAACACCAAAACTACCACCAAGAAGCTAGAAGTAAGGCTTAGAAAACATGGAATGAATACCAATACCATTATTTTTAAGACATCTATATCTGTTTCAAAATGAAAGTAAGATTTTTTTTTCACACATTAAATTAAAAAAAATAAATGAATGTGAATAGTAATTTTATAAAATAAAAATCCCTATTAACCATTGGCATTCTTATAAATACATAGCATAGTGTAGTATAATGAGTTAGAGTAGAGTACACATTAAGGTAAAATTTAAATAAAAAAGCTAATTTATTGTTTTGAATACAAATAGTTTATTTTTAAAATTTCTAAAGCGACTTCTATTTTAAAAAGGAGGGAGCAATTCCTATGCATAAAAAGTGATTAAGAATTATACATCAACTTTAATAAAATTATAATATTTAAATATTTATGAAGATATTTTAAGAAATACTATTTAGATGACTTTATTATTATATATAATATGATTGAATGTAACATTTTATTTCATAAACACTGGTCCGTTGAAGTTTTCATTGACAATAAATGGCCCAACCATTCATTTTGCCCAGCCAGGATGGGAGAAGGAAACCTACCCAACAAATATCACAGGACGTTGAAACTGACATTGGAATTTAATTTATTTATTTATGCATATACACAATTAAAATTCTTAATCATCTTAAGACATCCAAGCAAAGTTCAAGCAAAACATAAGGCATCAACCAAGCAAAGTTCATGAGGTCTTTCTCATTTGGACAAGCCAACAAATAGCAAGGAAATCAAAAGATCAATCAGTTATATAATCGCTTGAAACTGCTTCAAAATGTATGGCACTCGAAGTATTCCTTACAAGGGGTGTTTTACTTATTAGAGTTTGAGAAATAAATGGATATCAGGAGAAGGAGATTGGAAGGAGAAAATAAAGTACTTCTCTGGTGAAGGAATTTATGAGGTATGTAATTGTGTAATTTCTAAATGCACAATGCCGTATATATAGGAAAAGGGTTGTCATAAATAAAATAGGGACAGGCTTTAAGTAGCTGCTAGAAACTAACATATACTGGATATGCTGATTGAGTTACACCTACATCATCTATAACTATCTGAACACTATTTTTTGGTGATTGTTGAAAAACGCAATCATATATAAAGCGATCAATTTATAGGACCAATGTCTACCTTTTAAACCATGAATCAACTATAACGAGTGTGTTGAAGTATCCTAAAAAATCAATTGCTAAAATGGAGAGACATAGTAAACAGTATCAAAATATAACATTAATTATCCATTCAGGGTGGTTTGCAAAAAGAAAATTAACCCAGCTCAGTATTATTATAATATAATGTGCAGACAACATAAAATTCAAATTCACTCTTTCAAAACAAATCTGACCCAAACTCTAATATTCCTTTGTAAAGACAAGCCTAAGCATTAACACTGGCATTCAAAAAAGCTCTTCCTGGTTGACGGTTAGCCAATGGTCCATGGCACCCAAGAAGCTGCAAAACGACAAAGAAACTTGTTAATTGAAAGTGCAATTTCATACACAATTACATGAAGAAAAACTGGTTGAATACACAAAACACATATCATTCAGAAAACAGAAATATGCCTCCATTCATTCCTAACTATTATCACAATCACAGTTAATGTTAAGAAACAACGAATGCGCTAGACATGACAGAATCAATATGCATGCACATGTTTCAATAACACTAAATTGTATGCACATGCAGGTTCGCAATACCTTTGCATTCACACCATCAGGCATGATCCTGTTCTCTGACTTGTACTTCAGATAGTCGGTACGGTTAAACTTGGTGAATCCCCTGAACAAAAATTTAAAACAACAATAACAAGTGTTAAACCATGCACGGAAGAAAAAGCCTAAGCAGTTTCAAATCTGTAATGGATATGAATCAGTATTCAACATCAAATTGTGATATTGTGGAGAAGAAACTAGTCATATTTAGGTGAAGAAATAATACCACTTCCTACTGACGATGATCTTTTGACGCCCGGGAAACTTAAACTTGGCACGACGAAGGGCCTCCTGTGCATGATGGCTATTGCTGTCTTTGCAGCGGACTGAAAGAAGGACCTGCCCAATAGCAACTCTAGCACAAGTTCCCTGTGGCTTTCCAAAAGCACCTCTCATACCTGTCTGAAGCCTATCAGCTCCAGCACATGAAAGCATCTTGTTAATCCTGAGAACATGGAATGGATGTACCCTGACTCTCAAGTGGAATGTATCCTTTCCGGCAAATTTTGACATATACTTGTTGCAAGCAATCCTAGCAGCTTCAAGTGCCTCACTTGAAACATTTTCCTTCTCCCAACTAACCAGATGAACACAGAAGGGAAACTCATCAACTCCCTTCTTCTTCATACCGACGTCATAAATTCTGATCTTGGGATCAGGAACACCACGGCAAAACCGTGACTTCGGGTATGGCTTGTTTTTAATTTGTCGGTAACACCTGGCAGGTCCTAAATCAAACACAATTCACTGTTAACACCACACCAATAGTAGAACAGACAAAAACACCAGTTCAATCAAAACCATAACTATAAGAAAGCACAACAAAACATCAGATTGCGATTTCAGTCAGAATAATAATCATTTACAAGGGACTCCATATAATGGATACAATTCGACCAATAGAAAGTCCAAAAATCAAAATGCACTCGATGTAACATTTAATGGCACAAAAAAGTATTAATTTAAAAGTACCACCACAGGATAAAATCAAGTGGATTTTGAAAGAACACATAACAGAATAAAGAATGGTCAAATTCTTGAAACCATCAATAATTGATATTACAGCCACAACTAAATATAAAAGCAGTAGTCAAACTTGAAACATGAAAAAAAAGTAGTTTATATAATCTGAAAAAAAAACCTAATTTTAATCATTTGGAAAATATGCAGATGAACTTTGCATATATTAACGGTCTGAAAGGGAATTTGAACTCCGTCCATTACCAATATACCACTGAGTAAAACAAGCTTTCCAGACATTTAATGATAAAATATTGTTCAAATCTAATCATTTGCGAAGAAATCCCAAAAATCATCAATCTCAAGTAATTTTAAGCAACTAAAACAAAATCTTAGATCGGCAACCAATGAACCACTATTATTTGCATTCAATTCGCAGAAACCACAAATCAACGTGTAAACAACCTCATAAATTTCAGAAACACAAGTATAAACACGGAATTCAACGAGCGAATAAGAAAAAATATATAGACAAGTTCTCAGAAAAGCCTAAACAATCTCAACTTAAAGATAAATCAACCACGGAATTCAAAGTTAAAGAATAGAAACGAAATGAAAAACGATTATTTAGCAAAAGAAGATAGGTTTTTAGAGCTTACTCCTTCCCATGGCTGCGTCGCGATATCAATTCTCTGCAAGTGTTTGGGTTGAAGCTGCAAACGTAACCCTATAATAACCTTATAAATTTCAGAGTTAGGTTTTACATTTTTAACATATGGGCTTCTATCTTTAGGCCCGACCCAAAATCGATTGAAAATGGCCTGCCACATTGGGAAAAATTTACCCTGTACCCCATAATTTGACCCATACCCCCAAAAAAATTTTAAAATGGCAAAATTACCCTCTAACTTTTTTTTACTATTTCACTAAAATCAGAGTAAATTTTTTTTTTCAATATTTCATCAATTCCGGTGCCATAAAAAAGAATTCCGGTAAGTCCAAGATTTCCGGAAACCTTTTAAGAAGATTTCCGGTACACAACTGCCTTCCGGAAACCTTGGTTTGAAGATTTTCGGTACACAGTAGGCTTCAGGAAAACTTATTTCAAGTTTTCCGGTACACAACAAAGTTCTGGAAACCTTGCTTTCAAAGCTCTCCGGTACAGTACAAAAAAATTGTGTTCCGGTAAACTTAATTACAAGGTTTCCGGTACACAACTATCTTTTTTATTTTTTTTTAAGTTTTTTGAATTTTATTAATTTTTTAAAATGCTAACAGATATGGATCAAATGTTAACAGATATGGGCAAGGTTTCCGGAAATTTAGAAAAAATGTATTGTACCGGAGATGTTAAAACAAGGTTTCCGGAAATTTAAAAAAAAAATGTACTGTGCGGGAGAGGTTAAAAAAAGGTTTCCGGAAGTTTAGAAAAAAAACTTGTGTACCGGATATGTTGTGAAAAGGTTTCCGAAGTAATAGGCTTATGTACCGGAAACCTAGTTTTCAACCTTTCCGGAAGTTTAGAAAAAATACTTACTGTTTGGTTCCGGAAATGTCAAACTCGCAAATGGTAAATTTTTTGGACTTTTATTATATAAGGGAGGGCAAAACGGTCATTTCACTGCTATTTTGGGGGTATAAGTATAATTAGGGGGGTTTATAGTAAAATTTTCCCACATTGGGAGTTACTTTTCACACCTTTGCTTCTAAAATTTTTTACTTTCTTTTTTTACTAATCGCTTAATTGCAGTTTTATTACTCTTATTTTATTTGATTCACGAAAGTGATCTCTCGTTTTAAGAGTCGACAATTTTAATCTATTGTACTTTTGAACTAAAAAATTACGATTTGACGTATTTTAAATAATTTGTCATATGATACGATGATGATGTAGAATGATTCATACCCGTGTAAAATTAGAATAGTAAAATGCAAAACTTAACTTTTAACTTCATAAATTTTTTATATTTGTAATTTAATTAATAACATATGGATAATCAATGCATTTTTATGATTTTATATTATGGAGTTGTATCTCACGTTATTTAAAATACGTTAAATTGTCATTTTTTAGTTAAAAAATCGGAGAGAGTGATCAAAACTATCGACTTTTGAAATAAAAAATAAAAATAAATTTCATGAATTGATAAAAATAGAGATATCAAAATTATAATTAGTTTTATTTTTAAAAGTGAACTTATGAATCATAAAGTGTTTGGTAGACACAAAAGTCCCACAAAATTCAATTAGTAGTGTTTTTTTAACGTGTACATACAAATAGACATATAATGGTATCCAAGATAATATTGCGAGGTATTGAATAAAGGAGTGTTTATGAGAATTTTAAGTATTTGTGAATATTTGTAGTATCGTCTTTTAAATAAAAAATAATTATGTACAAAATTATTATTTTTATTTTGTCAAACAAGTAGTATAAAAATATTAAAATACTGACACTTAATCAAAATGTATCACAAAAATTAATCATAAAAAGTATTAATATATTGACACATAAACAAAACTTAGTAATTTTATTAATTTGCTAATAGGTTTACAAATATTTGTGCACATGAATATCATTACATCCGCTTTTATATCCATTCATTAGCGCCATGATATCCATTTATTTAACTAATGAGTATCCAATAAACTATTTTTCTCGTATCCATGGTGGATTTTATCTGCGTGTACAAATTTTGTTGTCATCCCAACATCTAAAGCAACTTCGAAGGTGAGAAATTTATTTCCATACAGTTTTTGAGACCAATCTTGACTATTGTAGAAACATATGTCTTGCAAAATTCAACTACTCCTTAAAATTTCAACGATATCCACTTTAACATGAATAATTATTAATTGTGATTAAATATTATTTAGTATTGGAGATACTGAACACAAGAGTTTGACTTTGATTGTATCGGTGAGTAACGGACGACGGAGAATGCATCTGCACACACTCCAACAACTAAGCAAATATTCGCCGGAGAATGAGAGGCATATTAGGTTAGACTTTGTGTGTATCTTTATTACCTAACAAGTCCTGCTTGTATAGTAACTCTTTACATGGTTTCTAGGAGATTCTTATTGTAATAACCATAGAGGGGATATTTGATCTTCAGGCGTTCCTTTGACGATGGAGGCGTATCCATAGAATCAAAAGAAGGCGAGAGTATTCTAGTGGTTGTAATCACGACAACATTGTCATCAAGTGGCTTAGAAGGAGTGTGTAGATGAGTTCATGTTCACCATCACTGAATTTTCTATTCGTCCATCTTGTAGTCATGATTGGAAGTTCAGGTGAATTAAGATGGATTGCTACTTTGGATTCCATCTTCGTAGGTGGTTTGCCTTAACTTCGAGAAGATTCTCTGATACTATCTAATTGTGTCGAGTATGTCTGAATTCGTGTTAGGCCCAACTTACATTAGCATGAGTCTGGCCCAAAACAAATATAAATTATTTGAATCAAAATATAATATATTATAATAAATAATTTAAATTTGAGATGTGGATATAATCAGTTTTGTAATTATAAATCATGTTACAAACAAGATATGTGAACGATTTCTAAATGTACTCGTAAAATATTTAAAATTTATAAAATTTTATCTACATTATTACTATTATTATGATATATATATATATAAATAAAGGCAATAGCCTTTTTATGGTGTGGTCTATTTTACTCCCTAATTTACCCTTCAAAGTTATTTAAATTTTTTTGGGTTAAATTCTATCTCAAGCTAAACAATTATTGCAAGGAAGTTTTTTTTACAATTTGTAAATGTGATTATTGACAACAAATAAACGCATGTTACTTTTCTTTTTTCATTTTTCTTTTTATCTG
>JBBPBP010009780.1:6362394-6388599 GCA_037974735.1 Cicer chorassanicum
GAAAATATATTTACAAAAATTCATTTGAAAATATATGTTGTCTTAACATTAGAGGCTAAAACTATGCATGAGAATTTTATAAAGACTAAAAGTTGTATTTTTTATTTAACAAGAACTAAAATTGAAAGGTTGAAACTTTCTAAGAAATTAAAACATATTTAATTATATTATTTTTTAATTAAATTTTCTAGAAAATAAAAACATATTTAATTCTATTATTTTTTAATAAGTAAATAATTTTAAAGAGAGTATACGGATAGTAAAATATTATATATATACAAAGAAACAAACAAAGTCAAGTTACACATTTTTTTTATTTTGAAAAATATCTCATGGAATTAAACACCTAAATGAGCTTTATAGATAGAACATGTTTATTTTTTTACTAAAATCATCAACGTATTCTCATTTAAATCAATAAAATACATATTCTCATTTAAATCGATAAAATACATTAATTTAAAATCGTTATAACAAAAAATATGAATATGCGAACAAACTTACAACATCTAAGTTAACAGCAACGTCTAAATTAATAGTAAAAAACGACAATTGAGCACAAATTAAATGACAACATGTCTATGAATATGATGAAATTCGAGTGTCCGTAATACTTACGGCTTCTGATATATAACATTGATGACATCAAAGTGATTGATTCAAATATGTAATTGATCAAAGTTACTTGTCGATCTAAACTAAATGCTACACTTAAACCGACTAAAACACCAAAAAACGTCGCACCAGAAAGAGAACACTAAAAAACACTGCACTTAAACGACGATAAAATCACTTAACAAATAAAGAAAAATTAAAGAGATAACGACTTAAAGGAATATTTCTAGACTAATAAATAGTCGTAAACCACTGCTCTCTAAAAATTACATAAATATTTATGTAAAAAAGGTGCATAAAGTGTATTGACCTATAATATTTTATGCTTTGCAATAAATATGTATTAATATTGTTTTTGGTTGTAACTCTGCGGTATATGTCAAGAGGAATATTGTTTTTGGTTGTAACTCTCCCGATATATGTCAAGAGGAATCAAGTCCTAGTAAATAATTTGTACTAATATGATGTATGTCGAATATGCTTGAAATATATATTTTCTTTTGATGTATAATATTCTTACTTAATAATTTTCAGTCCGTCTAATAAAAATCAGGGGAAAATGCTCGGTACATGGAATATATATAATGCCCGACATTATCTTTGGTTGGGTTAAGTTCTAAATATATATATATATATATATATATATATATATTTACTCATGGATTTAGGTGTAATTAATTGAATTTTGTTAAAAAATATATAATTGAAATTAATCTATTATTTCTTTGAATTAATTCATTGCTTAAACTTTAAACTTCTTCAAATCCTACCCACCCAATTTTCGACACATTTCTCTAAAAGTTATAATTAGAATGGGCTACAAATATATTGAGAATTACCAACACAAATAATTAGAAGCAAAAAATAATTTTGGTCTTCAATTTTAGCGTCTCTAACACTTTGTGAAAAAATTAAAATGAATTTCATGTTTGTGTGTCTTTAATTTTTTTAAGTAGTAATTATCTTACTTGCTAAAAAAATAGTAATATTTAATAAAAGTAATTTTAGAATGAAAAATTGATAATAATAATAATAATAATAATAATAATTTGAATTTAATCCATAGAATTATTTTTTAAAATTCTATATTTTACAGTCAAGGGAAAAGTCATATTTTCCTAATTAAATAAATTTAATTTCAATTATGATGATTTTAATATTTCTCTCTTACAAATATAAATTATGATTAAATATATAGATAAATTTTATTTTTGATTCTAGAATACATGTAATAGTGTTTAGTCAAAAGAAACGTAAATGTAATACTGCGACATTTTTCCCACCAAAGGCACCATCAAATTTCACGTGGCATTATTTCACAAACGGTAACGTTATAAGTAACACTCTCCTCGAGTCAAAAGACACACACAACACAAACTTACTATTACATTTTTCAATTTCAGTTTCAATCATTACCATGGAGAACTCTTCCAACAACACTTCCCCTCAACACACTCCCTCTGATGGAGAAAGAGTCTCGCAAGAAACAATCTTGAAAACACCTGAAACAGTTCTAGCTGAATTAAGTGGTGGTGATGATGGTGCCAGTGACAGTGACAGTGAAGAAGGAGAAGTTTTCAAAAAGAGAAAGAACACTCAAGTGAAAAACCCTCCATCTGGAAAACCAATTTGTCCTGAATGCAAAAAAGAGTTTTCCACGTGGAAGGCTGCGTTTGGTCACATGCGCAAACACCCTGAACGCAATCATCGCGGTTTTTTTCCTCCTCCCACTTTTAAATCTAATTACTCAACCACCATTGCACCCGAGGGTATGTATATATATCATTAAAACCTAACTAGACTATAAGGATATTAAATTAATATATATTAATTTAACGTTATGAATGTGTGTGGTTAATTATTTCCAGGGGATGGTGATAATTTAAGTGAAGGAGTGACGTCAATTGTTCGAGAGCTTTTGTTTGATTTGAATAGATCCATTAATGAAACAGAAGCTGGATCCTCTCATAGTGTTACTACTAATGCTGAGGCACCTACTGAAAATCAAGAGGGGAAGACTAGGGATTTCGATTTAAATGAGTTGCCATCCTCAGAAGATGATGAAACACAAGACAATTAAACATATACTAATATGTTATGTTGCAGCTTCTTCAACTTCATGTTTTTATGTTTCTTTCATGTTTCGTTTGTTGCTTTCGTCTTGTTTATGGATTTTAATTTAATTTCATGTTATTTCGGTGAAGATTAACTTTGATTTATAATTGAATTTTAATATTATGCATTAGTTAACCTATATCTCCATTGAATTGAAGTATCGCAAATCAAGTCGGTCATTTTATCAATTATTTGTGATAAATCTAATTGCAAAACAAAAATTCATAAAACAAATTTTTAAGAGAAAAATACTGACATGTGCCCTAGAGCACATATTAAGGATAGATAAATTCAAAGATAGACCGATTAGTTGTGCCCGTGTGTCATTCAAATATTTCATGGTTGTAATTAATATTAGGATGCGGTCGAATCATTGATCTTCT
Source organism: Cicer chorassanicum (assembly GCA_037974735.1). NCBI lineage: Eukaryota > Viridiplantae > Streptophyta > Magnoliopsida > Fabales > Fabaceae > Cicer > Cicer chorassanicum. Next base: position 6,365,508 of record JBBPBP010009780.1, read on the forward strand.
TATAACTTAATTATCTAACTCACTCATTCCCACCATCAAATCAACTTTATAATCAAGTCACATTTTTTTTCTTCTTATGTTTATTGAATTAATATAATCGAGTCATTACCTTTACGGTAAAAATCAGAAGAATAGTTGATTATACTTTCAATCATTGTAACATTTTTCTAAGCATAGATGAGTCTATTATAACATCCTCTTACACGATCTGAACATGTCAATTCACAGGTCATGTTAGATAATATATGGTCTTCTTTTGAATAACATATTGACCAAGTGGCAACATTTAGTTATAAAACCTATTTTGTAATTTCGCAAATGACGAGGACACACAATTCAATTTCAATAATTTGAAAATGATTATCTATCCAAATTTCAAAGATTTAATTATAGGTTTTGGTTCCATATTTTTATTAATTTCTGAAAGTTCTCTTATTTTAATATCTAATAATTTTTTACCGTCACTTAGTTTCTAACTAAAAAATACTGTTGTGAAATATTTTAATATTCATGAAATTACAATAAAATTATCTAAAAACTCGAGTAACTTTTGAAATTATATATTTATAATTTAATTAATAACATATAAATCTAAATCTACAAAAAAATAAAAATTAAATTAATATATAAATAATTATTACATTTAAATTATTCTATACTATAAAATCGTATATCATATTATTTAAAATATTTAAAATACGTTAAATTCTATAATTTTTAATTAAAAAATCTAAAAAATAACATTTTAAAATATGAATCAAAATTCTCCATAGTAGTAGGCCACGGACCACGGTCTCACATAACTCTAATCTACTTCCATTTGTACTGAAACACATTGGCCCCGGCACCTTTTTAGGGGAACCGATCAATGATTTAACCCTAAAGCTTCATTAGGAACAACACATATTCGAACCAGGGATTTTGACCCATCGAATCGAAGCTTCCAAACACGCCCTTACCTTAAAAGTAAAATGAACAATATATCATGCCAAAGCGTTATTATTCCCTTGTAGTTGCAGTCCCTCACTTAACGCGCTAAGAGCTTAAATCCAATTCGAATTTGGATCTCAATCTTCATTCTGTTTCTTCGGTCTTGCGAACCAGGTACGTCTTCTTCTCATTCTCTTCATTTTCTTCGATGAAAAACTGCGAGAAAATTCCAGTAACCAACTTCAGCTAACGATTTTAGCGAGAAACTAGTTTTTCTGTTCCGATTCGATTAAATTAGGTTGGATTTGAATTATTTGAACTTTGTATTCATGCTTCGGTTGATTTGTGAAATTGTAGAATGCTCAAACGGTGATTTGAGATTTGAATATTTGATAATTAGACGATTCATCGTGAATGTAGTTTAGTTGTTGTTGCGTATTGGAATGAATATGATTTAAACTTAGTATTCTTGCTTTGGTTGATCCGTGAAATTCTAGAAAGGTCAAACGGTAAATTGAGATTTGAATATTTGATAATTATACGATTCATCGTGAATGTAGTTTAGTTGTTGTTGCATATTGGAATGAATATGATTTGAACTTAGTATTCTCGCTTTGGTTGATCCGTGAAATTCTAGAAAGCTCAAATGGTAAATTGAGATTTGAATATTTGATGGTTAGATAATTAATCGTGAATGTAGTTCAGTTCTTGCTGTGAATTTGAATGAATATTGTTCGTTGTTTTCAGTGGGTTGGAGTTTCAATAATGATGGAGAGGGCAGATTCTGTGCAAAAGCTGTACACATGCATGCGACTATGGGAATTTCCCGATCAGCATGTGATTGAGCCAACCGATGGCTCTTCTGGTTCTTCATTGGCTGTTAGTCGAGTTGATGGTTCAATGAAACTCATTGGTTAGTTGAGTCAGTTGTTGTGCTTTCGTGCTGTGCTTTTTCTGTAATTCATTACACGTAGTATCTGTCAATCTTTTACTTTTTAATTTTTAATATTTTGCTCCTGTGTTGCTTTGCTTTGACAGATGAGGTTCCAGAATGCACCACTCTCCGAGTTCCTAAGATTTATACAATTTTTGGTGTTGTTGGGATATTGAGGCTTTTGGCTGGTGAGCAATCTTAAGAGACATATGGCCATGTTTTGCTTTAATAAAATTTTATATCAAGTGACTACTGTTTGTTTGTATTGCTCTTCAAGCTTTAATTTCCTGTGTATTGCCAAGGTCAATGTTCATCTTTATCTATATGATTGTGTAACAATGTAGGTGATTAGATTAGGGGCTTTATATATTTTGGTTTGGGGGGCAAGGTGATTGAATTGGGGAATTGGGATATTTAACTAATGATAGGTGATATTTGATTTTGGCACATGAATGAAAGCAAAAGTCGAATAAAATATCAAGAATGTCTGGTGCCCTATGGGCGAAGGAAAATGAAGCACCACTTTTATTTTCTTTCTTTAATTTTCTAAGATGCGGGATAGGATTTAATGATCATGCTAGCTATTTACATTTATAGATTTCTTTTAGTTCATTTATCTTTGTGGCTTAAGAAGCAGGTCCTCACTACCCTGTTTTATAATTGCTTGTAATAGTGTTTTGATATTGGTATCTGATTTTGTAGATCTTGTTTACATAATTGATTTCCTTTTGAAACATCAGATAATGCATTAATTTTCAAAAGCACAGTTCAATTTGAGGAATCATTTCTATGTTGCTAAATTTTATTATGCCCTTAGGATCATATTTGCTGGTCATAACTGGGCGTGAATGTGCTGGATCTTACTTGGGGCATCCAATTTTTAAAATTTCATCCATGAAGGTTTTTCCATGTGATCATTCACTTAAGAGTACCTCTGCCGAACAGGTATATTTGCTTCAACTCCACTTGTTTCCTATTTAATTCCATGTCCACTACCAATTTGGAACTCATAATTTCTGTACCATATTTGGCAGAAGAAGGCGGAGATGGAATTTTCTGGGCTACTAAATGTTGCTGAGAAAACTTCTGGTCTGTTCTTCTCATATGAAACTAATTTAACTCTGAGGTGAACTTCTTTCAATATTCTTAATAGTCTTTCATTTTTATTTGTCATTGGAATATGATATGGTTTTATTTGGATTCTAAAATTCGCTGCCTTATTCACATACATGTATGCATATCCACAGAGAAGAAACTACCCATACATTCTCAGTTGGTAGGTGCAACCATGCAACCTGTAAAGCTACAGAAAATGCAGTCCGCACCTCCCTATTTATGTATTGTAGTGTGTAGAACTGTTAGCATGGCATTTAGGCTGACATTACATTGGTGTTTGACATTTTATGTCCAAATTATCAATCATTTTTGTTTGAGACCCCAAAGAAGCTTTCATACTACATGTTGAAAAGTATCACAAGTCATTGAATAGGAAGGGTGACTATGAGATACTTTTGAGTACATCTAGCTGTTGGTTCTAATGAATTATTATTTTTTTAAAAAAATATTTGAAGGTGAAGAACTTTTGCAATCTGACTTTTTTAGAGCTGCATGTCATTGTAATCTTAATTAAAAGGCATTTATTTAGCATGGCATTTAGATTGACATTACATCAGTTTTTGACATTTTGTGTCCAAATTATCAATCATTTATGTTTGAGACGCAAAAGAAGCTTTCATACTACATGTTGAAAAGTATCACAAGTCATTGCATAGAATGGGTGAGTATGAGATACTTTTGAGTACATCTAGCTGTTGGTTCTAATGAGTTTTTTTTTAAAATATTTGAAGGAGAAGAACTTTTGCAATCTTAATTAAAAGGCATTTGTTTAGTGGTAACAGTGACATTAATTCTATGTTAGAAAAGTTAACTTGTGTTTGTTATCCTGAATGAAAATTCAGTGCATGCTCTAGTAGGAAAAAAAGCATAACTATGTAAATGTTGCTTCTAGCAAAAATAGTTATCACATGTAAATAAGAGATTAATTTCTGTGTACCGATAGTTTAAAACATTTTTACACATGAATCCAAACAAATCACATTATTAAGTCACTTTGTTATGATAGTTCCTAAAATATCTCAACAAATATCTACATGGTAAGATGTGATTTGATGCATTTGTAAAAAAATATTTACATGGACAATGGATACAAATTAAATCCTGTAAATAATGCTCTGTGTTGCCTTACCATTCCAAGTCAATTTTTTGTTGTTGCTAAATTTACTAATAATACAAGTATAGATAACCATCTATCTATACAACTCTCTCTCTCTTTCTCTCCCTCCCTCCTAGGATATTCTTAGCCCCTCCATATAACTTATAAATTATTGAGGGTCGAAATAAAATGTTTTGCAGTGCCCAGCGGTTGAATGACCTAGGGGATGAATCTAGATTGCTTCCTCTTTGGAGACAGGTATTTATTGCCTTTTGTTTTACCACTGTCCTGCTAGTTTAGAGGTTTTTTTATTGTGTTTTATCATGTTAGATTGAGCGAAAGTGAAGGGAAGTATATGACAGAGAGAGGAAATGATAAACCGATGAGACAGAAATCTAAGAGCCTGTGTTGTGTGAAATTGATGAAATGATTCACTTAAGCTTTCAGTAACAATTTACAAATCATACTTGAGGTGCTAGCTCAGTGGTAAGAGTTTAGCCTTGTAACCTCAAGGTACCGAGTTCAAATCCCCTTGGAGACAATACTAAATTGGCCATTAGTGCCACTTTGATTAATAAAATTTCCCCCCTTCTCCAATTTTTTGTTTTTTAAAGTATCAATTTACAAATATATAGAGGTTGAGTCGAGAAGTTCAAGGTAACTAAATCATAACTACCATAACAGAATATGTTGATTCAGCATTGTACTTTGTTACTACAATTATAACCACCTATTGCAATAGCATAAACACCTACAAAGGGTGCTGATGCCTTGGTAGAGAAAAAAACTCCTAGTTTTTTCTCGATACTATTCCTGAGTTGCACTCCTCATGCCTAGGCACTCAGTGCCCACTTTGAGTAGATTCCTTCTGCAGTTTTTGGTTTTTCCCCATCTTATTCTGCTTATGCTATCAAATGCTTGATTACAGGCTGAGCCTCGATTTCTATGGAACAATTATATGTTAGAAGTGCTCATAGATAACAAGGTAAGTTTACGGTAGCCGTTTTTTTTACTTATTCAATTTCTTCACGACTTCCACATTTTTAAACTAACTAAAGTTTGTGATCCTGTGCTCGCTAGCTTGACCCATACTTGCTCCCTATAGTCCAAGGCAGTATCCTAACTGATTATCTCAGTGTTATATGATATCATTTTATGGTTGCTTTATAACATGCATATTGTTGGGGTTCATGTAAGTTTTTGTGCTATTGTTGTGTGAGCACATAACCATTTTTCAATGTTTTCCTTAACAAGTTATCAGGTTTTCATTACTTTCAAGCAGCCATTGGGAAAGATATTATTGACATCACTTTGATTGCTAGGAGATGCACAAGAAGGAATGGTATTTAAAGTTTTTGGATGAACTTTTATCTATTTCTGTCCACCAAAAAAAAAAAATTCTTTCCAACTTGGCTGTGTATTTATAGATATCACGTGTTCCTTACCATTCAAAGGATCAATATCTTGTAGGCCATGAAATTCATGTGGTGGTGATATTGAAAAGCGATAATTGAAGGTTGCAAGAATTTTCACTCTATCTTGTAGTTGTCTGTTTGGAGCATATACAGATCTAAGTTAGACCTTAAGAAAAATATATCAAAAGATGTATTGTTTCCTTCGTTGTCATGTTAGGGTTTTAATTTGTCATATTTGAGGTTTAAAATTACTTGTAGAATCTGTAATTTAAAGTGTTTTAGTATGAGAGAACACGGGGTTGTAATTTGTGACTACTTAAAGAAAGCAATCGTTTTATTGATTGGTTGGCTGATAGTACAAGTGCTATTTTATTTTTTGAAAGGAACTCGGATGTGGAGAAGAGGAGCTGATCCCGATGGATATGTTGCCAATTTTGTGGAAACAGAACAAATTATGCAGTTCAATGGGTATATAGCTTCATTTGTTCAGGTATTACTTTCTATGACCGGGAACCAATTATTATTATTATTATTATTATAAGAATTAAAATGATGGACTTGCCATGCAAGATATGGATGTTCTTAATTCAAAGCAGTGGTCCTAATCATCTTAATGAATTGTTATTATTTTGAAATATGATCAACATTATCTTGTGCACTGATAAGCAACTGTATAATTAATGAACATTTGATATCTAACTAGATTATTTTTCTTGAAAGATGGAAAACTGATTTAGTTTTTTTTTTTTGTCTAATATATTTAAAAATTCTTAATTGTCTATCCAAATTTGCATATAGTATTTGTCCACCATCCAATTAACGGTGTTGAACTTTCTAGAAGCCAGATTTTGCCTGCCAACAAATGAAGAAATAATAATGTAGAAATTTTGTAAATGAGGCTTTGGTTACCTTTCAATTGTAAACACGTATCTTTAGGCTTTGTTTGGTGATAGTGTAATTAGGAGCTAGAAGAGAAAGACTATATGGGAAGTGAAAAACAAGCATACTTCCATCGTAGTAGACATGGAAGTAATATGAACATTATTTTTCATTTTCATCTTATTATTAACAAATTATCCAAAAATACTGTTGCATGTTTACCTTATACTGCTAGGCCAAAGTATTCTCACATGCAATGTTGGTAGCTTTAAGGTTAATACAAAAATAGCATCACCTTAAACTGTTTTAAGTATTTTTTAACTTCTGAAATATGGACTCTCTGATAAGAATTGTACCCATTAGGATTTAGGGCATATTCTTTATTGGAAATGCTGGGCTGGACACTTATTTGATTGAAGTAATACTAATAGTGATAGTTGAATATAAAATAGTTTTGCAGGTTTTTTGTGGAGATCACTACAACTCTCTTATATTATTATAATAAAAATGGGCAATTCTTGCTATTATACAATTCTAAAATAAAGCCAAACAAGGGGGCTTGGATGCTGACATTCAGTTTTTTGGGATGAATGTTTACTCTATTTATACCAAAATACAGTATCGATCAAGCTTTTATTTCTTTTTGTATCACTTGGGGGTCATCATTGTTGAGATTTTGCAGATTCGTGGTTCGATTCCACTGCTATGGCAGCAAATTGTTGACTTAACATATAAACCAAAGTTTGAGTTATTGAAACTTGAGGAAGCTGTAAGTGTTTGTTGATTATTGTGTTTCTGTGGTTTTTACATGTTTTATGTGTATTTCACTTCCATTTCATTGCTTGAGATGCAGCCACGAGTCCTCGAGAGGCATATATTAGATTTAAGAAAAAAATATGGAGCAGTTTTGGCCGTTGATCTTGTTAACAAGGTGAGTATAAACTTTCGTTGTGTAACAAACTGAGAATGCTTGTATGTTGGTTGGATATTTTACCTAATAATATTAGTCTAAGTAATTGCATAGTCAAATTTGTAAACAACTGTAAAGAATACGTGCACCCTAAGATGTGCATGGTATTGTTATGTATCAGCATACATCTATTTTGAGTGTTCTTTCCCCTTTGTATTTTATCAGGAGGGAGGAGAAGGGCGGCTATGTGAAAAATTTGGCAGTACAATGCAGCATGTGGCTAGTGATGATGTAAGGTAGATGTCTCTTTCAATTAGCTTTTAGATTGATATGCATGGATTCTTTTTGTTTTTGCTTTTGTTTTTGGGGTTACTCATGTGTACATATTTATTTGTGTAGATATGTGCACTTTGATTTTCATCATGTCTGTGGTCATGTTCATTTTGAACGTCTATCAATCCTTTATGACCAAATATCAGATTTTCTTGAGAGAAACGGGTATGGAATTTTTTATTGTTAAGATATTTGATATATACTTTCTTGATAATTAATTAATAATTTGATTCACATTGACATTGATTGGTGTCATTGAAGCAGGGAGCTATTTATGAACTGCTTATTTGTTAACAAATTCTAATTTATTTATATTATTATGTTATGTTGACTAATTGGACCTATCTGCTTTTAGTATTCTGGACAATTTCCAAGCATGATGTCACATGACATTTTGCACTCAAATCTTACTGCTTTTTTTTTAAAACAAAAAACAAAAAACATAAAATGACCTGAGTTGCTATTTTGTTATGGAATTGTAGATATCTTCTGTTGAATGAAAAGGGAGAGAAAATGAAGGAACAACTTGGAGTTGTTAGGACCAACTGTATTGATTGTCTAGACCGTACAAATGTAACTCAGGTTGGTTAGTTTCTATTATGGAAACTGTTCTTGCCTTCTGAAATGAATGGAAAATATTTCTTCTTTGTCCCTCTATTAGGAACACTCAATTCTTTTGTTTTTATCTGTTCTGGACTATTTGCATGGGAAAGAAAAAAGAACTCCATAGTATATAGTATACAATGTACGTATGTATATGTGTGAGTTTACAAGTACATATCCACAGCTGTACACACCATAATTATTGTCACTTAGCCACGTGTGTGTTCCACTATTTGTTTGTGGCATCTTTTTCCAGTTAACTAATTTAAATTATATGTGTAGAGCATGATAGGCCGAAATATGTTAGAATACCAGCTTAGAAGGCTTGGTGTCTTTGGGGCCGAAGAAACCATTAGTTCTCATCCAAATCTTGATGAAAGGTTTAAGATCTGTAAGTGTATTATTACTTTCCAGATTATGTGATTTGAAATATAGATATATATGCTGTATTATGTGGTTAGTTACTTTCAAATTTTGTTGTTTTGTTGCTCTTGAAACCTTTGATTGAATTTGTTTCTGATTCTGTGATCAGTGTGGGCTAATCATGGGGATGATATAAGCATTCAATATTCAGGAACTCCTGCTCTGAAAGGAGACTTTGTCAGGTACTTATTTGCTTGCCAGTCTTTACAAGTTTTTTCATGTTCCTCGCATATTAAGAAGATCATGAAATTATGTATCCATTAAGGTTTTTCTGTTTTAAATTTACATTAGCATGGAATGATTTTAAACCATCATTGCCTCTCTTGTATCATATGCCGACTCTAATTGTATGTGTTTTCCAGTGTGTGAATTGTGAAATTTTTGTGATTTTTTAATAACTCTAACTGTATGTGTTTTCCAGTGAGTGAATTGTGAAACTTTTGTGATTAGTCTGTTGCTTTTCTCAATTGCATGCTTTAATCACATCAATGATTTAAAAAAAAAAAAATTCATCAATTATGATATTCAATTAGAATGGTAGAAAAGCATTATTGTAATGTCCTAATTATGCTATTCTTTTATATGTTGAGGTTGAATAAATTCTGTGACAATTTGATACGATCCCCGTGTCTAAAGTTTCTATGATGTCGCTGTTATGAATTATTATGATTTGAAATTTAACCCGAGTCTTCCCTAATTGATTTTTTGGTGAGATTCAGGTTTGGGCACCGCACCATTCAAGGGATACTAAATGATGGTTGGAATGCTCTCGAAAGATATTATTTGAATAATTTTTGTGATGGAACAAAGCAGGTTTGTAGAACTTATGTAACATAATTTGTGTGGATTATTCTAGTTATGGTTTAGAGTTCCTTAGGTGTCTACTAGTTGGCCATAACTTACTATCATCTAGGTTTTGTTCTGTGTATATTTGATTTCTCCCTTCTGCATCCTAATTCAAAGTTTTGGGCTGTGCTGCCCTACATAGTAATTATGCTGCAGAAGATGCTGAATTTTTTGAATTTTCATGTACATATTTTAATGCTGGTTACTCTTGTTTCTTAAGATACCCTGTCTTAATCTATCTTGAGTTAAATTACTTTTAAGCTTTGCCAGATCTGTTACCTTTTTTAAATTTGTTAATTTAGAACTTAATAGTTTATATGTAATTGATTTATGTTGTTCATATTTTTCTGTTATTATGTGAAGGATGCAATTGATCTCCTGCAAGGACATTATATTGTTTCTGTCGGCCGAGATACTGCTGCCTCTTCTCAGAAAGGAGGCCTTGAAGCTATAGCCGTGAGTACAATATAGACAGATTTTTTATTGAAGTTTGTGGCATCGATTTTGCGTTTAAGATCAATTCTTAGAAAGCTCACAATTTATAAACACATTTTAAATACATGATGTATGGCTAATTTCAAAGTTGCATACTGATTATAAAATGAATGAATTGAACTCTATTTTTTCTGGACACTGCTCATATCTCACAAGGAAAATAATAATTAAACGAAAACTTTTTTTTCTCGTTATTTTATTGTGTTTTGTGAGACATGTATTCCTTTCAAGGTTTACAGAAAGTTGGTCCCAACCCTACTGAAAAGTGGTGGGATGCAATGGGCCACAATGATGATATACCACATGAAGCCGAGTGGTTTCATGCTCTATTTAAAATGAAATAAAAAACTGCCTTTGATATTTAAATGAGCAACCAGATTACAAGGAAATGTTAAAATGACTATATTGCTGGATAATGCATTACAGCATTGCCCCTCAGGCTGGAAGGCCTAATATGATTTTCATTTTGCGTTCTTTACTTTGCTGATATGCAGCTCATTGATTGAATGCTTCAAGAAAGTCATATGCATTTAGTGGATATGAATATTGACATTTTTGTTTATCTTTGCAGTCATTTCCTTTGGCTTTGGGTCTGGTTTTGACTGGATTTCTTTTTGCAACCATGTCGTTGAGACAAGGTGAGTTTACTTTATTTAGTTAAAGGCTTAAACTAAGAATTAATTTGTCACTCATGAGTGCACACATACATGCATGCATGTTTCGCGATGTTCAATAAAAATATAGAATCAACCTACTACTTTAAGGCCGTGTTGTCTCAAATTCAATCTGACTTCAGAATGAGTTGGGGCAATAACTTTGGACTGAGACGGTATAGAGGTGGGCGAAGTGAATCAGGGGAAATGGAAAATGGGGACTAGGGGAACTGGGGAAGTTTATGGCATGTTTACTTTGAGAAATTGTTTTTCATTTTTATTTCTTGTTTTTCAAGCAGTGAAAACAAATTGCTTTCAACGATTCCCGTTCAAACTTTTGAAAATAGAAAACAAAGTGCTAACAAGATGAAATTTTTATTTTTAAAACTGAACAAAAAATGTTTTTTCATACCAATCAGATCCTAAGAGGGATAGAGAATAAGAGGCAGAGAAGAGAGGTATAGGAGAGGCAACCACTTGATAAATGTTGAAAACTGAGGGATAGCCTTTTCCATTTTATTGTCCTTCCCTGCATGATAAAACGTACTGCTTTCTCCTTGATTCTTAATCTGTTCATCAATTAGACTTTAATGTTTCACATCATTTATGAGCAAGGGATACTTGCCAAAGATATTGTTTAGGTAGACATGACTTACCAAGTAGTGTGTACATTGGAGAAATAGAAATCTACAACTGTTTGGGATTCTTCAAGATTTCAGACCCAATATGAGTTCTATCAAACAAATCAGATGTTCGTATTGGTTTGATGTAGAAACTCAATACAAGCCATTTTTACCCAATAATGTCCCAAGAACAATATGCCACGATCATACTAGAACTGCACTGATACTAGAACTGCACCCATCCCAAAACACTATCAATTAAATATTTCTTTCCCTCCCTTTACTTTTATCGTGTTGTTAAATTTGAAATGGCAAACCACGGGGCAATGTAGTTCAGTCTTCCCATCCTCATGTTCTGCCAATAAAATTGAGTCACTTATTCTTGCTTCCTATTTTATCAGCCCCTCCTGTCTTACTTGGTACTCCAAGCCAAAAATTATCAGAAAGAGAGACTTTAGACTTCTTGATTACTTCACAGCAAATCCTTTCATTATATTACGAAAGGTTAAATATGTCTCAGTTTAGTTATCAGTGGTAGGATGTCTTGTAGCCTACTCCTGCCAAATTTGCTTGCCCTGGGTTTCTAGATATTTAAATTTTAAAGCATTTGTGTAATGTGAAAGTTTACGAGAATTTATACACTTACCTCTTTGCAAGCAAGCATTCAAGCTCACAGTAAACAATATTGCATATTATAGTGTTTAGGGTTTAGGGCACTTACCTCTTTGCAAGCAAGCATTCAAGCTCACCTCTTTGAAATCTATAGCCTTATAGTGTTTTTTTTTCTACAGTTCGATATGATTTTCGGCACTTCTTCTTTTCACTAATGTGGGCAAGCATTAGTGTCGGTTTAGCAGCATTTGTGAGGGCCAACGGCCGGGTTTTCTGCAACAGACCCCGTCTTCACAATCCCCCGCGTTAACTTCTACACAATTCTATTTGAGCAATTAAAATTTTGTGAAGTATCCAGCTTCTGCAAAAGGAATTACCATCAGGGATTAGTTCTACATTTAAATCACTTCAATGAATTAAATCTTTAAGGCCCTGTCTTGCTGCCTATCATATTTATTATTTCTTACCAATTTGTAGTCATTGTAGCTTCCATAAATTATTTATACAATAGTCCAATGACGTCCTACTCAAGTGATTGCTGCTTGATTGGTGTTTCTTACTTTGCTTAATCCCCACCATGTATATTTGAGTTTTTATCTGTGCCATCTTTATTCAAGATGGAAACATTTAAGGTTCATCTGATTATGTTGTATGCTTATAAGCAAATTCATATCATGCAATAATTTTACATTCCTTAGTCAATGTTGGCAGTGGATTTTATGCGACTATACCTTTTTTTTTTGTTTAGTTATATATAAAATTTATCGAAATGCATAGGAGGGGGATTGATAAAATCATGTGCGAAAGTTGCGTACTTCCTGGTCGTTATATTATAGGCTATGTAAATTTGACGGTGTTTAAGACTTCTCGAAGGTATTGACAAAAAAAAAAAAGACTTGAGGGGCGTAAGGACAAAAAAAAGCTATAACATTATGGGGGATTGCATCTTCGTGGTGATATAACTCGAGAAATCCAAGTTTCTTTTCATTTTCTCTGATTGAGGGTTAAACTTGTCTAAAGTTGAAACATATGAACCTGTTTGATTTATTTAGAGGTCCTGTTCAAACCTCATTTATAACAGCCCGCCATTTTTTATTAGCAAGAATTGATTATTCAGTTTCCCAAGTTGATCATGTAGAGCAAAAGGGAAAAAGATATAGCTTCTCCTAAAGTTTTCTCCAATTTGTAAATCACTCCCTTCAGAGTTGTTTTCATCTGATACGTTAGACTGCTATACCTAATACCCATTTATAATTCCGTAAACCATTTTTTAGATTACTACTGAACCACTGTTGGTGGTAACATGGGAACAAGATACATATTTTTGAATGTGTCTTTCTTGCTGGCTTGTTAGGAACTGATAGAGCCTATTCTATATACATTCATGCACCCTTTTAAAGTGGTGCTTGTGAAATGGCCTCATAACAAGTCACAAACAAGAGAGAAACTTTTGCATATTAGGCAAATGCCTAAAAAGTTAAAGAACGGAAAAAAAGAACAGTTGAAAGCGTGAGACCAGAAAGCTTGATTGATTGGAAGAAAGAGAGTCCTAGAAAGCCACACATTCCTTTCCTTCCCAGAAAGTGATATTGTCACAAAGTTTATGTCAAATAACTCACACACATGCAATTAGAAACTAAACATTGGTCCTACTCTATCCTTCCAATATATGGTCAAGAATTAAAGGAGTTAAGATACTCTTTCATGAAGTAACAATACTCACAACAATTTTTTTTTTTTTTTCACTTTAAAAAAATGTGACAAACTCAAACAATGAAAAAGAATCAAAAGAATTTCTAACCTACAACTAACAAAATAACTTAAAAAATCAAACAAGTGACTAATCAAATTTTATTAATTGAATCAAATGCTCACCCTAAATGGACAAATTGGCTGCAGACTTAGTACAATGTTTCTTGGATATTTTTCTTTTATCCTTTATAGTTTTTATGCTTTCCAATGTCTCAAGAACACCTTTCATTGAAGGACGTTTTTTAGGGTCAGATTCAAGGCATTGAAGAATAAGCTGTCCTGTTTTAAATGCTGCTTTTGGTGAATATTGGCCCTCTAATCTGTAATCAACAATGTTACTTTTCAATTTTATTTTATCAGAGAGTGAAGGCTTAATCCATTCAACTAGATTCTGTTGCCCTGTTGGTCTCTTTGTATCAAGTGCTTGCAACCCTGTTAGCATTTCAAGAAGCACTACACCAAAGCCATAAACATCACTCTTCACATATAAATGTCCTGTTGATTAATATGACACAATCCACAGCCATGTCAGAATCAGAAATAATAGTCAGGGTCTGTTTGGATCCACTTATTTAAATTTATCTACTGACATAAACATTTGTGAGACTGTTTGAGAGAACTTATAAAAGCAATTTATGACATATTCGTGAGACTGTTTGAGAAAACTTATAAAAACAACTTATGACATGTTTGCAAGCTGTTTTCATCTTATTTCCACGAGTTTTACGTGATAGTTTATGGAAATGGTTTGTAGTTTATATGAAAGTAGTTTGACTTTATTTTAACTTTAGTTATAAAAATAGCTTATACATAAGCACTTATATGATAAATAAGTACTTAATTAAGTTGCTTATCCAAACAATGCCTTAAGTTGTTACTCATGTTCAATTATATCATCATTCTTAACTTAAAGTATATATCTTTACAAAGCATCAGTAAATATAGATATAGATATAATCACCTGTTGCAATGTATTCTGGGGCAGCATAACCAAGTGTGCCCATGATCCTAGTAGTCACATGTGAATCTCCCCCAGATGGCCCAAATTTAGCCAACCCAAAATCTGAAATCTTTGCATTGTAATTCTGTGGAACACAAATAAATTGACTGTCAATTGATCCGTGGATGAGAAGAAAATAAAGAGACGGAGAGAAAAATGAATGAATATGGAAAGATGATGATGTTGATTGTTACGTGAGGTTTATGTACGTTGAACATTGTGTTTGTGTAAATAAAATAACCCATAAGAAAATTACAAACTTATATTTCTATAATTTTGCATTTGTCAGCTGACACACTAGTATTAAGAGTTTGGATAACAAAAACAAATAGTGTCCAAATTCATATACTTGCCAAATATCCCAACATCTAATAAGGTAAAAAAGTAGTTTGATATATAATATGCAAGACCAGCATAAAAGAGGAAAATTACTCTACGAAGCACTGACACAAACACAAACATCAGACATAACACAAACACGTTGATATTGATCATAATTTGAAAAATGAAAGAAATTAAATGCAACTACTTCTATCGGTATTGTGCTAGGGTCGGACTATAGATTCGGTCGAAAATAACTGACCCCATCAAGAAGTATATTGGAAGCTTTGAAATCTCTGTATATGACTTGCTTCTCTGAAGAGTGCAAGAAAGCTAAGCCTCTAGCTGCATCAATAGCTATTTTGAGTCGTGTGTTCCAAGAAAGTGGTTCTATGTCAGTATCTCCTATAACAAAAACAAAATTGAGTTTAAACTCAATCCATGACCAATAACTTTTCTCTTATTTACTTTATATTGTCTTAAAGCTCATACTTACTTCTAAAGAGATGGCTCTCCAAGCTTCCCCTTGGCATGAACTCGTACACAAGGAGAAATCTATTATTGTCCTTACAGTAACCAAGTAGCCTCACCAAATTGGGGTGAGAAATCCTTCCTAAAAAGTTGATTTCTGACTGCATTCACATGAACAAAACAAGCAATTATAAAGTTAGTAGCTGAATTAGAATTTCTAGCCTTATGAGCAAAATGCAAAATTAACTAACCTGCCATTCTTCAACACCTTGAACACTATCAGGTTTCAATTTCTTAACAGCCACCATCATTCCAGAACCAGCTTTAACAGGAGCGAGTGTATCAGCATTCAACCAACCTTTGTACACTTTACCAAAACCACCTTCACCAAGCAATGCATCAGACTTAAAACCCTTTGTAGCAGCTTTCAAATCTCCATAACTAAACACCTTTAAGTTTGGTGTTTGCATAAACTTCCCACTTATTACTATGCTTCCTTCTCCTCCATTACCAACACTTTCACTTCCTATCTCAAAAACTTTACTATTACTACATGATGCTGATACATTTTTAGTATTGCAATTATTAATCGTTGAACCTGCAAAGAAATAGCATGCACGTTTCAATTTCTAGAGCTGGAATATTATATTAACTCAAGTTAAATTTTGAGTTTTGAACTAAAAAAGTGCATGTATTAAAACGAAGTCTTTACAGTGTAGCTATACGACTTGCCTGAAGTGTGAGGAAAATTGAGGGAAGAGGGAGATTGTTGGTGAGAGAAGCAGAGACCCATGTTAATGTTAGTTAACAAAAGATAGAGAAAAATGGAACAGAGGAGGGAGAGAGAGAGAGAAAGGATAACAGGTGTCAGTGTTATTGTTGTTTGAAGTTGATGATATTTATGTTTATATGATTGCCGTGTTGGCCTCGCGTTTTTGCTGAAGGGACCCACACAACAATCACTTAGAGAGCAAAAACAAATTATTATCTGAACCATTTTGGCGTTTTCTAGCCATCATCAACGACGACACTTCACACGTGCATAGTATGTCAATTATATATATGCCTCCTAAATATGGAAACAATACTAGCAAATGACAAGTGTATCATTATCGTGTCTTAATGTAGTCTGATGAAAAATGATAAATTGTTTTTATGAAATATTATTAGTAAGTCAAATGATTCACTCGTATAAATTATGTACGCATCACTTGATTCATATTTTTAAGTTTTTTCTAAATATAAGCATTCATGATTTAGATATAGTTTAAACGAGAGATAAATAAAATTTGATAAAAATTATTTTAGTAAATATTTAAACTCTAATTCTCTTAAACAATTCTTTATTAACTAAAATTCATTAATCAAATTACTTAATTCACTTATTATTATTTAATTAATCAAGTCTAATGTTAAGCTTTTGTTTGTTTATTAACTCACACACTTAAAAGGATTCTTAACTTAATTCATAAATTATTACTAATAAAATAAAAGTTTGTGTAGTAAGGTGGCCCCAAAATATTTTTTATAAACAACCTTTCACGCGCATCCCATTCCCCTCTAGAATAATAGAGCGCGCAATTCTCACTCGCAATTATAATAGCGCAGAAATTTCGCCACCGTCCACTAGGGTCAACGACGGCGCGTCGAGTTACTTTTAATTTCATTTTAGTTTACTTATCTCTACTCTCAGATCACTCACTTGATTAAAAACAAAAAAACAAAATGCAGCGGTGCCGCCCAAGTGAAGCCACTAAAACAAGAGCTCTAAAATTAATAAAAAGACCTCACTTTTTTTTTAATAAAAAGTCTTATTCTTAAAATTAAAATCTATAAAATTTTATATAAATTAAATAAAATATTTTATTTTTGTTGTAAATTATTCAGTACTCTTTTTATACAAATAAATTGGCTAACGAAAGTAATTGGAATAAGAGAAAGATTAGTTATAAAAAATAAAATTCTCGATAATTGTTGTAAAACAATTGAGATGTCTTATTTCATTCTTTGAAAAATATAGAGAAAATAAATTTGAAAATACCATTAATTTTGCTAAAGAAATTTTCTATAGTTATTAAATAAAATATTTATAATTTATTTATTAACATTGGAAAAAACTCGTCTACTAATTTCGTTTTAAGCCTCGTAATAGACTGGCCCTGACAACAAAATTATTATCTTCAACATAGAAAAATGACATGTTTGCTAAAATTATTCTTATAAGTGACATGTATGCATAAAGCATTGCGCACATCTAAGTAGTGTTATTGTCAATTTTGAATGGATGAAATAGCAAGATTAATTTAATTATAGTAAATTTAGAAGCAAAAGAGTAAGTCTCAAATAAATCTATCCCTTCCATTTGAGTATATTTCTTTTCCACAAGTCTTAGTCTTACATCTTTCTATATTACCATTAGCATGGTATTATATTTTATATACTCATTTACATGCTACTAGATCTTTATTACATGTCTATCGTGATGGAATCTTACTCTAAGAGAGTCTTATATCTAATTAGTATTGAATTTCAAAACGATTTTCATCCTCCACTTGTCTAGAAATCGGACTTGATCAGTGTTTAAATCTCTTCTAAACTAATTTCATAATCGACTTAAATTATCTCTATGTTAGATTTTTTAGTAGGGTTATCCAACCAGTTTAAACTACAATGATTTACAACGAATTCCATAAATATATGACTTAACCTTTTTTATGAATAATCGTCTTATAAGATTTTATTTTCCAGTTTTACATAATAACTGACTTTAATCAACTTATATGTATTTTTTTTTATTTAAAAAACTTTTATATATACATATTTTATTTTTGACTGAAAATATAAACAATTGTTCATCATAATCAGCTTAAGATGCTGATTCAACATCAATTTAGAAAGCTATTACTGGAAATATCAACTATTGTTCATCATTATTGGCTTAAACTTCTGCTCCAAAATCAATTTAGAAAGTTGTTATATGTTCATTAGCTTTCATAGTCATAAATCACTTTCATGAATTTGTTCCTACTTGTTTGTTCACTTTCTTGAGTTTCTTTCATTCATCAGCATCAATCACTCTTTTTGCAATTCATGGTTACGTATTAGAATAAATAACAAAAATAACTTTACGTTTCAATTATTACCTTGAAATATTTTCCAGCTTTTGCAATCCGAGAATGACGATTTATGATCTATAAAGGTCATATTGTTACCTTTATTTTCAACCCTTAAAGCATCTCTTGTTAGTTTGGCAATCGATCCAAAGTGAGGGAGTGGGCTTTGATATGTATCTATCATGCGACCTAAAATTTTAAGTGTTTCTCGAATTCAATGAAGTCGCTATTAAAATTTATTTTAAAATAGGAAAAATATTGAAAAATCCTTAAAAAAATGGTATTTGAAAACAAATTTTGAGTTCGAGAATCTATTATGCATAGGGAAGGGAAAGTATTAACACCTACCTACAACATCGTTAAAATACAGTTATCTATAATTAATTGTACAAAATTAATATTAAATTAAATATATTTATTTATCCTTGTTATTAAATATGAATATCAATTGTTTTTGGAATTTGATTTTGAAATAAATGTGTGCTAAAAAAAAAGAGGAAAAAAAAGAAATTTTTTATTGAGCGTGATCTTGCTCCTACGTATCTTCCGGTGCGATGAAGATATCAAAGCTACATAGTTTTTGGGTATAAAACACGGATGTGTTGATTGCTTTTAAAGAAATTGTGTTTTGTTGTTCATAAAAAAAGTTATTTTGACGGGAGAAAAATGAGTTTGTTTGATTTGAATAATTATTTTGAAAAAAAAAAAGAGTTTTAAGACTATCAAGTTGCACAACTCGTGTCTTAAAAACTCAAGGAGTAAAAAGATGTTTTATCCGGTTAATCCGTTTAGGAATATTTTTTATTATTTTCGGTTTTAAAATTGAGTTTTAAAGTCACCAAGTGGTACAACTTCTGTCTTAACAACTCAAAGATTAAAAATATGTCACATCTAATTAATATAATATTTATTCATTGTGAATGTTTTTTTAATAAAAAGTAAACAAACACACAAAGAGAGAAATGAGTTTCATTGTTAAGAAAGAGAGTGAGAGAGAACAAACACACACAAAACAACCACGAAAGGGGAGTTGCATGCGGTGATGGTCCGTTGACGGTGGTGGCTGAGTAGACGCTCTAGTGGTAGCGCTCGTGGTGGTGGTTTGCCGGAGGTCAAAGTTGACGGAGGTGGCTGGCTGCATGGATGCTCTGACAATAGTGTTTGTGGTGGTGATTTGCGGAGGTCGATTTGATAATGGTTTCCTAAGGGATTTGCAAAGGATGATGGAGGTGGTGATGTGTGGCTCGTGCTCTCTGTAACTCTCTACATTTTTGTTGGTTGTGTTATTAAAAAGGGTTTGAATTTGTTTATGGTTATCAATTGATTTGATGAAGAAGATGGTGATTTTCTTTGTTGATCTTAGAAACAAAGAAGAACTCTCTTTCCTCTATTATGATTTTTTAGGAAAATAAAACTCCCCTGATTAATTTTTGGTTCTCAATTTATAGGCAACAAGAATGAATCGTTACGTCTGTGAGATAAATTGAGTTTCGGTTTTTCTATTGTGTTGCATAAATTATGGAGTGACAAGTGAAGATGAGACTTCTACTTTTTGGTGGAGTGCAAAGTTGGTGAAGATGGGACTTCTAATTTTTGATGGAGTGCAAAGTTTGTGAAGATTCAAAAGGAAGGAAACATGAAAATTTAAAATGTGGAGAAAAGAGACTTGTACTATTTCTACCAAAAACATTATTTTTATTTGTTTGTTAGTTACTGTTACTTTTTATTTATTTTTTTCATGATGTAAATTAGACACTTTGTTAGAGTATCAATGAGAATGTGAGCTCAATTATTGAACTAGATTTATGAGTTTGATTTTGATTTTTTTTGAAAATTCTTTAGTACAGTAAAATGTGATCGTAAATATATAAAATTAAACATATTATTATGACTTATTATTTTTTGAATTTTTCTAAATAATCGGATAAAATTGAGGTGGTATAATGTCCATGTGTAAAATAATAATTTTGATGTGTCTCTATTGTAAAATGAACAAATCTAAACATAATAGCACCAAAAAAAAAAAGATATATAATTCCAAGTGAAGAAAGACAATAGAAAATAAGGAATCACTAGGACTTTAGTAAAAAAATATGCATCCCAGGTTATATATAGAGTCTCTTTAAGTTCAGTTATATGTGGCATGTCTTATATACATGGACGTTTAAAATAAATAATTTTGAATATAGATATACTCAATATATTTGATTAATCATTGAACCATATTTATTGAATAGGTGAGTTTCTTACTTAAACTACTCTATCAATTTATTATTGATATTATATATTGATAAATAATAGTAGTGATAAAAGGTTTTAAGATGATTATTTTTTTACGATGATTGTTGACCTAAAACTGTCTTAAATTAAACATTTCGTTTTTTTTACAAAACATATTTTGTAAATTATTTTTATTTAACATCATTAATTCCAAATATGGTCAACTAACGAACACATTCAATTTATGATTGAATGAAATAATCTAAGAGGGGAGGAGAATTTCCTAACAAGGGGAGTAAGGTCGCATGAGCATTAGTGAAAACAAATTAAGTATATCTATTTACCTGAAATTTTGTAATCTTTATTGGACATTTTTGTCATTTTGGAAAAAGTATAACTATTCACCTTTTCGGTCAATTTGGGAAGATCAATTTTGGTATGGATCCCAAGTAAAATAGTTTCCTTTCTTCCTTTTTAATGACAAACCAAACAGAATATTCTTCGATCTTTCTCTAGTAGGTTTAGACATATTTGAATCGCGCGTTTTTCTTGCTCTCTTTCCAATTTGAGATGAAGTTGTTTTCATTGTAGGGCCCACCAAAATTGATCATTCCTCTCCTTTTTAAAAAAAAAAAAAGTCAAAAAGGAAATATTAATGGTAAAAAAGATTAAGCATAAGGTGTGTCTAACCAATACAAAATGTTTAAGGATTGACACGTAACATAATTAAGATACATAATAAAATCAAAAAGTCTCCAGCAATGAAGGATAAAGGAAATGCTGAAAATACGAAGAAGACAAATCTTAGTAAAAATTCAATCTTTTATGTTTCATCGTCACAAGATAATTTTAATTTTCTCGAGATTAAACTCGAAAAATCGAAAATCTTTTATGTTGCAGTAATTAACATTATTTCCCGTCTTTTAAATTGACCAAAAATAATAAATTCAAACAAAATTTAAAACGTTGGTGACATGTCGTCCACCATTCTACGCACTCCTGATCCATCATTTCAAAATCTCTCTTAAATTAATCTGAAGTGTAAATACTTAAAAAATAAATAATTGACATTTTCTTCAATGTCACGTCCACTCATATAAAAACGAACATTCGAGCTATTTCAAACAAGAGAAGTCCAATTTTCTATAAACTTTTTTTTCTATATGCTTTCATTCCTTCTATTTTTAAGTTCTTCCAAACATAGCATTAAACCCACATCTAACACTTTGTTTGTCTTTTTTTCTTTCTTCCTATAAAAATAAAGTATAAAAGTATATATTTATGTTTACATGTTAGATTTATAATACAAAATACATATAAAAGCCAATGGTGTTATTAAAATTTAAATTAATAATTGAGTTAATTTCTTATTAACTTATCCACGTCAATATTCATATATTGAATATAAAAGTCACATTTATTTATGGATTTTAACTCTCTACTATAATATAAGTATCTTTTTAATTAAAAATTATAACAAATTAAAAGAGATTCAAAGTATTTAAAAAATAAAACTTAAAAATTTTAATGGTGTTAAATCTGTAACTTAATCACACTGATTCATTAAAATAATATATTCAAATATTAGTTAATTAATTTGATAATATCAATTTATGAATACACCATAAAAATCTCTTATTGCTTTATACACAGCTTTTAAAAATTGTTATACTTTATATTAATAAAAAAATATTAATAATTAAAAATAATAATTTAATAAAATGATTTTTCTGTTTCTACAAAACCTTATGGAGTTGTGAGATACTCCAAGCGTAGTAGCTGTTGGAAATTTTTGTGTTATTCTTTGGTCGTCGTTTACGAGCAATCATCGAATCAAGCTAGCTAGCATCGTCAGAAATATGTCGTTTATGATGGCTTTTTGACATTTTCAAGGAATCTTCATCCTATAATGTAATTTGAATATGCCGTGTCAGTTTAGATAATATTCTTCCATGTTCCACCTTTAAACATATCTACTGCCAGATGGTAATCAAATACGTCTTAAAGTAGCTGTTATTTTAATTTATTATATAATATATATTCAAATTTTGTTATTTAAGAATTGTGGGTGTTCTTTTAAGAATTTTTGTGTACTTTTTGAATCTTATATTTTACTTAATATATATTTCACAAATTTTTTATGATTAAAATATTATATTATATAGATATTTATATAAATTTTTATATAAATTTAAAACTATTTAATATATTATTGAAATGTATTGAAATTAATGTCATATAATAAAAGTGTTTAAGATGTTAATTTTAATCATTTTTATTAAAAATATCATAAATAAATAAAAAAAAAGAAAAATAATTTTACTAATTTATTTTTGTTTGTAACTGA
>JBBPBP010009780.1:6405010-6421670 GCA_037974735.1 Cicer chorassanicum
GAAATATTTTTCTAAACTTTTTTTTTTTTGGTCTTAATATATTTTTCTAAACTTAAATTCACATGTTTTGAAACATTTTAATAGTAATAACCAAGAAATCATTGTGTTCAAATGAAAATAAATATTCATTTGTTTCATAATGAATATTGTTTTTATTTATTTTATACACATATTAAAAAAATGTTATAAATAAAAATGATAGAATAATAAATTTATCAAATTATTCTTACTAATAATTATTGATGTCTTTCTCACTATTATAAATATAAATTATAATGCACATAATATTAATTAAAAAAAATAAAAGTATTTTAAAATAAAACTTATTTATTAAAATGACTCACAAATATGGTTTTTGCAATGCATGGCATGAATGAAACATTTAAGAAATTGGTTTGCGTTGAATCAGAAAACAATGACCGTCGGTTTAAAGTCTAATAGGATTTCCAATTTCCATCCATTGAAACCTGTTGAGATTATTTTATTTACATCTTTGGAAACTGGAAATATTCACACGTTTTGAAGTGTTTGTTCAAAGCAATAAAGTCTGTTTTCAAAACAAATTTACACCCTCTTCCGTCACAAAATATAAAAAATAAATGTCGTGATAAGGGGTGTGTGAAATGCATTTGTTAAAAAATAAAAGAAAAAATAAAATATTTCCTCCTCGTTTTTTTATAGACATTAATTATACGTTTCACATATTTTAAAAGAAATGGTTTATTGTAACCAATAAAAAAGTTATTTATGTAATTAATGTATATTTTATGTGTATTTATAACTAAATTGTTTATTGTGTATACATGCATTTAATATTACAATTTTAATACACATACCACATTTTTGCTATCAATACTCTTCAAATTTTTCATATAAACGAAATATATAAAATACCTTACTTACTATATCATTCTTTAAATTTTAATTTCTCTTTCTATTTTCATCTTCTACCTTATATTCATATTCATCTTTTTTTTATCACATCTCCTTCTCTTTCTTCCTCCATTTTCAACAACTTCGACATTGTGAACTCAATATACGTATGTGAATTGAGTTTGTGAAAGTGAACTCATATTGCATAAGAACGTAAGTGAACTGAATTTGAGTGTGAAATGTGTTAGTGAATTGAAAGTGTATAAAAATGCACATGAATTGAGTTTACGTGAACTGAATTCAGGTGAATTCACGTAACTGTATTCACGCAATGCTTGTAATTTCTTAAATTGAATAATGTACGTTAATTGAGTTCACATAAATGTACATGATTTCAATTCACATACAATGAATTATTGTACATGAACTAAGTTCACGTAAAATTCACATAAGGAAAAAAAAAAGAACTCAAACGCACATGAGTAAACATACCTTATTGGGCAACTTTAACCACAATATGAAGAGAAGACTTATGATGTGTAAGTTATGACAGAGTGATGTGAGTTTTGAATGAGTATTAGTTATGATGGTTGAGTTATGAATGAATTGTGATGTGTGAGTTATGAGGTTAATGATGATAGACAAATTGGGGTTATAGAATGAGACAAATAAACAAGGATATTTTAGGCATTTCGTTTTTATGAAAAACTTGAAAAGTGTGGGTAGCAAAAAGGACGGTATGAATAGCAAAATTGATAATATTGACTTTTCAAATTCTAAGATAAATTAATAGTACTAATACAAGTAGCTTTTGAAAAATAATAGTAAGTACATATAGAAATTTACATAGGAGTTTATATTTTAGAGACAACTAAAATTTTCAATAAGTGCTTATAATTACGAATAAAAGAAGTAGACTTTTGAATTAAAAAGTCAAATTTTACGATTCTAAAGTAATAGATATACGACTTACAAGATTTTATTTATATATTTAGGTTTCTAACATTTAGTTTTAGTTTATAATTAATTTCTTTTCAATTTTCATACCAGTAAAATATTCAAATTGCCAGAAACCATCTAGTGTGACGAAGGTTGGATTCGCATAGATTCTCATAAGTGTGCAAGGGAGGTAGTATCCCATGCATATTCTCCATAAGAGTTAAGGTTTGAGAAGCACTCCAAGTAACCAACATTGCTTGCAAATGCAATCTTGTCGTTGAAAATGGTGCATCCAACCAAAATTAATAGAAATGTTTTCACAACCATCTCCTAAAATTGCCAACGACGGCGCTCATGGTATACTTTGAGTGGCCAACTTTACCAAACCTATGATGAGCGTGTAATATCAAATTCAGCATGAGCACAAGCTTTCATAACTCTAACCAGATCAGGTAATACCTCTACGACCCTATATTTGTCAAATAACGTGACAATGAAAGATGCTTTTGTGGTGGATATATGCAAAAGTGACCAAACATCATTTAGAGGGATGGTCATCTCCCCAATTGGAAGATGGAAGTCAGTGTTGTCTCGACGTACCTCTCTACGAAAGCATATATGAGTCATTTGTCAATAATTTCATAGTAATAAGTCAACAACGGTAAGAGTCGTGAATTGTCCATTAAATGTTGCACCTTTGTATGATGAATGACATCATCTTTCAGTCTTTTCCATTGCCGAATACCCTCAGCTCTTCATGATTCTGAAATAAATGAATAAAATGTGTGTTAGATGACATTGTGACAACAACTATTAAAAACATAATGACTCAAAATTACCAATTCATCTCAAAGTCTTAATATGACAGCCACAAAATCCCTCAACTATTAAATCCTCATGCACTTGTTGGAGCCCATATACACCTAAAGGTTGCACTACAAGAAAATTAATTTCTAGTGACAGACAAAGTTTGTCACTAAAGGTCAAAAACTGTAGGTATAGGTCAATACTACTTTAAGTGACACTCAGATCCACCGTCAACTTTAAGGGACGTCTTGCTATCCTTTGAGAATTATCACTAGATGTTTTTTATTTCTACCTACAACAATGACATAAAAACTAGATAAATATAAATAAAGAATTGACTTATTTCTACGGTATTGTCTATCACTAAAAACTAAATAAATATAAATAAAAAATTGATCTATTCCTACGGTATTGTCTGTCACTAAACACTAAATAAATATAAATAAAAAATTGATCTATTTCTACGGTATTGTCTGTCACTAAAAACTCGATAAATATAAAATAAAAATTTGATCCATTCTTACGGTATTATCTGTCACTAAAACATATTATTATTTATTAAATTTATTTTATTTTATCTCCCTACTAATTGTAATTCTAAATTATTAATATCAGTAAATTAAATTTAAATTTCTAATTTATTTTTATTAACTAATGTCATTGAAGCATACAATAAAATATAATTTAATTTAATAATTCTATTAAAACATATAATAAATAGTTATTTTGCTCTAAAAGACACAATTTATTTTTCAGTCTCAAAATAACCGATACAAAGTCCAAATATCTTATTCATATAAAATTTACCAACATCAACCTTCATTAAAATCAGTATCACATAAAAAAGGATGATAATTTGAGACATTCATGAAAAAAACTGAAAAGTGATTATTCCCAAGAAACTAATTTGAGACAATTGCTTTTGTATTCTGGTTTTCTATTAGTGGCTCCTGACTCATGTCCTCAATTGCCAAATCAGATGGTACCTCTTTAATTAACGCATAGTTAACTTTGCTACAGGAGGCTAATGGATCAATTTCCTCAGCTGCAGTAGTAATAAGCTTGCCTTTAAGCTTCTCATTGTTTTTCTGAAGTTCTATTGAAGACCCTAAAAACGAGAAGAAGAAAAAATTCATTATAATTAGCTTTCTGCAATGAAGTTTGCTCTATACTTTTTGGTGCATATAACAATAAAAGGGATGCAGAGCTCAGAATCTCAAAAAGCCATCTTCATTTTAAAATTCTATCCTTGTTACTTATCTAGTTTTAGTGTAACTAATACAAGTACAGTTCCATCAGATTATCATATCCTAGTATAGTGTGGAATCATCAATATGAATTCAAAATAATAAACAATAGCAACACTTTAGTCATCTTAATTATTTGAATTGATTAGGATGTTTAAATTTGATTTGATTATAAGGACAATTTAGTCATTTTAATTATTTAAAAAAGTTAGAGTAACTGAACAAAAAGAGGGTGTAACTAACCAAAAGAATGATACTTTCGTTCTTACATACACAAATTCAGAAATCAGAATAACTATTCTATAATTAAACAATGTCGAATTTCTAATAGAAATAGATGAACAGTGCCGAATTGGAATGATTGGGCGTGCGCTTTTGGAGGCAAACAAATTGCACGCTGTGATTGAACTCGAACCATTTTTGCTTTCACTTGCAAAGAAATCAAATCCCATAACGCTAACACAATGCAATCAAATTCATGCAAAACTCATAATCACCCAATGCATTTCACAAACCCATTTAGCCAACACCCTTTTGAATTTCTATTCAAAATCTGCAAACTTTCGCCATGCCCACCAACTGTTCGACAAAATGCCTCACAGGAACGTTGTCTCTTGGACAACCTTAATTTCATCACATCTCAAAAATGGGTCACTCCCAAAAGCCTTCGAGATGTTCAATCACATGCGTGCATTGGACGAGAGACCCAATGAGTACACTTTTTCTGTTCTGCTTCGAGCTTGTGCCAACCCTGCTTTTTTGAATGTGGGTTTGCAGATTCATGGCTTGCTTGTTCACTGTGGAATTGAAAGAGACAAATTTGCTGGGAGTTCTCTTGTGTATATGTACTTCAAAGGTGGCAATGATTTAAGGGGCGCGTGGCGTGTTTTTTATGGATTGTTGGAGAGAGATGTTGTTGCTTGGAATGTTATGATTTCTGGGTTTGCTCAAGTTGGTGACTTTTGCATGGTGCAATGGTTGTTTTCTGAAATGTGGGATGTACAAGGTTTGAAACCTGATAATAGTACCTTTGTGAGTTTACTCAAGTGTTGTTCTTTTTTGCAAGAGGTGAAGCAAATCCACGGGCTTGTGTACAAGTTTGGTGCTGAAGTTGATGTTGTGGTTGAGAGTGCTATGGTTGACTTGTATGCTAAATGTGGGGATGTGAGTTCTTGCAGGAAAATCTTTGATTCCATGGAGGAAAAGGATAATTTTGTTTGGAGTTCAATGATTTCAGGCTATACCATGAATAAAAGAGGAGAGGAAGCTGTGCAGTTTTTCAAGGATATGTGTAGACAAAGGGTGAAACTGGATCAACATGTGTTATCTAGTACTTTGAAAGCTTGTGTTGAAATAGAGAACTTGAAAAGTGGAGTTCAAGTTCATGGATCAATGATAAAAAACGGGCATCAGAACGATTGTTTTGTAGCAAGTGTGTTGATGAATCTCTATGCAAGTTTCGGTGAACTAGGGGATGTTGAAAAGTTGTTTAGAAGGATTAACGATAAAGACATTGTAACATGGAACTCTATGATCTTGGCTCAAGCTCGGCCGGGTCGGGGATCTGGTCGTTCTATGCAACTATTGCAAGAGCTTCGTCGAACAACCTTCTTGCAAATTGAAGGTGCCACTCTGGTTGCTGTTTTGAAGTCTTGTGAGAATGAATCAGACTTACCAGCAGGTAGACAAATTCATTCACTTATAGTGAAATCAAGTATGTGTCATCATACTTTGGTTGGCAATGCATTAGTGCACATGTACTCTGAGTGTAAACAAATTGGTGACGCATTTAAAGCTTTTGTTGACATTGTATGGAAAGATGATAGTTCTTGGAGTTCTATTATTGGAACTTGCAAACAAAATGGTATGGAATCAGAAGCTTTAGAGCTATGCAAAGAGATGTTGGCTGAAGGAATCAATTTTACAAGTTATAGCCTTCCGCTATGTATTTCAGCTTGCTCTCAACTTTCAGCTATATGTGAGGGAAAACAACTCCATGTTTTTGTTATCAAGTCTGGTTACAACCGTGACGTCTACGTTGGAAGTTCCATTATAGATATGTATGCTAAATGTGGGAACATGGAGGAGTCAGAGAAAGTTTTCGATGAACAATTAGAGCCAAATGAAGTGACTTTCAATGCCATGATCTGTGGATATGCACATCATGGAAAAGCACAACAAGCCATAGAAGTATTGAGTAAGTTAGAGAAGAATGGTGTGACCCCTAATCATGTAACTTTCTTAGCATTGATGTCAGCTTGTAGCCATGCAGGCTATGTAGAAGAAACTTTGCATTTGTTTACATTGATGATTGACAAATACAAAATTAAGCCAAAATCCGAGCATTATTCATGTCTGGTTGATGCCTACGGTCGGGCGGGAAGGCTGGAGGAAGCTTACCAAATAGTGCAAAAGGATGGAAGTGAATCAGCATGGAGAACATTACTGGGTGCTTGTAGGAATCATAATAATACAGAAATTGGAGAAAAATCTGCTATGAAGATGTTAGAATTGAATCCAAGTGATCATGCTCCGTATATTCTTCTTTCGAACATTTACATGGAAGAGCGAAAATGGGAAGAAGCTCTTAAATGTAGGGAAAAAATGGCTACGATTTGTGTGAAGAAAGATCCAGGAAGTAGTTGGTTGATTTGAGGATAATGTATTCTTTATCAATGAATCACTGTTTGTGGAGAGCATTAAAACAAAGTTTCTGATGCTTTATAACATTATATATATCAATTGTCGAGATTTGAGAAGGGTAATTTGTTACTGAACTGTTGAGGAAAAAGAAAACTCTTTGCAGAAAGGGGTTTACTTGCTAAGATATATATGCTACTGAAATCACTTTTGAGAAGGGAAGCAAGAGTCGTCTAATAATTTTGTCTCTCTCTTGATTGGTTTAAAATAACAAGATCTTGATTTTAGCAAAATAATGCTTATCAGTACCTCAAATTGCAGCATTATTTTTATTTTGAATGCAATAGACAAAATTAGTTTTCGAGTGAATTGCTATTTTGGTCTTTGAAATTGCAAAAGATAAGATAAATTAGTGCATCAAATTTAAGAAAGAAAGTGCAATTTATTACTTTGCATTGAAGGACGTTATTCAATTTAGTCATTCCATCAAAATATGTTATTCATATTTAACGTATTTAGGAAACATTCATCAAAACTATTATCTTGAACCATCTCTACTATGCGTCAAGACAAACAAACATGAAACTTTGTGGGGTACTATTAAAAATGCATTAGTGAGGGATATTTTCTCTATATGTTTGGGTATTATTGACAACTTCAAGCAATATTATATTAACTTAGTCAACAAAAACTTTATGCAGTATGCAATTGTCTGGATGGGCACAACTGAAAATGCATTTAAATATCCCTTTGTATGCAACCTTAAATAAAATTAATAATTGTCAATCACTATATGATTGTATTAGTGAGGGGTATTTTCTTTACATGGCATGGTGATGAATGTAAAATAAGTCATGTATACATTTATTTATTATTATTATAAATTATGAATTACACCTAATCAATCCATTTGATTTTTGTAGATTAATTTGTTTCTGCAAGAAGCAATTTTCATAGCATATATGGTTTGTTCTGATACATTTGCTATGACATACAAAATCAATCATCTTGAGAAGTCATTGAATTCATGTTTGGTTCCAATTTGTTGAATCTTGAATACCATCATCTGGACATATACTACTCAACTTATAATTCAATCAGATTCAGATGTGTAACACCTGTTCTGTAGAGGCATTGAAACAGAGAGAATTATTGTATTGCAATTCTGTTTCAATAGTAAAATTAAATTCTCAGTTTTAATTGCATAATTTGCATTGCTGCATTCGGAAAATGAAGGCATAAAGAATATTTTCTATTCATTTATCAGAATTAAAAGTGCAAACATCAATGTATCACACTACTTGTAAACATATACACTCAAATCAATACTGTTTAGATATGCACCAGCAGTAGAACTAGAACCTAACACATATTAGCAGCTAATTTAATTTGGTGTAAACAGTATCCATCGAAAGCAGAATTCTTCTGAGGTGAAAAATGTTATTTAAAAAGCACTCAGTTTTTAATGGAAATCTGCATCAGCTGCAAAATCCTACCAATCATGGTATAAATAAATTCCAAAGCAAGAGTTACTTGAACAGAAACATGATTTTAGTCCCACATTGGAAGTTCCCCTATATAATAAACCCAAAACCCCAAATGAATACACAATAATGGAAACACCATATTAGTCCCACACCGTTTAAACGCAACAAAACTCAAACGTTTTTATAGCTAAACATGAGCAACAAAAGTCACGACCTTACTTGAACAGGATCTGTTCTATAGAATCGTACTACTGTGTTCTTAAATTCTAAGGAGACAGGAACCTAAGTCTGGTGGATGAGCCATGACCGTGTGATCAGAGCGTGATTAACGGCTACGATGATCTCCAATCTTTGGGCATCATCCTCAGCTGTAGAGGATCGTTCTCATCCAGTATCTACTGATTGGGATGGTCACACGGTTGTCTGACAGACTCAAAACCCTTTTTTTAAATTCATTCATGTTTTTGCAATTGACTCAACACAAAAATGAATTTTTTTTTCGACCAAAAAATAAAGTGGAAGCTTGTGGTTGTTTGTTTTACAAAACACATGGAAAATAATAGCGGGGAAAAAGTGGATTTTAGAGAAAGGAATGGCATTGTGTGTTACCTTGCTTGCTTCCGAAAGAGAACATTAAAGCTTCTTGTTATTTGTGCTTTTGTGGTGTTCTTTTGGTTTCATTCTTCAAAGGATAACAAAGAGAGCCATCATAATGACAATACGAATTTCGGTGAAAACGGGAAACGTTTAGGAGAAAGTGGTTTTGCTCTTTTTTTTTTTTTTCCGTTGTTTGAGTTTTTGGTAAAGTGCTTTATTTCAGTTTGTGGAGTTGCCACGTAACTATATGTGAAGAGACTTTAACTTGTGACACGTCTTCTTTCGTTACGTAACACTTGAGAAAAATCTTGAATTGGACTTTGAACACAGCTAACAAAATATCCTTGCATTCTGCAATTATGCAAAGCATTTGCATCATCTCCTTTTTTTTTTTTACATGGACACAACAATAATTTTAATATAACTACACAATTTTAAAGTATCAAAACCGAACGAAAAATAATTAGGTGACTAAAATAAAACTAGAAAATAAGTTAAGAGACTAAAAGAGTAATTTAGTCAACTTTGTAAGTATACTTGGAAACTTATATGCAATGGTAGACAAAGACATGTAAAATATGACTGCACAATTTTCTCTAGGCTTAATTGATGTTTCAGTCCCTCTATTTAAAATCTGACAGTTTTGATTATTTATTCTGATTTTTTAACTAAAAAAAGACGATATGACTTATTTTAAATAACGTGACATATGATTGTAAAATGATTAACACTCGTGAAATCGCAATAAAATCCTCTAAAATCTTAATTTTCAACTTCAAAAATTATTTATTTTTGTGATTTAATTAATGACATATGAATAATTAATGCATCTAGATGATTGTATCTCACGAGGTTGTATGTCACATCATTTAAAACATGTCAAATCGTCATTTTTTTAGTTCAAAAATCTGAATGAGGGATCAAAATTGAAGACTTTTAAAATAGATTATCATTTTCATGAATTAGTGAAAATAGAGGGACCAAAACTGCAATTAACTATTTTCTCTATTATCTATTAAATATATAATCTAAAGTAAAGTAGATAAAACTTAATTTATCTTGTGTATATCAATAAATTATAATAAGTATATCAATGTCAATAATTTTACTATCAGTAGTTTATTTGATTTCGTGTATACCAACTCAACAAAAAAGAAAAAATACAATTGACCATTAAGATCTGGATTAAAATAATCCATCAAAACAAACACTTTAAATAAATATTTTTTTACTTATTAATATTGATGTTGTTTATTAAATTATGTCATTAATATCTACGTCTTTTGTTTAAATTTCATGCAGAAAAATTTAAATTATTATCTATGACTCACTTTGTCTCGTATATGATAATTGTACCATGTCTAATTATTTTTGAAATTTTTATTATTGAGAACTTTTTCCGTGTAAGATAGTTTTTTTGAATTTTTATTATCCAGAAATTGTCTCGTGTATGATTTAATCTCATAATTGACAATTCATCTTGTGTATAATAATTATTTTAAATTCTTATCAGTGAGAATATTTATCTCATGTATGACAATTTAATTTCATAAGTGATAATTTGTCTGTGTAAAAAAATTCATAAATTTAAACAAAAAAAAAATAATACTTAAACACCCAAAAAAACAAAAATAAATTTAAGAAAAAACAATTACATTTTTAAAATTATTAAATAACATATAATTATTTATGTGGAGTTGTGATCATGATTTCTCGTATCACCAAATGGTTGATTTAGTGGGACAACAAGTCCAACAATGTTATTTTGTTAGATACGTAAATTTGAATTCATGTTAGTTTTTAATTAAGTCCACATATAATTTGACACTGACGTTGTATATTCATGCGATTTTATATTGTACTTCATAGTGTGTTGGTAAACAATGTCAATGATATTTATATACAACTTGCCACGGACAGTATATTTATGCGATTTACCTTTTTTTATAATTTTTTCTCTCTCCTCGAGAACAACTCCACACTGTTGTATTATGGTATTGGTATAAGATGTCAATTTTTGTGTGTTTAAAAAAACATCACTGATATAATTATAGCACACAACCATGCTTATATTTTCATAGTTTTACAATTGCATAACTTTTTGTCTAAGTTCAATTGTTTCAGTCCGAGTCTTCTACTTATCATCTAACTTTGACCGTTTATATAGAAATTGATACAACTAAGTCACAAGAAAATTATATATAAACCAAGACTTTTAAGACGAAGTCAAATTTTTCCCAAGTGTGTTTGTATTTTGTACAACCTACAGTGTTTCAGGTCTTCATTTTAAATACTGTTGCAACAGATTCAGACAGGGTCATAGCCTCATAAAATAAAATATTGTACAAATAAATCATTTTCCAAACGCAAACTACAGATCTAGATTTAGGAACTTGAGTGCTATACTTCAGCCCCTAGCAGCTTTGAATCTTCGATGGTTCCACATCTTCATAGAGTAGCTAGCAACTTGATTCAACAAACGCTCTTAACTTAAGTGCATATACAGCACCGAATCAGTATTTGTATGCTTCAAACAAAAATCATAATTAACTACAACAACTAACAACTGCTTTGTACCGGCATTGAGGGCCCCTGTTTTTCAGTTAACCCAAAAAGTAGGAAACCTAACCATTCACCTCAACAATTTTAATCTATATATCTTCAATTTGTTAGAACATGAGCATATAATTTCACAACCTCCTTTGTCCCAGATCTTGGTGTAGCGGCTCCCATATGAGTAGCAGAAGGTAGTTTGATTTCGATTAGCTCTCCAGAGTTATCCCATTTTCATCATCGTCCGAGGCATCTTCAGGGGATGTCACCTTTGGAAAGAATTCTTCTTCGGGGTACATTTGACCAAATAGCTGCGACAATACCACCACCAAACTAGTAGCATCAGTGACATTGCTAATTACTTCTAATTATCAATTAACGATAATAACTCATTTTTGGTCTTCACACGTCATTGTGTTAAGGATAATGCTAGAGTGCAAATATTTTCCCAACTCATTTCCCTACTTTTCATGAACAAAATCTCTAAGCAACTTATCCAGCTACTTGATTTCTTTTGTTTGTCAAAGCATTTCCAATGGTATTTTTTCAAGTACATGCTTTAAAAGATTGTTAGTCTAGCTATTGATGAACAGTAACAATTAGTCATACAGAGACATACGAGTACAGTGAAAGGTTAACAGAAGAATGATAAAGGCATACCTTCTCAGTTGCGTCTAAAAGTTCATCGTAGTTTAGATTTCCATCCGGTGTAGGAGTGGAACTAATAGCTTCAAATTTACCCTGAAATAGAAATAAGTATATCTATTATGAAGAAAAGGATGTCCATATCAATGTTACACATGTCTCAACCACATCTTTCCTAACAAAACTCTTAAAATTATGCTTAATTCATTGGTGTAAAATATGCCATCCTTGTGATAAATAATAATACTTTTCAACTGTAATTTAAATATAAAAAAATGGGATACCTCCACAATTAACAAAATTCAAAACAGAAGAAAGGCATTCAAATAAGTCAAAACTCGTGTGTTTGTGCAGCAAAGGAAACGATGCAGGAAACAAATACACGTGTAAAATGCAGGTAAAAATAAACTTCATGAATAAATAAATATGTAAACAAGACAGAATTAGAAGCACACCGTAGTTAATTTTTGAATATAAAATGCACCCCAGAGAACAGCGGGTTTTTTATCTTCACAGTCACTTTGAACAATGGGAATACTTTCTGTGTTTCCAGATACAGGCAGTGTAAGAAGAGCATTCACGGATGCTTTTAGTAACTTCTTTCCTTCATCGGCATCATTGCACAAAGTGGAAAAGTATAAAACAAAGCTGAGAAAACGAAGGCAAATATGATCAGTTTAAGTTCAAAACTCACTCAGCAAGGGAAATATAAATGTTATTACTAGGAATTGAATACGAATATATTGACGTAGAGAAGTAGAATTATAAATGCCACGAAACTGTTATATCTTGAAGTCTACAACCAAAATACATAGCATAATGATGAGAAAAATAAGTCTGGGAATTTGCAGCTAATGCCAAAATAAACAAAGCATGTTTGAGACCCTGTAGAATTTCTAAATGGCTACCAGGTTCCAACCTATACAAAATGATCAAACAGATTCTGACAAAAAGTGCAAGATTTAGAAAAGGGGGGAGAAAAAGGGGTAAAAGACTACAAACTAGGAGCTTTTTAAAATTTTATTTAGTAAAATAACTTACGTGCCCGCAGGACAGATGGCGAGATTCGATCCTATCTGAAGAGCTCTGATTGATGTCACCTGATCAGGATAAAGAGCTAGAAGGAAAAGAGAAAAGGTCAATTTCTTTCTCATGTTTAATATGCCCCTACTTAACAAAATGCAGAGATTAAATCTCTCTTACATCTAGGAGGATACACCACAGAGCAATTTGATACATCTGGCTTTATGGAACTCCTTGTGATGCATATTCCCCTAGCCACCATTCCTTTAACATCTCTCTGACTCAACATCTGGAGCCTTTCACTGGAAATATCTTCGGGTGACAAAGACAGTGTTGATGGAATCGTGAAGGATGGGTCCAGGATAAGCTGATGACTAAATAAATCCTGACCCGAAGCTAATCTAATACCTTTATACGACCCACTAACCTGCAACATTCGTTTAAAAATGACAAGGATGAAGGGGATATTCAACCTCATCTCTTCTCCAAAAATATTATAATAATGAAACCCACATCAAAGAATTATTTCTGCACCTTATCCATAAGCAGAGAAATAACCGGCATTCGGAGAACCTGATTCACAAAAGTTTAAGGTGTAAATAAGCATATGTGTTCAACAAAACAACAGCAGAAATTATTTTATAAAAATATGTAAGCAATGACATAGTTAATGATGTCATTTAGTTTGCAAATAAAATATCAGAAAATGACCAAACATTGATATGAAAAGAACAGAAGATATATCATGATGACAACAATCAGCACAGAGATAATGGCTACACTAAAATTAATAATTAGAGTATCCCCATCTAGCAACAATTGAGTTTCATCCCTTAGACCATAACTACACTCCTGACTTTCAGAAAGATCTGTGATAAACATGGAAAATTCCATGAAATCGGGATTGCTGAACCATGTTTCTTTTTCTTGAACAAAAATATGCAAAGATTTAAAGAGAATGAAATTTTAAGTATTTAGACATTTTCCGAAACAGACTCATAAATCCTTTAAAACTTACATAAATGCAACCTTTTACAGCAGCACGACGACAAAAAGCTTGTGGTAGTTCTCCTTCACCATAAATAGGATAAAGCAATGCCCCCAGTGCATTGGGAAACCTGTAAGAACAAAGATAAGTATCTTTAAAATATTCAATTGGGATCCCATGAATTAAAAATCAAGGCAAATGTAATGCATGAAACAACATGAATTAGAACTCACCTTCCAACAGATGAGCTGTATAGAGCTAAACGGTCTATTCCATCTTTTGTTTTGAGTAAGTCCTTACAAACCTCACTGTTTTCTTGATCAAAATCTACCATGGCTATAGCATACAAAAGAATCCTGTTGAAGACAAAGAAGCTTTACCTTAGTGTATTGAAGCATGTCAACAGGTTATGCATGCACTATAAACAGTTAGGCTTAACATAATTTAAAAATACCAATGAAATATGAAAGAAGATAGTACTCGTCATAGCACAAGAAGGTGATCATTTTAACTTTTTCAGAGAAAAAATATATACAACGCCCGCCAGAATGTTTAATGGTACAGAGTATACAATCTGAGCCACTGCCAAACCTCTCAAGACTTCAAACGTTTTATCCAATCATCATATTTCACTTAGAGTATAAAATGCAACAGCTTCAAACATGTAAGGATACAACTAATTGAATTTAAAAACTAATAAAGTGTCAATTAACTAATTATTGCAGGGAAAATATCAAAGGTGTTCAAAAGAGTCTCTTATATTATTCCATTTGTGTAAAATTGCATCTGCTTAGTGATTTGATTATGATTTTTAAAGCACAGCATAAAAAGTTCTCACTCTTGTTTTCTCATTTCTAGCTTTGTTCACGTTGATGGAATAGGGTGAATGGAGTGGAATGGGAACATTGTTTTATTCTATCATAAAATACTCAAACAACAGAATCAAACTTAGTTTCATTTCACTTTGTTCCACTCCACTCCATTTCATTCCATTCGCTTTAAAATATCCAAACAGAGCCTACATGACGAGGAAACAGAAAAGTTAAGCCACAAATTTTCATCATCATCCATAAATCATGGTTTACCAAGTTATGCAATCATCTAAAGACTAATAAATTAGCATAAATACCCTATGCAGAATTGAAACAAACAAAAGCATATAAAGTAAATCAATTCTCACTAGAAAATGAAAATGGTAAATACGATTTTATCGTCGGCGGCAACTGAATTTTCTCCAAGAAACTAACAAAAGGACTCTCCATATCTTCCTCTGAAATCTTCTCATCTCCATTATCACTCAAATGTTGTTGAACAAGCTTGAAGAACTTCATCAATTGGTTTTTCTCCTTAAGGGAAAGGTTTTTATCTCTAAAAATCGCTCCGCGAGAATCTGGAACGTTCATCAAACCCTCATTTGCATCGTACGCGAGACTCGCATCGATTCCTTTGAACTCCAAGTACTGTGCAGCACCTGATTTTAACAATAGATCGATTGTTTTGTCTGCGCTGAACAATGCCCTAGGTCCTCCTAAATCGAGGTTGAACTTTCTCGAATTTTCTCGAAGAAATGCGGATTCGTCGGTGGAATCGCGATAAATGAACTCCGCGTCGGAGTACAGGGGTTTTTGGATGAGATTTAAGGCGGCATAGTCGGAATCGTTGGATGAGGTGGTGGTGGTGGTGGCGGCGGTGATAGATTTGGGAGGGGAATTGAGGTAAGATGTGAGATCTTCGAGGGAGAGAGAAGCGAAATGGCTGCCGTAGAAGGAGTTGGGGTCGAGGTGGAGGATGGTCTTTCCGACGGCTGAGGAGGCAGCGGCGATGATGGATTCGGAGAGGCCAGTGCCGACGATGATGAGATCAAAGTTAACCGGGTCTATCGGAGGGTACGCTATTGATTCTTCGGATTCGGTCATGGCGATGACGGCGCGTGGAGGTTATACGCCGTCTGTGCCGTGAAAGAAATGGAAGAATCAGGTGGCAAATTAGTGTTGCAAATTTGCAACCAAACGACTTGTCGTTTCAAGTACAACTGCAACTATAAAAGACTTAATGTTTGTCCACTTAGATATTTTTATTTTTGTCATTGTAATTGTACTTTTAATGTTTTTTACATTTATTTTTAAAAATTTAATTTTGTTTTAAAATGGTTTTTGCAGTTATTAACACTTTAAAAAAGTTGAGATATCAAATATATAAAGGATGAAAATAAAAAAGTGAGAATTTGTCGAAATGAAGAATTTTTACCAATATATCACAGTTATTTAAAAAAATAACCAAAATGTCTTACTCCCAAAGTAAAATACGGGATTGTTCTACTTTTTAGCTCGAGTACTTAGGGATGCTACGAGGTGAACTAGTTTTTTTCGTTATATTAAGAGGTGACCATGTACCATGTACTTAAGTATGTTTTTTTTGTTACATTTTATTTATGGGTATAATTATTATTTAATTAATTAAAAATAATTAAAATATTTATAAAATCAAAATAATAATAATAAAATAAAATACATTATTAAATTATAATAATAATAATAATAATTTTAATAATCATAATATTATAAATTTTAATAATAATACTAATAAAATAAATTATATTAATAAAATAAAATTAATTAAATTGAATAAACAAAATACGTTAAATTAAAGAAAAAAAATGCTACAAATTGAAGAAAAAAATACATCAAATTCATATTTTATTATTATTATTATTGTTATTTTTATTAATTTTTATTTATTAGATAAAAAAAAATAGGAGGAAGTTGTTGTAATAATATGCCAAAAAAAATATGAGTAAGTTGTTATAATAACGTGCCAAAATAAATAACGTCTTCCTAATATTTTGTCGATAAAATAACAAT
>JBBPBP010009780.1:6437817-6454769 GCA_037974735.1 Cicer chorassanicum
TAATGAGATATCATTTATCCATGCGACAAATGTTAAATTAGTTCATCTCAATATTATTTTTTAATTTTTAAACCAATTATTATATAGATTAAATATTTACACATCAATAATTTTAACATTGTTTTATAGATAAAACTTACACCTCACTTCAACAAAAACCAATTAAATTTAAACCAAATTTAATAGAATGAATAATATATGCTATTTATATAGTTGTCAATGATTAACTTAAATATTATTTTTTCTAGAACTAAAATATTCGTGACCAAACTACTTGATACCAATTTGAGTCTTTATTCTTAATTTTTTTTTTTTATATATTTTTTTTAATAAAAACTATAACAAAGAAAATATAATAATAGCTCCCTAATTTGGTAAAAATTTTCAGTATCCCGCGCAAACCTGGACTTCAATTTTTTTCCTTTTCAAAATCTTTTTGGAACCCTTATTATCCCTAGCGCTCACAACCAAAAAACGCATTCACCAAAAACCCTCACCCTTCTCTCTCGCCGTTTCTCTTCACAATCGCCATGCCTAAGGCTACCACTAAAGCCAAACCCGCCGCCGATAACCGGTGAGTTTCTTCCTTCGATTCAGTTTCGTGTTTTTTTAATCTATTATTCATTAGATCTAATTCATTCGATCCGTTTTGATTTCGTTTGTTAGGTTGAAGCGTAAGGGCGCTGGAACCGGTAAGAAGCAGTCGAAGAAAGCTTCGAAAGATCCTAACAAGCCGAAGAGACCTCCAAGTGCTTTCTTCGTTTTCATGTAAGTTTCGGTGCTGAACGTTCTTCGAATCGGCTATTGATTTTGAATATTTGCTTTTAAGATTTAACGCTACGAGTCTGTTGCTGTGAATTTCGATTGATTTCTGATTATAGCTTCGCGTTTTTGTGATGATTTTAGGTCTGAATTCAGAGAGACTTTTAAGAAGGAGAATCCTAACAACAAATCCGTTGCTGTGGTCAGTAGTAGATCTAATGTTACCGTTATCTTTTATGATTCTTGATTAAATTTTGTTTCGATTTCGAATTATCTTACGTGATTTACTGTGAATTTCAATTAGGTCGGTAAAGCTGGCGGTAAAGAATGGAAATCGATGTCTGATGCTGTGAGTATTTTGCTTTGTTTCACTGCCGAAAAATTATCAAAATGTAAATTCACGTTTGAATTTAACGTTATTTTGCGATTTACGTGTATTTCAGGATAAGGCTCCTTATGTTGCTTTGGCAGAAAAGAAGAAAGAGGAGTATGAGAAGACTCTTCGTGCTTACAATATTGGATTGGTAAATTACTTTAGTTATATCTCTTAATTGCTGTTAAGCAACTTTGTTTTTTTCGTTAATTGTTTGTTAATTGAAATTGTTTTGATGTATTAGACTGAGGGAAAAAATCCTTCGGAGGAAGAAGGATCTGACAAGTCAAAGTCTGAAGTCAACGACGACGATGAAGATGATGTAAGATTCTTCTAATATGATTTATTGTGTTCTTTTGTGCTTGGTTAGGTTTTTGTTAATTGATAATCGTTTTGACTCATTTTATTTATTTATTTATTTTGTTTATTGTTTAGGATGAAGATGATGAGTAAAGTTGGCAGTGACAAAGGAGAAGCTTAGGAGTAACTGCAATAGAATCTTTTTACTTAATAGATTTGGCATGAATTTGAGAGACTTAATCAACAGCTGTTTGTGATAAATAGTTTTTAAATGCTTAGGGTTATATTTAGATTACAATCTTAATTTTGGGTTCAGCCGTATGACCTGTACTTAAATCTTATTTCTATTATTAATACAGACTCAGTTGTTATCGTACTCTTTTTTTCTCTTATGGAATGCCCGATTTTCCATGGATAGCGTATTTTGTTGGTTAATTTAATTTCTTTTATCAACAAACACCGTGATTGATCTGGAATGAATCATCTCAATTTTTTCTCTCTTTTCCAATGAAGGTTGAGGAAGCTTAGTTTTTATATGATTGGTTAAAATGATTTGAAACAAGGTTTTGATAGATACATAGTTTGGGGCTCTCC
Organism: Cicer chorassanicum; assembly: GCA_037974735.1. Lineage (NCBI taxonomy): Eukaryota > Viridiplantae > Streptophyta > Magnoliopsida > Fabales > Fabaceae > Cicer > Cicer chorassanicum. Next base: position 6,439,847 of record JBBPBP010009780.1, read on the forward strand.
TAAAACGAAATGTTAAGTAGAAGATGAGGATAATTTTTGATTTATATTTTTAAATAATATGGTCTGTTGTTAAATTTTAAAGTTATTTTTAAATACAAGTTTATGTGGATCATTGAAGTGGGTTATTCTTAGATTTTGTCAATATTTTTATCTTTTTCACATAACAAAGAAGCCATGATTTGAGAAGAAAAATGTGAGGGTGGATCCCACGTACTGATTGAACTGATGAATGTATGTAAATGAAAGATTACATCTTAATCATAGAGTGTTGAGAAATTTTGTTTTCTTGAAAAAGAAATATTCATTAAAAGCACTTAACTACCGCAAGACGTGCATAGCTAGTCAAAAATAAAAAAATACAACAATATTGGGAACACGTGAGCTAGGAAAAGAGCAGCTCCAAGAGCACATAATGATAACAGCTCCAAAAAGCACAAAAAAGACAAAAGCTAACACCAAAACGTAGCACCTAGTTGCTAGGATTTGGATTGTGTGCGACATGACTACACACAAATACATTTCGGATAGTCGATGTTTTAATATAGATTTTAATTAATTTTTTAATCTAAAATTCATATTTAAAATCGTTCAATCTTAATTCATTATGATAGTCGACTCCATGCAATCATTGGATTGTGACTGCACAAACTCAAATCTTTAGTTTCGATTGTCATAAATTTATTCTCTAGTGTTGTAACACATGCCACTTGTGCATAGAAAGTATTGCCATTGTGAAACGGACCCAAAAGTCAACATAGTCTATGCTGACAACGACTTTCTTCGTCAATTGGAATCAACACATGCATCTACTATTCATACATACTATATAGTCAAGAAAGAACCCACCCCACCCCACCCCTCCCCAAAACAAAACATTTTGTTGCATCAGAGTTGAACACAAATTACCCGCACAAACCAAGACAACCCGAATTATTAAAAGAATCTGCATTATTGGTGACATCTCCATTATCACTATCAACATTATTTAGGGCCGACAAAGACATGTGAAGAAACGCATCATCAGGCCAGCTCACCATTGTAGATATGACTGACATAGGATTAAAAGCACCTTTTGACTATCAGCTTTTACTATTTTTGTAGTTTTGTAGTCATTAAAATTCTGAATAATATAAAGGCAAAATAGTGACTTAACGATTGAGAGATGAAATAATCAAAACTAGTAAGTTGAGTTCAACAATTCCATGACAATATTGTTGAGTTAATTGGTTCTAGTAAACTTAGTAATTTAACTAATTTGGGTATGTTGACCTGTTAATTAATAACTAACTGTAACTAGTTCAGTTGCAATTAGGAGATATTGCTTAGGCTATAAGTAGTTTGTTGAATAGTCTAATGGAGGAAGTTATTATTGAGAATTTCTTAGATTATTTTACTCTTTTTATAATTTAGTAAAAAAATATGAAACTTGTATCGAGAGTGATTGTATGAAAGATAAGAAAATCATCAATAATAACCGTCATGGATGTAGATTAAAACACATTGCTTTAATTCGAATCATGTCAAATTTCTTGTGTTCTTTTCTTATGGTTTTACTGCATCAAATTCTACACATAGTTGTTCATTCATTTTGTTCTTGCTTTTAAAAGCTTAATATTTGTTATCTTTAAATCATTTCTTTATTACTAAGAAGGATGAATAATCATTTGATTTGTGGTAATTTCTGAAGATTATCCCAACAAATAGCTTAACATTTTCTAGATTTGCCTTCACTGAAATTTCTTTACCTTGGAACACCCTTATGACTTACGTGGAAATTAGAATATTTTTATTTTTTATTATAAAAATATAATTTGTTCCTATGATTTCCGCATTTGTAGCAATGTTTTTCATTAATAAAATCACAAGAAATTATCAATAAAAATGAATGAATTTCATTAATTTATTGTTTCAATTGAAAATTTATATTAAATCAAAATAATATCTATCAATGGATCCATGCGACAATGTTGTTGATGCTTGATTTTAGAATTATGATTGTGGTGGAGAGAACGTTGTCAAGAGAATCTATGTATTTGTTATCATCTTTGAATATACTATTTAATTTTTTTCAAAATCTTCATATAGAAAAACAATTAAAGTTAGAAAAGAAAACAATTAAAGTGTTTCTATGACATTCAAATCTCTTAATTATTAATCTCTATATCTATTAAACTAATATTTTTTTCTTCATTCTCTTCATTGCATCGAGGTCATATTAAATTAACCATGACACCTCTTCTAATAGAGTGATTATGGTGTATAATTCTCCAAAATATAAGAGACATATATAAATTTCATCCAACAAGAGAGTGTATTAAAGCGAGTGATGGAAATAGAGTGTTCTTAGCACTCTTCTTACGTTAATTCTAACAAATTAGTTTTCTCAAGAACTTCTTTGAATTCCAAGCATTTTTTGCACACTCTACATAGACAACTCACTCCAGTCCACCATCACATTTTTTGAAAGATCTGTATTGTACGTATATAACATTAGGTATGATATTAATGTCAAGTGGTATCCTCCTCCTCGCTCTATGAAATTCGATGTGGATGGTTCTCATATAGTTATTATAAATTCATCATCCTACATTGGAGTCATTAGAGATGAGAATGACCATTTTGCTTGTAATTTGGGCCGCACGACAATGATTTTGGCTAAGCTTTGGAGTCTAGTCCATGATCTACATTTGACCTTCACTATTCGATCCATACCCTATTTATTGAGTTAGATTATTTATTGTTGTCAATATGTGCACTCTTCAAAGACTTATAATTTGCTCTCAGACCCATGCAGTACAAAGTTATGTCATTTAAGGATCAGGAGAATAACAATGTTGAATCTTTTGTTGGGGCATGTTGCAAATCTTGAACAAAAAAAAAGGATGAAATTGATAATGATGAAGGTTGCACAAATAAATTTCAAAACGTGTGTATCACATGAAATTTTATGTTCGATGCGCACCCACCAATCTATATATATTAGATGCAAACGGTTTAACCGACAAATCCCCTTCAGGTTATTTGCAATTCTTGAAATGAATTGTACATTCACATCAAGCCTAAAATATCTTTATTTATAGAGAAACTCGTACCAATTGGTGAAAGAAAACAACTCTTAGTTTCTAACCATTGGTAACTTATGATATGCATTAGTTTGATGACTAACAAATACATTAAATTCAATCATTGCAACCAACCAAGTGATACATTAAATTATTTAATTTTACTATATTAATATAGCTATTAAAGAATTCCAAATATATCTTGAAAATTCTCCTCACAACTGACAATGTGTTCTTATACATATTTTTCGTGAGACTAACAAATGCATTAACAAGATAACCTACTTAGGTCACAAGGGGATTTTACTATGGTGAAATTCCTTATACCTCGTTCTAATTCTGGTCTTCTTTTAGATGATAATTATAAAATATATATTTCTTCGCGGTGTTACTTTATTTAATTTTCTCTAATAAAAAATTAGGTAAAACTAATTAATAAAAAATTAGATAAAATTAAGCAATTTCAAATATATAACTTTAACTAAGTGATTAGATCAAATAATTAATAAATTTTAATTAAAAAAATAGGCTAAATACCACCCGTTGTCCCTTAACTTAATTTCAGTTAACGATTTAGTCCTTTATTTTTTTTTCTTTTTCCGATTTGATCTTTTATGTTTTTAAATAATTTCAGCGATACCATTTAAGTGGAGTTCCATTAAGAAAAAGTTAAAAAATATCTGTTTTCAGAAAAAATTATCATTTATGTTTTGGAAATATTTCAGAAAAATATTCAAAGTTTGTTCTAAGTTTGATAGTAGAATTGATTCGTTAAAACTGAAGCTATGTGGTATTTATATTCCATAGATTTTACTTCAGATCAGTGGCAATCGATTTAAGAGGTTTGATTAACATATACAATCATGATATGAAACAATTTTTAACTTTTTTTTAACGGAACCCTACTTAAAGGGTAATGCTGAAATTATTTAAAAACATTAATGATCAAATCGGAAAAAATAAATAATTGACTAAATCGTTAAGGGAAATTAAGTTGAGGGATATTTAACCTAAAAAATAATTATTAATATAACTTTTTATTTATTTTTTAGTCGTATTTTGTAGTATTAGAGTTTCATTCGCTCGACAACCTTAAAATCAAAAAAATTTCAAACATAACTTTGGTTTGTAGAGAGTAGCACCTGGGTGAAGCTGAGAAACAGAAACAATGGCTGGTATAGGAAAATGCTTCCTAGTGACAGGTTCTCCAGTGAGTGATTCCTCCTCCAATTTTCTACTTCTCCTCTCTTCAAAATTTATGTCACTTCCATCATTCATAAAATTGATTTTTTATTTTTTATTTTAGGGTGTGGGAAAAACCACTCTTATTACGAAACTGTTGGAGACCATCAAAGCCTCCAATTCAACCCTCAAGGTTCAAGGTTTCTACACTCGTAAGCATCTTTTTCCTTTTCCTTTTCCTTCACCACCCCTCACCAATTCCCAAAACTAAAATGGTTTGTTTTGTTTTGTAGGTGAAGTTAGAGTCGCAAGTGAGAGGGTTGGTTTTGAAGTTGTTACTCTTGATGGTCGCACATGCCCACTTGCCTCATCCAACTTTTCAAGGTTTTGTTTTTCATTCCCTTGATAAAGATACAAACTTTTTTTATCTGCATTAGGAGATACAAAATTTTCTGTTTCTTGGTGATGATGATGCTTTTTGCAAGCTCACAAAAAAAAACTGATATTTTTGTTTTTTTGTGTGCTTGTAAATAAAAAACTGTAAGAGGCAGAGGAAGATGTAGGAAAACAATAAAAGAAACCATTAGGAAAAACATAGAGGTTTATGAACTGGAAAGAGATATGTTATATAATAAAATGTTAAGACACCATTGATCCATGTAGCCTATCCTACTTCGTAGGATAAGGCTTGGTTGTTGTTATATGTGTTTGTACATATGCTGTGACATAACATAATTTGGATTAGATGCATTCAAACTACTCAACAATCATGGTTTTAAATTGCATTCGCCAGTATGCTGTGAACAAATTATATTGCGGTAAAATACGTGCCAATATGGTCGATGCGGAGACTTGCAAAACTGTTATATTGTGCCTGCATTGCAGTTGCAAACCACAAGTTAGAACCATAGTTGCAGTTAGTACATCTAGACCTTTGCATTAAAATTGGACGGTTTTAATTTCAAATTTATATTTGTAATTTGCTTTGCTAAAGTCGAAATATGAACAATCTAGATCCAAGGACTGAGATGTGCTGACTGCATTGACTTCATGTAACATTGGTTTCACCGGCTAAATTTTTGGTTTTATTAGAGCTTTGCTTATTTGATTAAATGGTATTATTTAATGGTATTATTGGCAGCCAAGAGTCTCACAGATGGCCTAATGTTGGAAAGTATAAAGTTGATGTAGCATCTTTCGAGTCACTAGCACTGCCTGAGTTGCAGGTGAGCTTGTCAACGATGTTTTGCTTTCACATTTTTCTCAACTTTATGTAAGATTATTGTCATAGTAGCTGCAGAGTAAATGCATATTTTGCCCAATATATGACACTCATTGCATGAATTTAAATGCATATAAAAAATGTGGTACTGGTATGCTGCTCTTGAGCTGTTTCCTTGCATTTTTGAGTGTAAATTTGTCATTCAGGATATACAAAGATAATATTTGCAGATTCCCATATGTTAGATCAGTCTCTGAAATTTGAAAAGACACACTCAATGATTAGGTTAGAGAAGACACCGATCTTTTCGTCATTGATGAAGTTGGGAAGATGGAGTTATACAGTTCCTCATTCTTCCCTGCAGTTCTAAAAGTTTTGGAGTCAAATATCCCAATTTTGGCTTCCATTCCAGTTCCAAAATTTGGCAGAGATATACCTGCAGGTAAATTTCCCTTACTTTCACAGTCCCCATTTTTCACACATCACGTTTCTCTCTTGATGTCAGTGATTTTTCTTGTCGTCACCTTTAAATAATCTATATGGGACATATTTCTCGTGAGACCTGATATCCATAAATCTCGAAGATCTATTGACGTTTTGATGATTTTGGAGCCGCTATCTGGCTGACTGATTCATGGATCGTGTCAATTTTGGCAGTTGCAAGATTGAGGAATCATGCAGGAGCAACTTATTTTACAGAGTGTTGGTAACAGAGATGCTGTTAGAGAACAGATACGCTCGCTTTTGGAAGATCTGTTGATAAAGCACTAGTCATTGCAAAGTTTGTCTTTTGTTCTCATGCTGTGTGGAATTTTCTTTATGTTCTAATTGCATTGTGATGGTGATCACCATCTTTCACGTCATGAACTAATACTCCAATTTGTAAAATAAAAAGAGAAAACCTCAATGCAATTTGGATGCCATCTTTTAACTTTGTCATGTTTAAGAGTTGACATTTTAATTTACTTATTTATTTATTTTTTTATCAATGTTGACATTTTAATTTGCTATTGTGTGTGTGTAAATATTCCTTGGTGGAAATAATTCTACCAAAACAATTCTCTCCAAAGAGAAAGAAAGTGGAGAGAAAATATGAACATAGGCTTATGATATTTTAATGTACAAATTCCAGAGCAAATGACTAGTATATGTCCTTGAATCAGTTGTGGGTCTTTATCAATATAATGTATGGCTTAAAGTTGCAGCAATCACTTTTTTATTAGCACTGTAGGTTGTAGTTATTCATCTGTACTTCAGTTCAGCGAGCTTCAAGTGTAATGGTCACGCTTCTCCACTCTGCAATCCACATATGACAGTAATGGAACAGGTTCGTGTAAAAAGAAGCAAAACTAGCACATAATAAATAAAGCAAAATTAGTTTTTCTTTTAGAGAAATTGTAGGTAGGTGAGTTTGTTGAGCAAACTTACATACAGAAAATATTAAAAAGAATATACAAGCAATTGAAAAAGGAAAAACAAATCATGATGTTAGTACCTAACAGGTCTTATCAACTTCTTTTATTCTGTTCAACATTTCGCAGCACTTGTTTTGCCATTGATAAAAATGATTTTGCTTTGTTTTGCATCTCTGTAGTACGTTGCTCAACACCCTGCCATAAGAAAATATGACAACAACTATAACTTGAAATTTTCATTTTTCTTATTCTTCTTGCATACTTTGGCATGTGCTAAACGATATATTGCATCATTTTTGTGACTTTGTCAACATATAATATACCTGCAATTTCCTTGTGTTTTCCTGCAGCTTGCTTTCTGCTGATTTAGCGACACATGTTACCTGTTGCGCCAGATTTGTTGTGATTAGTATTCATATTTCATAATCAAATGCTAGTCTTTTAATATATCCTTACATTGGACGAAGAAGAAAATCCATATTTCTTTTTAATTTGATTGACTGCACCAGCTTTCTCATCTTGTTGCTCTTCCTTCTCTGATACTCTCTGGTTGTTTCCCTTCATCTCTCTCACTCTCCCTGTATATTGGATGCCCAATAAAATTAGCTAGTATATATTAAATATCTCTATCATCTCCCTTTTTTCTTCTTCTTGTAAACAAAATATCTTCTACTTAACTTGGTATTTCTCCAAATAAATATAAATTATACTCGAGTTATAGTAGCATACCTACAGTTTATAGCATATATTAATTAGAGTTATTACATTTTTCACATTCCGATTATGCTTAGTAGCACTGTGCATGTATATAATATGGTTGAATAACAGAATCTCATTAGTGATATAAACTCGACCGGTTTCATCGCATTAGAGTAGTTCAAGTTCTTGTTTCTTAGGTCAAATGTGAACATAAGTAACAGTAATTTCCACAAAATTGAACTCATTATCACAAACCTTTCAAAGCCTGATATTTGCCAGCCAATTTCTTCTTATTAAGAGCTCCTAATAAGCTTTGTTCTTTGCGTATTTCTCTATGATCTTCCAGATCTATGTCATCTATATAGGAAGAAAAGAGAACACCTCAAATTAGTTGCCTTAAACTCAAGTATCTATATGCTATTAAGATCCTGTTTGGATAAACAATTTAACTAAGCCCTTATAGCATAAACTATTTCTATGGCAAAAGATAAAATAAAGTTAAACGGTTTTCATATTAGTTATAAGCGTTTTCATAAGCTATCTTAGAGACTAGAGAGCTTATGAAATTAGTTGAAAACAACTTATGACATGTCATCAACTGTTTTCATAAGCTCTTTCAAGCAGTTTCACAAATGTTTATGTCAGTACATAATCTCCAATAAGTCAATCCGAACAGGCTTATGCATTATATGGAGAAACCAGCTGAACTGCCTTACGAAGAAGCATATTGACCTGTAACTCCAATTTAGTCATGTTTTATAATATTTATGCTTTCTGTCCAGCAGATTCAGATCACCAATTAAAACAAACATGAATTCATTGACACAAAGCACAAATTTCTCCTTTATGTCATACATATCCGAGTCATTGTTATACCTATGTTTAATTCTAGCTGATTTTCATCCACAGTATTGTTGGCATCCAGTGGAAAATTTGCATGTGAAAATATGGCAGAGAGTTCCTGGATACTTCCTTTAGGATCTTCTTTTTCCTTGAAGGGCATATGCTTTTCTTTACTTCCAGTAAAATCTTTGATTACAGAGTTGAATATGCCCTGCACATAGACAAGCTTAAATACATTTTGTTGCAAAAATAATGGATTTAGTTGAATAGACCTTATTTATATGTTCCTGTCAACCTTCTTTTCCTTAGGTATGACAGGGTTAGGAATAAACTCTTCTTGTGATAGCATCCTTTCCTTGTTGTAGATGCAGCCAACAGAGTCCAAATGCCTAAAATGAAGTCAAACATTATATAATGAGAAAACTAATCTATCATTATTAGTATCACTTTCATCTTTAGTTGCCAGTTTGAAAAGAGAAACTAAAGATAAGACTGTAGGAGATTGATTGATAACAAGATTCCTAGTTCCATTCTTTAACCATATATACCTAAAAATATTCCTCTGGACCAACAACGAAATAACAGAAATTTCCTGGTCACCATTCACCTGTAAACTGACCTTGAGTTAATTTCATGTTATTAATATTAGAAACTTGTTGTCATAGTGAAAGAAGATGCAGTCATACCAAAACAAGGTCTCCTCTGGATGAACAACATATCTGGCTGTCAGAAAATGACTTCGATTTCGGAGGTGAATGAGTGAAACCTCTGATTGAAGTCTTCACTATCGAAGATAATTCTGGCAAAGACCTAAATCATTAGAGAAAAAAAAAGTGTCATGAACTAATAGAATGTGAGACTATATATATGATTCAGTAATTAAGCACTAAAGTGCTAGAATCCATAAAGCCAACCAATTTAGTAGGAATGAGATTGATTGAAGTACTTTTCCTATTGAAAGAATAATACTCAAAATTGAGATTTATTTGTTTTTTTCACCAAAATATTGGTAAGTAAAGTGCAGATTTGAGACAGATCCAGCACCTTAATTCTACTTTTCCAGTGGTGAAAAGTAGTATGAGACCAATATCAGAGGTGCTGTAAAATGTCGACACCCAGCAACAGGAAGAAGGATAGAACTTCTTTTTGTAAAGCACCTTTTTGATTCCCTAAAACAAGAGAAAGAGATAGAGATAGAGAGTAATTGCAAGCATAAGTTAATCTGTTGGTTCTTTATAACTCATAAGTATTGAAATAAAGAACACCATACCTGTAGAGCATGCTCAAATGAAAAGACATATAAAGCCTTCTCAGAACACAACAAAATGTACAAGTTCTTTGTTGTTGCATCCACAATATGATTCCCTTTTCTGAAGTCTAAGTTATCTTTTGTAATTGGTTCACATTTTCCATCTGTATAACACAAATGAAAAAAACTAGTCCTTCACTGCTATTCAAAATAGTTTTGACATTTGAATCCTAAACAGAATAAGCATTCAGATCATTGATAACTTATAGCAATGTGTTGTAATAACTGTTCAATGTGTCAACTGTGCAAACTCTTACCTAACACCTGCATAAATAGAGCTTTAGATGGCTTCTTAGGATGAATAGTTCCAATGCTCAGTGCATTTCCAGTTTCACTATCCAGTGCCAAAACAGATGAGTCCTTTGTTCCAACTGCTAGGATGTTTTTCTCGAAACCGTATAAACTACAGGTTATGAACTGCAGAGAGATGATACCAGTAGAAATTTCACTTGCAACATGTTTCTGATATAACAGAGATGGACCATCTATGTCAATAACTGAAACCTGCAACAAATTGGTAGATTATTGTACAAATTAGAAACATAAAATTTGTTTCCTTGGAACAATGAGCTAAATAAACATGTGCAATTTAAAAAATATATAAAAGCTAGAAAAGTATCTTACATTTCCTTGATCAGAACCAACAGCAAGAACCTTTGAGCTATGATCTATATTCATACAAATTACAGAACCAATAGTCTTTACAAGTTTCACACTTTGAATTACATGATCAACCCCTTTCTTTGTACCTCCTACAAAAGAGTGGAAATTCAAGTTACTATCAACTGAAGTGTGAAGTCTGCTAGTTGTTCAATTATTGATTAAAGCTCTGTTTGGATAAACAGGTTAATTAAGTGCTTATAGCATAAACGTTTATCATATAAATATTTATGTATAAGTTATTTTTGTAACAAAAGATAAAATAAATTTAAACTTTTTTCATATAAGCTATCATAAATTTTTTATAGAAATAAGTTAAAAACAACTTATAGAAATGACATAAATTGCTTTTATAAGTTCTTCTAAGCAGTCTTACAAGTATTTATGTCAATGGATAAGTTCAAATAAGTCAATTCAAACAGATCTTAGACAAATTGTAAAATAAGTAATATGCAATACATAAAATACCTGTAAGCGACATGAAGCTGTTGGAGGTATACGGTTCGGGTTTGAATCTGAATATTCGAACCTGTAGATCATGTTCATATCATGCATACTATACAATAAGCAAGGGTGGTGAAAATGACCAAAAAAAAGAAGAAAATATCAATTTTCATCCATTCATATAGTTGAATTAGCCTCACCATTCCACTCTGATCACCAGAAACAAGAAGAAGAGAGTTGATGTCAAAATATAATTCTGTCAAGGGTACACCACTTAAAGAATAATCATGTTCACTCTGCATTAAGATGAAGGAGATAATAATCACAATATAATAGTATTGATATTTGAGAAGAAGCTAAAGTTTTTTTTTTTTTTTTTAATTTTTTTTTTATCACTTAAAGTAATAATGAAGCTAACATTTGGACACAAACTAATATTTTTTGGATTAAAACATTACCTGCTGCTTTAATTGAAAAACTGGGATGAAAAAGGGACATGATGCATCCCAAAAATTTATGGCTCCATTATGGTGTCCAGTTATGTACAAGTTTTTAATGTTTGAAAATCCAGAGAAGTTGGCAGAACTCAGGTTAATCCCATCTTTCTGATTTGTTTCCATGGGAATAAACCGTGGATAGTTTTTCAGAATCTGTCTATAATACTGTAACCAAAAAGAAAAATAAAAATAAAAATAAAAATAATATGAATATCCACAATATTACAGTATATTATTAATTTTCACATGTTTGTTTGTCTGCTTTTTTCGATAAAAATAATGAAAGATACCAAATTTCTTAACAAAAGTAGACAGATAGAAACATTAGTGTCCGTCTGCACGCTGGTAATAATAATAAAGGAATACGGTCGAGTAATAGAATAATATCACAACTCTATTACCTCATCTTGAGAATAAAACACATTGGAAGTGTTGGAGATGAATTTTGCTATGGTGATGCTTGAATCAGCCAGTGGTAACCTCACCATAACTTCCTTTGGCAGTGAGGGAATGGACTTGGGTTGATATTGCAATAGATACCTTTCAATCAAACTATCATCATACAGATATACATGGCCTGATTTCCCAAGCAAAATCAAAGAATTTTGTTTATTCTTGCTTTGCTCATTTGAGGTTGATATGATCTCCATGTCAACACAGCATTCAGACAAATAAAGTCCTAACTTAATTGTGCGAGTTTCGGTATGATCATTCAACAATACTACCTGCATTCATACAATCATATCAGTAAACATTTAATAAACAAAAAAAATCACAAATTCATTTGAGTTATAATAGGTGAACTTGAATTCAAGCTTTCTTTCTCAGAATAAATTGACCAACATTCATGGTTCTAAATTGCGGTCACGATTATGCTGTGAACCTTGATATTGCAGCAACATGCAGGAAAATTCTGCTGGTTCAGCCGCAATTGCGGTTGCAATGCTGCTGCAAGAACCTCTAAAACTTTTATATTGCGTCTGCAATTGCTGCAATTGTAGTTGCGGACCGTAATTTAGAACTATGTCAAAAACATTAGTTAAATGATGTAAGAAAAGTATTCAAATACCTGCATTGAGTTAGAAGCCCCCATGACATATAATCTACTAGCCTTTCCTTCAGCATATGTCCATTTTATTGATTCTATACAAGTTTTATCTGATTTATATCCCAAGTTAAATTTGAACATAGGAGTGTTTTTGCTGCTATAATCAGAAGCTGATCCATTTCCTGTGGTTAGAGAAGGGATGCTCCAAATGAAGAGTTCTCCATTGTTGTACCCTACAACCACTTTGCTTCCAAAAGGACACACCCAACATGCACAAGACACTTTCTTTGTTTCATTATTGTGTAGTGGCTGTGACACATTTCCACCAGTTCTGAAAATGCATCTGCTTTCTTGAATATCCCATAATATTATTTGGCCATTTCTAAAGATTATGAGAACTCTGCATTGAACACATTAGAGAAAAGAAGTTTGACTTTTTTGTGTTGCGTTGCATAAACAAAAAATGAATTTAATTACTACACACTAACACTAACAATGTATTTCTTTTACACAGACAAACAATCACACAACATTGTTTGATTCATGTAGATATTTGTGCAAATATTTAAGGAAATAATACTATCATATGAATTCATGATGAAATATAATTGGACTTCTATCTAAATTTGTTTTACACTGTCAGTACATAGTTATTGAATTCAAAACATAGTAATCAAGTAAAAGCATAAACTAAATTTATGCAAATCAGTATCACCTTTTACTTTCGGCCGCTGGTTGAGGCAATATGTGTGTCACAACAGTATCATCAAATGCTTCAGTTGAATTCCCTAGCAGATTATCAAGGAACTTAGATGACAATAATCTATATATAAACAAAGATTTATTTGTAACAAGTGAATGGAAAAAGGCCAAAATATATGTATATCTGATCTCACCAAAAGAAGCTGAGAGGGGTATGGTGTAATTCATCCGTACCACATGCCAATCTTGATCAAGCTTCAAAACTGAAATATTACCACTAGAAACTCCAATATACCTAGTACCAATGCATATACATGCTCTTAATCATAATCATAACTAACATAGATTCTTTCAATAAATTTCTTTCTGTGTATTGCACAAGTTCTCAATACTAGTTACTTACATATAGAGGCTGTGCTGAAGGATTGCAAAAGAAGTGATTTCTTCTTTAACAATGTATAAGTCAGACAACTTTTTCTTGTCTATGTCCCAAACCTAAATGTGAAATGTTAAAATTTCTCAATGAACATGATTCTTGATCATGGAACTATACCTAGTAACAATGAAATACAATTAAAAATTTGAGCAAGTTGATCATAAGTTTATACTTGCCTCAATATGATTATTTGAAGTTACATTTATAAGGATGCCTTGATTTTGGATGAACTGTGCATGCATATCAAACATCATAGTATTGTTAGTATACTAGAAATAATATTTTTACAACATCAAAACATGAGAAGTTTCAAATGGCTTGAAAAAAAGACAGAAAAATATAACCTGTAAAAACTTGCTAGGTACTGCCTTTTTAGATTCAAGTAGGACTTGAGCATTATCTTTACCAAATAATTTAATCCTCCCATCACTTCAAAATAAAAAAATGTAATCCAAAATCAATTTTAAGCACAAGTTCAATAAATAACTAATAAATAAGCATTTTGATCTTTAAATGTAGAGAGTCTAACACTATTGGAAAATACATACAAAAATTAAACTAACTAACAAAAGACACATTATGTATGCTTTTGTAGTTTTGATATATTCAGGGACACTATTGTGACGACGCCTAACACATTTAAGGACTAAAATGTTTGTTTGCTCAAATACTATAGTTGTAAAATTTAATAATCTGCAAATTAGATGTTAGAAAACAATGAGTACATGACAAAATTGAAATGAGAAAGGTGAACATACTTGGTAGAAAGAGCCAATATCTTGTGAATATTGTCACTTGCAAACTTGATACCACAAGATGGTACCCCATGATGAAATACCAAACGTGGATCTACATCACTAGCTTTTAATCCATTTGATGAATTTCCACCAGCCTGCAAAGCAAATACACAAACTTTTTTTTATAAATTTTTTCTAGCTACTTGACGTGCATTTTTTTTTACAAATTAATACCATAAAGACTGAATCTCATACTTAACATTAAATTTCCCAAATTTTTCTAGTTCTAAGCTTAATAATTGATCTATTTGCAAAACAAATTTGTCCCAAAATAATTGACACTTTGAATTTTCAATGTGATACTAATTATATTTTCTATGATTCTTCCAATTCAATATCTCCCCTTTTCATTTATGGTAATAGTTTTTATTTTAAAAAAATGGGAAAATAAGAAATTACTATTAATAACAATGGTACATGTACTAATGATTGTATAAAAAAAAATAGTATTAATGATCATTTTGCGATTTTAAGTGGGATTTAAACTCTGCCTTTTGAGATTACAAAGTGAAGTTCTTACCTTGATATAGATAATTTAATAAATTTTTTATTATATCTTTTATTTATAGGAGCTTCTATAATACATTCATAAATTGAAATATTTTGG
>JBBPBP010009780.1:6456565-6492382 GCA_037974735.1 Cicer chorassanicum
ATAAATTTTTAAAAAAAAAATTAATATATTTAATTTAAATTTTAAACAAAATACATTATTTTTAACAAATATTTACTTATATTTCATTTTAGATGAAATATTATTATATTAAAGTTTAGTTTCTTAAAATATATATGAACTATAAGGACTAAAATTAATATGACCAATATATTAATGAAATCAATTTAACAAAAACAAATACAAACAGATACCTAATATAACAAAAACAACAAAAACAAAATCTTAAAAAAATGGTATTATTATTTGCAAGGATAAAAAATAAATAAACAATTTTTTTATCAAGAATAAAAGTAAAATCTGATACACTTGTAGAGAAAAAAAATGTAAAACATAAAATTATTATTTGACTTGGTCCTTGCCCTTCCCAATCAAACAGAAGACATATACTACAAATAAACAAATATTTGATACCATCATCATTAAAAAATTAAGAAAGATTTCAATGTGGGCCCCTGGGAATTGTTGAAACATACCTGGCACCAACATAGGAGTTTCCTTCATTTAGGCAAAGTCTATGATCATGGAACATCATAGATGATATGAATTGATGAAACATTTTACTGGTTATAGAACAACTCAAAACAAAGTTTTACTCCTACTCAACTATCTACCAAAGTCCTTATAAATTATTTTATAGAGTTAATTAAAATGTTTTTTGTTCTAAATATGATAAAAATTAAGATTTAAGTATATACAAATGTAGGGGCTAGAAAACAATGATAATAACAAAGAATGGGCATGAAACTAAGCAATCATAACAATGATAAATGCTAGAGAACAAAACTAAAGTTGTGCCATTTTGCACTTTTTCATCCAACTTGAACAACATAGAAAGAGCATGCTAAGGGAGGAAAAAGCCCACGAGAAGGGTGAAACAGGTCAAAAGCCCAATAGTACGAAGAGAGAATGAAGTCAAACAAAAAAAATCTACAAAACCCACCCCTAGTAGTCTCACAAAACCCCCCAAAAATTCAAAATACTTCTTACCAAATTGTGGAATCTAGTTCACTAATTTATTGGATTCTTGCATTCAATAGACACCTTAATATAGGGCATAACACTATTTTCTCCATTTACTCTATTTTTTAAATAAAAAACTCTCTAAATCTCTGTTTCTCTCAAATCCAACTCAATCTCATTTCTTTCCTCAAATTCATACTAAAACATAATATTTTGATTCATCAACAAGCTCATTCTTTCCTCATTTAAACGATCAACAACGAGATGACCTTCTAACTTTTTATCCATCTCATGTTTGTGTGTTTCTGACACAACACTAAAATTTCATTCTTTGATTGTCAATAAATAATCATGCAACCTGAATGAACATTCACATTTCTTATATCATGTGTCTTCGCGTTTCAACTTCTTATTGATTCTTTTATATACATCGCCACTTCGCAACCCAATACAAAAAAAAAATATTTTTTTCTATCAGAACCATGATCATATTTTGTAATTACTATTGAAAATCATAACTTAGCTGCCTAACGACGAACCAAGCAATCAAATTATCCCAGCATCTATATTTTTATAAGTAATAAAGTTTATCCCATCATCAATGTCATTCACCATTGGCTCTGCAATATTCAGTTTCAAATCAACTATTTCTTTCAATTTCAAGTTAGGTACATACTTATATATTTTTTCAGCTGCAGACTCATGTTTAGTTCAACTGTAGGCTTAAATTTGGGTTTAGCTGTAGGCTCAGATTTCAATCGGGTGCCAACAAATGTTTAGATTAAGCTTCAAACTCAAACATAACTAACTACAAACATTTATCACAAATTAAAACTCAATTATGCAAAAAAACAGATCATCCTGGACTGCATTAACAACTGCCGAATGCGTGAATTCAATAATGTTAAGTTTTTGAAAAACATACTACCGAATGCGTGAATCTGACAGTGTTAAGTTTTTGAAAAACTTTAACAACCAAAATGAAAATGATGAGAGATTTAAAGCTACATTACCTTTGCAATGAAGAAAAATAATATTGATGATACCAATGGATGGAAGAATGGGGTTTTTGAACTCCAAAAATGTGAAAATAGGCGAAGGATTTGAGTGTGAGTGTTGAAGAAGAAGTATATGGTGAAAATGGTAACATGATTTATGTATTGGTGTCTATCGGATGCCAGAATCCAGTAACTTAAGTTATCAGATTCACGCATCCAAAAATTTACTGACCCAGAATGTGAAATCTGATAAAAGATAAATTTAAAAAATTGAGGGGCCTTTGAGAAATAGTGGAGGGATGAACAACTCTCCTTTTAAAGTTGTACTTTCAGCACAAGTATAAGTCATAAATGGGCCTAATTCTCGGGGCTAACATTTGTACCAACCAACATAAGGAATTCTTGTTGGACTTATAATTGGACCAAATGAAGCACTCTAATAAAGAGAGTGCTACTGACAACAAAAATACCTTCTATATTTTTTAAAATATACTTTGAGACGCTATAAATTATTCGAAATTACATCTTCGAATTGCACAAATTTTTTATTTTTTATATGTATATCTAAATTTATGTTGAGGATGGAAAAATTATTTTCATAACAACAATGTTAACCTGTCTCTGAACGAAACTAACGAAAACTTTACCAACTCTTCTAAAATTAATAAATTATACATAAATTTAATATAAATCTTTAATGAGATAGATGATTCTCCTACATTAGAGTGTTCCTCTTATAATCTACATATTTTTATAAAATACCACTTACCAACTCCTAAGAAAGACCCCAAAACATAAGAAAAAGGTATGTCCCTAGTAAGAGGAAAAAGGAGGCTAAAGTTGTTAAGGAGGCACGTGAGTTTGGGTTAAAGTTATCCAAAAAAATAGAATAAACTCAATGGTCCCCAATTGTAACCCAAACCATTTATAGTCATGGAACCATTACTTGCATCGATGTCATTATCTCTTTTATGTGAACGATTCTTTTTTTTTCTTTTTCTTTAGGTTCTCATTCTCATGCACATGATTAACAAAGCAATGATACCAACATAGTTAGGACTTAGGATGATAAAGGGACCCTTTACAACCTATGTTCAATCGGCACCATTATGCTCCATGAGTTGTAAGAGATTCAACCTACTTTTATTTTTCCTTTCTCATGGGTAGGAACCATGCCCCTCTTTTAGGAATCTACACTATTATAATGACTTTGTTGGGAACCAACAACAGTAATCTCATACAAGTGCAACTAGACATTTCATATCTAATCCACAATCTCCTTACAAAATATTTTATTAATTTATAATTTTTTTAAGGAAAAATTTATAAGGAAAAATTTACAAACCCTTTTTACACACTTTTTGTACGGAAATTTTTAAAACTCTATCACTCAATTTTTGCATAGAAAAATTGTAAATCTTCTCAAAGACACACACTTAAAAGAACCCATACACCTAAAAGATTACAATTGTTGTGGTGAAAAAATCTCAAACTAATAACTCTTAATATTTATAATATAATATCTTTTTACTACTTTTTTTTTCTTTAATTAGACTACTCGATGTGAGATTTAAATGAATATCCACTTTGATACCACATATTCTCTCTTCATCTAAAGTCTCACATTTCTTCACTTTGTCGTTAACTTCATCCTCATCGAGTAAAAAACATAATTTTCACGACTAATCACATTTGCAGAAGTATCAATCTTCAACTTTTGTGTCTTCTACTTTAAGTTTCGCAAATCCTCCATGAGTTTGAGATATTTATCTTGTATGTGATCAAATTCTTCACACAAGCGGAAGCATACCCACATAAAAAGCAAAAATCTTAATCTACAAACTCACAATAAAATATATTATTATTCAACTTGCAATTTTTACAATGAGAAAATTACAAACTCTTTCCTATTATTTTTCCGAAAAACAATTGTAAACTTTTTCACTCAATTTTTTGAATGAAAAAATTGAAAACCCTCTCAAAGCATACAATTACCCAAACTGCAATACACTAACGTAAAACTAAACCTCTCAAAGACATAAAGCTAAACTCATGACTTATTTACATTCAATTAACGTAAATAATTTAATTGATTAAATTTAAAAATAATTATTTATATAGATTTTTTTTAAATGAAGGACATTTTTGTCCAATCAATATTAATATAACTTCTCTCTTCTAACTTTTTATTCAACTAAACTAACTAATAGAGAGAGATAAATACAACTCTCTCTTCTATTTCTCTTGTATTTCTTTTCTACTAAACAATACTCTAAATTTGTTTTATTCTCATTTATTTATCTTTTTTTACATTTTTTTTCTCATCTTATACTCAATCTCAATTTCTTCTCAAAACCAAACATAATCCTAATTTTTTCTTTGGCGTAAACGTGTTCGGTTTGTGTAAATTTACATCTCAGTGTTTGAATAAACGTGAAAAATGTTTAGTTCTTTATTATGTGCATGTGCAAGTTATCATTATATACATATAAATTATATACACTAGCGTACATACAACACTAAAGTGCCCACTTTTATTGATTCTAATATTGTTATTTTTTCTCTTTTAAGTTTTAAGTGGTAAATTTTATGCGGTTACTAAAAATAAATAAATATATGAATGTGTAAAAAGGATAAAATTGTATATATAATAGTTTAAATTAGTTTAAATAAATATATAATAGTTTAACCAAAGATTTCTTTTTAAATAAAAACAGATTCACGACTAGACGAGAACACTTTAGATAATTTATTTTAATGAAACTGTTAATATATATAATATAAATATTACATAAATATTATTATGCATATAGCTTATTATATAAAATAGTAAAACTTTGGAGTGATTATCACCACCTTCCTCCTCTAAAAAGATCTACTCTACTAAGAAGATCTATCCTACTAATAATGATGAATGTCGAATATTAAATTCCGTTGATTATTTAGTTATCTATTGGATTTTTTGTTACATGGCAGTATATATTATACTTATTAATTTATTGGATGTATATTCAATGATATAAACATTTTACAAATTACAATTTATTGATACATATAATAGCAAAATAAAAATAGATATTTTAGTCTTAATTTTTAATTTTGACTTATCTTTTTAATTTTCTCTCCCAAAAATGTATAAAAAAAAGACTAATAATCCAAGACATTTTACGTTGGCCCTCCACGTGAGAACAATGAGTTGTTGCCAACTTTTTTGTAATGGACTTTGTCTTCAAAGATTTCTCCTTTGTGTATGTTAAAAACGAGCTATATATCTTGTCATGTATTGTTATGTATCTTACTACAGTTTAAGTTTTTTTCTTTTTTGACGTATATATACTATAGTTTAAATTAATCAATTAGAAATTATGTAAAGTGTATAGTTAAAACCTAATCCACCATTGTTTAATGTGTGTAGTCCTTTTTTGGGTACGTATGTATTTTTTTTTTTTATATATTTATGATAAAAAGTTAAATATGTTTTTTTTATCCCTTACAAAATTTATTAATTTCATTTCATTAGTCTTTACAAAAAAATTCTTTGATACTTAGTTTTTAACACATTTTTCCTTAATAATTTTTATCTCTATTATCAAATATTTGTACATATAGCTTATAAAAGTTTATGTGATAACAAATTATTTGTACCAAATTTTAAACCACTTAAATAACTTGATATTTTAGATGCATGTAGATTGCAACCGTACACTATATAGATTATCATGATAGAGATATTAGTTATAAAGAGCCACTAAAGTATCAAATCTTTTATAGTTAGAACATTTTTGAAATATAGTAATTTTTTGAACCTATGGTATATTAATAATTTAACATTCCATCAAATTAAAGTTCTTGATACCAACTACTGGGAAGAAAATGACATGTATATAGAGAGAAAGAGAGAGGAAGAAATTAAGAAACATAATTACCACACAAGAATAGAACGTGGAAATTAAAACTTCAAAACTAGAAAAAAATCATGACGGTTGTCAAAGTATAACACTGTGTAAATTCTTTTATAACACAAACTTTTCTCAAACACTCTATAGGTACACCTACACTCTTCCAAATAAATATTTGAACTACGTTTTACAACATTCTAAGATAAAAGTATAAAAGAAAAGAAGAAAGTACAACGCAAATTTAAAGTGTTTCTAACCGGTGCATCTTTTAACAAATAACTAAAGTCAATATATATAATATTGATTTCCCGCTTCTTTTATTATAATAAGCGAGACTTGTTTCAAGGTATTTGAATTAACTTTACCATAAACTATATTAGTATTTGTGTTTATTTTTGTTTACGTTTATTTAGTTGTTTCAAATCTTTCTCATAAAAAGTGATCTGACAATCAAGTAAGTTTGTGTCTTAAAATGAAATTTTTTAAAATTATAATACCTTTAAGATGTGTGAGATGTTCTTTTTGCATGATGTTCTCTAGGATTTCTAGAAGTTATGGTTGATGATTTGTATTTAGCATGATTTGTGAATCGTCGCTTGATTTCAAATGTGTGTCTCTTATGATCATTTGGTGATCGTTGTCATCGTATGGTATAGATCTTATGATCATTTGATGATCGTTGTCATCGTATGGTATAGATTTATATCATAGTATCATAATTACCATCATGCGGTAGTGACAATATGTCAAGTGAATTCCGATGGAAAGACGGTTAAGGAGAAGGCCACTAAAGCAAGCGCTTTAGGCCTCCCTATTTTTATTTTTTTTACTTGATAAAAAAGTCTCAAATCTTTTTTATTTAATAAAAATGTCTCATATTCTTAAAATTAAAATCGATAAAATCTTATATAAATTAAATAAAAAATTTTGTTTTTGTTGCAAATTATTTAATACTATTCTTGTTACGAGTAAATTGACTAATGAAAGTAGTAGAGATGAGAGAAATATTAGTTATAAATTGAGAAATCGTGAGACAAAAAGTGAGCACATTGCTCATATGAGAAATATTAGTTATAAATTGAGAAATCATGAGACAAGTAGTGAACATATTGCTAAAATTAGTTATTGGAGTGGTACAACATATACACATTATTTTCTTCTTCAACTAAAAGATGAAAAATTTTACATGAGTTCTTGATGTTGTTGTAGAACAATTGAAATGTGTTATTTTATTTTTAAAAAAATATAGAGAAAATAGATTTGAAAATGCTATTAATTCAGCTAAAGAAATTTTCTATAGTTATTTAATAAAATATTAATAATTTATTTATTAACTTTTAAAAAGATCTCGTTTAATAGTTTCTCATAACATGTTGGGCCAACCCTATTTCGATGATCCCTCGTCTCAAATTTTTTTTGGGGTGTTGTAATGTCTTAATTCAACCGTTGTTTAGTTTTGAGTCTAAATTGAAGCAGACCAGATCTGAGTGTGATCCAAAACAAAAAGAATTGTCATCAAATGAAATAAAAAATGCATATATACTAGTCTATAAAAATAAATAGGCAGACAGGTACAATTTGTTACAATTATAAAGAAGACACAAAAGTCAAAGAAACAATTACTCTTCATTAATTTATTAAATAATGCTAACAAGTGTTTTAAATAATTTGAAATTAAATATTAAAAAAATAAAATAAAAATTTGAATGTGTATTTAATTTTTTATAAATTTTAAAAAATGATATTTTTTATATAAATTTTTTTTCTTTCCTTTTTTAATTTTTTAACACATATTATTGAAACATTGGTTGACATGACCTATATTTATTTTGAGTGTGTAGAATAGAATAAATATAGAGTAAACGTGTGAAGAGAAGATGACAAACATAAGAAATCAAAGGGAATGTGATGATGAAGTGTTATAGCGCCAAATGCATTGCATAAAAAGCCACTGTACTATAGAATATAATTTGTCAGCTCTGAGCTGTTACTTGCGTAAAATAACTAATCACATCAACAATCAAATTGTATTATGTCAGTTATTAACTGTAGTGCTATTAATAATATTATTATTTTATTATTACTTTTTAAAATTACGTGTCTTTGTAAAATATATTTGTTAGCATTTGTCAGTAATTTTTTTTTATATTTGGTTGTTTAACAAATATCTTTAAATTCCTTATAAACATTTGTCTAAAATTAAAATATCAAATGACTTTAAAAATGTTCTGATTTATTATTGAAGTAAAAGAATTATATTAATTCTTAAATTCATGAAATAATAGTAACATGCCACTAAACTAAAGTGAGAATTTTACTATATAGTCTAGGAGAACTATAGTTTAATAAGTCTCATAATTACAACTTATACTATAAAATTTCAACCTTTTCATAATTAGTATAATTAGTATATGTGAGTTTCATCTTTAGATTATTTAAAAACAAAAAAATAAAAATTATACTTTAAAAATCAATATTATAATATTAAATTAACAGGATATACTTAAACATATTTGTGAAATTGTTTTATACTAATAATATATAAGGTTTAATGTATTAAATTGTTTTACAATGTTGAAGGTTTTTTTTTCCTAAATCAACTTCAAAATATATAGGGGCAGAAAATACCAGGCATTTAAAAATTGTGAATTTAGAAATTGGAGAAACTAAAAAATAAATTACACAAAACAAGGGACTGAATTAAACTGCATTGAAGCTAATACTACTATATAATCATTAATTGTTTTGGGGTACTCTAATTATTAAAATTTTATTAGGACACATTCACTAAACTTTATCTTCCGACATAATAACATGTCATACCTAAATTAATGGAGAAAGTTTGAGATATTTTTCCAACTATCTTTCAATATTTTCCCAATGGAACGTAATCAAAACCAAACGATAACAATAAAAAAGTTGAAAATGAACATAAAAGGAAAGACACTTACAACTTTGTCCATCACCCATCTATCCATTCAACTTTATTCTTTAAATTTTATTCTATTTATTCATCCATTCAATGCCGTACTTTTCCTCCTAACTTCGTACAGTTTATACCTATATTGTTCACAACACTAACCTATCAAGATTTAATCTTATCACACATAAATAAATAAACATCATTTTCAAATTAAACATTTATACACAAACATAATTTTTTAGACTAAAATTTAGATAATTTTTTAGCTTAATTTGTCTTACTAACTAAACTTAGGACATTCATTTATTTATCTGAGTAAAATAAACTTAAGCAAAAAGGAAAAAAAAATGACGCCATAGGATGATAACTCTAAACTTAGTAATTGTGGGAGAGGATTAGAGAGATTTTAATTGAGGGGAGAGAAAAAGAGAGATGTTTAATAATTTTGTGTTTGATTTAAATAAAAATTAAAGATTTTTGTTAATGATTTTGATGAAATAGATTTTAATTTTAGACGTTTTAGAGAATGTAAAATTATTTATTAAAGAAAATTTTACTAATTTTAGTTTTAAAAATAGTAAAATATGATACATTTTATTTTTTATTAAATAAAAATATATCTTTTTGAAAGTCTAAAGTGATTGTCCTAGTGACTTTATCTTTGGAATGATTCTAAAAATCAATAAAATTTAACTCTCAAGAAAAAGCTTAATACAAGTTGCATTTCACTATAGTTTTTTTTTCTTCTAACTAAGTGTCTATTTGGAAATCCCAAAATGCTAGTCGATAGCTTATAACTTATGACATACAAACTCATATGACTAAAATCAAGTTGTTTGGTAACGATTATTCACTCAAGAGTATATAATATTTTTTTGCACTTCAAATTGTACTTGAACTTATAGTCATATAGCACTTCATATTTTATTTATTTATTTTTATCCTCATTGTCTTAAATTGAAAATATTAAATATTTAAAAATATATTTTTATGACATTTTATACTAATTATTAGTTAGTTCACTCGTTAATTTTATCAAACACTTTAAGTTTAATCAACTAACTTATGTGTTATTCGCTATATGTTCATTCGTTATTAGTTACTTTATCTGTTATCAGCTATTTTTTATCAAACAAAGTCTTAAGATATTTTTTACATGCTTTTATTTTTGTAACTTTTAATTAGGGGTGAAAATAAACAAGACTAGCATGAGTCTATTGTCTAATTTACCCCGGACTCAAACCAAACTTTTTGTAAATAGACAATATCAATAATATTTTAGAGATCTATTTAATTAAAATCCTAAAAAAGTCATGCTACATATTCCGAAAATCCAAGCTTTACCTTGAATAAATATGCGGTCTGAGATTAGTTTATAAAGAATGACGTCATTTATTTTACAAATCGATACTGTAAGAATGAATTATACTCAATATAAAAATATAGTATGATATTATAGTCAATCGATCAAACCACTCACAAATTATTTTCACCTACCAAGCTCAATAGTGTTGGACATCAAATGATGGATTGAAAAAAATTCAAAGTTCTATACATTAAATAAAGATAAGACTTGAAATAAGTTTTATAAAGAGAGAGACGTTCTCACCTTACAAATTGATTTTGTAAGGATAAATTATTATCAATATAAACACCTAAAACTATAGTCCACTAAAAAAATATTAGATTTACTAAATCCATCTATTTAAATAAATATAAATAATATTTTTTGTTAATATCATCATTATATTAAAATGTATAATAATAGGGCCGTCGCTGAAAATTTTGGTGCCTTGTGTGAAGTTTGAATTTAGTGCCTTATTTTTTTTAATATATGCTCTTTATTTTTTTATAAATTATACAATGATAATAAAGTTCATTATATTTGATATGATAATCAATTTGTTATGTTTCATATAATTAATTTATCTTAAATCTTATGACTAAAATAATGATAATGAATTTTATTATGTTTGATGCAATCAACATGCTTTGTATGACAAGATCTCATTCAACAATTATCTCAAAAAGAAATTCTTAGGAAAAATAATTTGAATTTTTTGTTCTTCTTCACAAGTTTTAGAGACCTAGGAATAACAAAAGTAAAATAGCTCAAATTTTTTGTTCTTCTTCTTCACAAATTTTTGTATAAGGATAAAAAAAAAGTCTATCATTTTTTGTACATATTCAACTATAAGAACCCAACAATTTAGAATTTAAAACTTAGAATTTAAGAAGACAAAACATTAAATTGCTCAATTTTTGACATTTTTTATACTATATAAACTTTTATGCTACATTTTTCTAACTATATATATTTTTTAACTATAATAGTAAAATTTAGTGCTCCTAAAAATTTGAAGCACAACGCACGCGCACACTCTAAACATACTTTAAGTAAACACTATTGTATATTATATTTAATTATAAACTTGTTAACTATTTCTTTAATTTATTTAAAGCTATTATTATAAAATAAAATCTAAATATGATGTTATATACTACCTCTGTTTTTAACCCAAATCATTTAATATCCCAAATCATTTAAAGTAGTACAGAACATTAGCTTGCAAATTCTAACCCAAAGTTGCGATTCCTAGCTCATATTTATTATCCCAATTAAGAAAGAAAAAAAGACAAAGCTAAGGAAGTGCATGTGGGCACTATGATTCTCACCCATAAGCATCACTGGCTGCATATTTATCACACAAAAATAAAGATGAAAATAATTACTACAAGTTACAAAGAGAATGATTAGCAAATAAAGAAAACAACAAAGAAAGAGAGAGAGAGAGAGAAAAAAGAAGAGAGAGAAAGAGAGTTCACTTTCCAGCAATGAATGTCTTCTTTCCTTTCTACAGTTCACACTAACCTCGTAGCCTTTTCCTCTGTCATAATCGTTAATAACCATTAATAATAATTATATTATTATTATTATTTTTATTATTCATAAAGTCTTGATTTTTGGTTTTCTTCCTTATTATTATACACAATTGCAGTTTCACAAGTTTCTTCTTCTTTTGTTCAACCCAGTTCCATTTTTTCACCAAGTTTGAAGCTTTTCTACTTTTCAACTACACCCAATTATTTATTTTCTCAATCACAATGCATGGTTGATTTGCAGCTAAGCCTTCATATTGTGAAATTTTCTCAACAGTTATTGGTATGCTGATTTATTCTTTGAAAAATCTGTGAGAAATTTGAATCAATGAATCATTCTGTTTTTGTTTGGTAATCTTCAATAAAGCTTTTTTTTTTTTTCAGTTGACTTGTTCACATGAATCTTCAAAAGCCAATTTGACAATTGAAGATTGGTCTGCATGAATACTTAATTGTTTTTATTAATTGGTTTTATGCTAATTTTTCTATATATAGATACAATTTCTATGCAATAGACCTTAAGGTAGCATATTATTCCATCTATAAATGAATCTTACATGCAAAAATGCATTTTTAGTTTTTTTTACATCATAGCATATATGCTTTGATGTGAATCAAACAATTTAAAATTTATTGATTAAATTTTTTATCAAAATTCAAGAAAGATTTGATGGTTTTAATTTTTCTTATAGAACAGTGACTTCTCTTTAACTCATACCTGAATAACTTGTGGCATTGTAGGGTGAAATTCTAATGGAATGATACATGGAAGATGAAATTGAGGACATGAGAGTCTTTTGGTAGACCCTTTTGTCTGTATGGGAGGCTTGTTACAGTTTTTTGAATTCAATCAAGGGAGGATGGCAAAGAAAGTCCATGCTCACAAGAGACATCATGTTGGTAAGTGTTGTTTTTATTATATATTTAAACTTCACTTATGCTAAGAGACCTTAATTAATTCTAAGTTTTATGTTATTAAGAAGCATAATTGTGCACTAATTTCTTGTGATATTCATTCAAGCAAGTGGAATAAGACCAATAGTTGAAAGGTTGATGGTGTTAATAACTAGGGTGAATGAAACAGTCTAATTGTAAATGGTGAATAGTTTGTTACAACTTTATAAATATCTTGCTGAAATTCAGGATTTCCCCCCCTATTTTCCTCTCTAGTCACAAGTTCTTGACAGTACTTTTTTGTCCCTTCATTGGTTTTGGTATGTTACTTGTTGCTGATTTTGTAATCACATTGTGTTCGACGCAGGCCTTGAAACTCCTCGAAATAGTCTAGATCTAGAAGTAGAAACATCTCAGAAGTACGGTCCACAAGGAGAATTACCGGTACTTGTCGCTTCATATGTGATGGTTTTGATTAGTTAATTCATTGATTGCAAAATATTAAGCATAGTTTTGGTATTATGTTTCACTACTCTCATTCTTGCATTGAATTGTATTCTGATATGAACTTTTCAGCACTATTATCAAGTAGAAGAAGACTGGTCTGCAAATAATTGTTATTCAAACGCGGGTTCGATGAAAAAGCTGATCAATGAAGAGCTATCTGAACGACCGAGCACCAGGCAAAATGCACCAAGTCTTGTGGCAAGGTTGATGGGGATAGATATGATGCCGGTAGACACTAAATCTGTTGCTCTATCAGATAGAAGAAAAAGTGAAAATATCGGGAAGAAGTTTTCAAACAAGAGAACAAATGGAAGGAGTTCAGTTAGTTTGGAATGTTCCAACTTTAATTCTTCTAGCCATATTGAAGTCGATTCGTTTTGTAAAGTCATCGATGATGATGATGATGATGGATGGAGCCGGAGTTTTGGAAAACCAAGGCCAAGGGAACATCCACAGGAAGAGGAACTTCAGAAATTCAAGAAAGAGTTTGAAGCATATCAAGCAACAAGGTTTCAAGAATGTTCAAAGTTTGTTGAAATCGGAAGTGTTTCTAGCCGATTTCTTGTTCAAGAGAATCTGAACAAGGAAAAGGTTGCACATAATAATACAAGTATGCAAAGGAAAATCTTTTTTCCTTCAAAGAGCAGAACTTTAAGTAGAGACTTTGAAGAATCCTTGATGATGAAATCTTATAACAGATTAGATACATCTTCTTCGCCGACGCGAATAGTTATCTTGAAGCCTGGTCCTGATAATAGCATATGCAATCATGAAGAGAATTGGACTAATTCATCAGAAACTTTACCAGGGAGACATAGTATAGAAGATTTTCTTGAGGAGGTGAAAGAGCGTTTGAAATGCGAACTGCAAGGAAAAACGGTCGGAAAAAAAGGTTCTGAGACAGTGTTCAATAAAAAACCATCTGATCCTAAAGTTATAGCTCATCAAATTGTAAAGCAAGTCAGAGAAAATGCGACTAGAGATGCTGACTCAAATTCGGGCTGCTCAGAATCAACAAGGTCATACAAAGATGAAATGCAGTTCAATGGACTGAGTTTTCCCGAATTTATCAGTAGAGATACAAGGAGATTCTTATCAGAGAGGCTAAGAAATGTGGTGAAAAGTGAAAGACATGACGATATTTCTGAGGTGAACTCAAGATCAAATGCATTTTACAATCACAGAATTAGACTCAAACAGAATGGAAATTTTTTGAAATGCGCAAATGATTGGGAAATATCGAAAGATGAAACAGAAATACAAACAGGATCTTTCAGGCATGAGCTAGATGATAATAACATACTGTTCCACAGGGAATTGTCACCTAGGAACCTTGTAAGATCCTTGTCTGCTCCTGTATCAAGATCAGGAACATCATTTGGAAAGCTTCTTCTAGAGGATCGCCACATTTTAACCGGTGCTCATATTCGGAGGAAGCTTGAAGCTGTCGAAACTATGTCTGTTGATGTTAAGAAACAGAAAAAAGAGAGATTTAATAATATTAAAGAAAAGGTCTCCAATTTTAGATACAGTTTTGCTTTCAGAGGGAGGCTTTTTGGCAAGAGAGGTCAATCAATGGGAGAATCACATGGCGATGAATACTGTCGTGCAGTGAGAGATATCACAAGTGGTCCAACAGTTCTTATGAACTGTGGTGGCGAGAGACATGTAAGTTCATCATATATATATATATATATATATATATTTCTTTTTTAACTTTTCACCCCGATGACTTTTACAAAAGATGTACTTAACAATTGATACTTGATACACTATTATGTATCTAATGAGATACTGTGATTTACTGTTAAACTTCGTTGTTACTTGATAACTGAACATAACAAATTATAAATCCGTAGCAAACATGTACTTTTTCAGATGATTTCATCTCCGTGCGTTGAACGGATTCTTGATACTAGTTTCATACATAGTTATTTTCATAAATAACCATTTTGATTTTCTGCTATATGCTAGGAGAACTACACTGAAGTACCTCCTAGTCCTGCATCTGTGTGTAGCAGTGTTCATGAAGACTTTTGGAGGCGGACCGAATTTTTAAGTCCAATATCAACTCCTGATGTGTCCTCAAGAGATGATACTGTTGTGCCTCAAGTTTTCAGAGACATCAGCTCTGGTTTAAATGGTATATAATACAATTCTAAGTTTCAAGCATTGGTCAGTGATTAGATTACCATAGTTTTGTATTCAAGAAAAGGCGGTTACGCTATTTTTAGTATGTTTTTTTTTTACTGCATTTGCAATTATAATCAACAAATAATCTTTGTTCTTTTCATCAAATGTTGAACTCTTTATGATCGAACTTTTTGTTTGTTGATTTGACAGAGCTAAGGAGGCAACTCAATCAACTTGATTCTGATGTTCCCGAGGACTTCGCTATGAAGCAAGAACCTGCTGAGTCTGAATTGGTGCAATTAAAGGATCCAGCAGAATCTTACATAAGAGATTTACTTGTTGCTTCTGGTTTATACTTTGGTTCTTGGGATAAATCTTTGTTAAGAGGGGACACATATGCAAAGCATATTGGGAAATCAGTTTTTGAAGAAGTGGAAGAATCTCATAAGAAATTGATCAAGGAGAATGATGAAAATTTTATGAAGGATCAAAGTGAGAATAAGTTACAAGACCACAAGATTTTGCTTGATTTGTTAAATGAGGCACTTTCAGTTGTTCTTGGACCACCTTTGACATTGTCTAGATTCAAAAGGAAATTATGCAACTCTTCGATGTTGTCGCCACCTCAAGGAAACGAGCTTTTGAACTTAGTATGGGAGAGTATTCGCGATTCGTTGTATCTTTCGTCCGACATATGTTATTATTCAGTTGATTGTTTGGTGTCTCAACACCTGAGATCCATTCCTTGGTCTGGAATAATCAATGATGAGATCAATATATTGGAAAGAGAGATAGAATGTCTTATAACTAATGATCTTGTTGATGAACTCACAAAGGATTTGCTACAAGGGTTATACACGGTGTAGCACCGACTTCTTGGATTGAAGATATGTCTGACACGTGTCAGTTTCTAACATTGACACATCTGGTTATATTCAGTCACTTGGATTTACTTAAATTATCAACTGTGTCAACATGTCAGTGCCGTGTTCGTGTCTGTGTTGATGTTTCAATAGGTTATACATGATTTACACAAACTGGAAAATAGCAGCCTAATTGATATAGTTGTGTTCTGTTGATGGAACAATGCATGAATATGTGTATATATAAAGTATTTATTGTGTGTGAGTGTTTGTGATATAGGGGGAATTGAGTTGTGGTAATACATATTGTACATGAGTGAAGTGAATAATTAGATTATTTTTTCAAAGCAGCAAATTTATTGATGTTTATAGTTGTTAAATTTTTCTAACCTTTGCTTATTCTATTATTCTATTATGTGAATGCCAAATATCAATAATGAATTAGGTGAATGTTGTGTGTTTATCTGCTACTGATATTTCCTCCTGTCCTAACAAATTTTACTACTAGTAACATTTTGTCTATAGAAAATGACACACAATACTTTGAAAAGTGTTAATTAAAATTGATTTTGTCTCTGGTCAATAAATGTAAATGTTTGATTGCTTTGAATTAAAATTGATTTTGCCTACCTCAATTTATGCTTTGCACCTCAAGTTAAAATTAAAAAAATTTAAATAAGTGATTTCACCTCAAACTCAATTTTATTAAATTTTAAGATTATTATAAAAAGTAAAACTGTTTATGATTTTCATAAAAAGTAAAACTGAAAAATAAAATAAATAAAAAATTGAAAAAAGAATAAAAAGAACTGAAAAAATAATTAAAAAAGTAAAGTAAAACTGAAAAAATAAAATTGAAATAATAAAAAAAAATTGAAAAAAGAATAAAAAAACGCCCCATGCAGATTGAACTACATTTACAAGACAACTAACACTAAGCTATAAGACCTATCATATTAATTTATTTATTTTTAAATTTTATTTTGTATATATAAAGAACCCAAAAAGGTAAAATAGTTTTTTGTATTATTTATTTTAATCTCACGTACTAAAAAATGTAATTACTTGATTCTGTTGAAAGTCTCTAATCTCGTTGTCGCCGGCTACCCTTCTAGATGCGACGGCCGTCACAGGTTTGGAATTTCGATTTCTGAACTTTATTCTTCATTTTGAACTATTCCTTATCATATCATTGTATTAGCACGATATTCAATGTCTTTATATTTTATTTTTATTATTTACTTTAGAGTGTGTTTGAATACAATTATTTGAGTTTGTCTAAAGAATGTTCGAGGTGTTTGTAGAGCAGCTTATCACAAATACTAAATAATATGTTTTCGACTTATTTTCAAATATGTGAATGAACACATAACCAATAGATGACAGTTTCTGCTCATGATATTCATAATATAAAAGAATAATTTCGTGCAAGTTCCAAAAATAGGGAGGCATTTCCCTTGAAGCAAAAGATAATAAAGTTTAGCAAAATATTATCCCACTAAGATTTCAACTATATCTTAATATTAACTTCAATGATATGCATAAGGTTAGGTCATTACAGTAGGTCTATCAACAATCCAAAATTGTATATACATAGCAACGAGGTATAAAAATGCTTTTTAATTAAGTGGTTCGACTCAAATAATTAATAAATTTCAGTAAATAATAAATTATTTAACATTATCTAAATTTGAATTCTAACTAAAACAACCAAATTTTATTTAACTTTCGCTAAAATTCTGAATTACTATAACCTCTTTTCTTTATGAATTAAAGGGTTAAAAAAAAATAGCAATGATGGATGACATTGTCACTGGGGTGTGTAATTGCACTGGCATTGTAATTTCTGGTAGATATGTTCCTAACTATCTATGAGCCAAAGCTATAACTTTTATGAATGTGGTTACAACTCAATTCAACTGGACACTCAACTCCCACATTTCAATCACACGAACCCTAAATCTTGGAACCCTAATTCCTTTCTCTAATTCCTAATTACTATTCCATCTAGCTTTCATCCAAAACTCCAAAACCATTCTGATTTTGCCATCACCCAAGACCACCGACTTTCCACCTTCCGGCGCCGTCCTTTCTACTTTCTCAGTCGTTTAGTTCTGGTTCGTTTCTATTTATCTTTACCAAGTTTTTTCTCTTATTTATTCTTCTTTTATGTTGTTTCAATGGTTGTTTTGGATTTTATTTTGAACATTTTAGTTTAGTTTTGATTGTTATTTTGGTGTGTTGTTTTGCTGAATTATTGTTCTTCTATTATGTTGATTTTTTTTAACATTGTGCTTAGTTTGTGAATGAGAAGGGATTTTTTTCAAAAACTGTGACTTGATTTTTTTCTCTTATTTGAGATTGATTTTCATGTGGTTTTTGCACTGTAGCCTTGAAATTGTAATGAAAATTTGTACATATTATTAATTATAGATTTTCTTTGCTATGAAATGCATCTAAAGAAAATGTTTTTTTTAGCTTACTGAATTGTGCTACAAAACTGTGATGTGTGAATAAAGTGTGTGAGATAAATGTTCAGGTTGGTAACTTAGAAGAGGTTTGGATGAAGATCAAAGGACTCATTATCTGAGTTTGAGTTTTGAATTTGATTTGAGGAGTCGGATCTTAATATTAATTTTTCCTATTATGCTGTCCAAGTTTTTTAGATTGTGCCAGAATTTGAACCCTATGTTTTTCCTAAGTTTTTTCCTTCTGAAAATTCTACCATGTATCATTAGGAATTTTCATTGAACTCACAAGGTTCTTTGAATTTCTTAGAATTCAAGGAGCATTAATTAGATGTTCACAAGGTTCTTTGAACTCACAATGCACTATTGTACCATTCACAGGGCTTGCTACAGCTTATGAGTTATTCTGATCAATTTTAATCACAAGTTATTATAAGTAACTGAAAAATGTGACTCAACATAACATTAATTAGATTAATGTGGATAAAGAGTATGGCTTCTTTTCTGTTTGAACTATTTAACTTGAGTATTGGCGATAAAGATTTCATGAAATTTTACAATGATTGATGTTGGATCAAGTAGGTTCATTAACTATCTTCATTTTTTGTTGTTCTAATTTTTGTTTGTGGTTGAGGTGATTTTCTATCTAAGTGATTTTTAGTTCAAGGCTTCAAGCTAATCAGTATTTTTGGTTTGTTTCCCACGTCTTTAAAATTGTTCACTAATCAATACTTATGGATCATGAATATATCATCATTTCTCTTCCTCCTTCCTTTGTTAATCCATCACTTAATTTTCCCCAAATTCCAATATTGTATCATAGCTATCTTAGATATGTTATTGGGCCACCCGTAAGCTTAGGCAACCCTCACTTTACAAGTCAATTTTATAGGGTTGAATTAAGCCTAAAATCTAAGATGGTATCATAGCATTGGTCGACGTTTTAAATATCCAATATTGACCGTGAGAGGAGTGTTGAGATCCCAGATCGATAAGAGATATGGCTAAATTAGTTATTATAAGGCTTGGACAACCTTCGCCCCAAGCTAGTTTTTGGCATTGATTTAGGCATAGTCCAAGTTCTAATACTGTGCATACTAAATCTCTCCTTTTCAATGTTGTTTTGCTTTATTACACACAAGTTTGGCAGTATCCTGAGAAAAAAAAAGTGTTTGACAGACCTCCATCCCCTTTTCTTCTTCAAATGGCTCCGCCCTCGGCAAAAGATAAGTATAATAGTTAACCGTAACCGTCTGTGCTTCCTCCCTACGGTGTTTGCTTTCTTCGAAGCAGATATCATAAGGCAAGCCTCAGACATTTCTGAAACAGTTTGCATCTTTGCTTTCTTTGATCTTAGTTGTTAAGAAAATTGTTACCTATGTTGTGATTAACTCAGCAGTTATCTTCTTTTAAAAAAACAAAAAAAACTAGTTATTGATTTGTATACGACTAGAAAGGATATGAAGATTGCCCTAATCTTTTGACATGTGACTTCAAACAAGTTTTTTCGTTTTTAATAATGAATAATATGAGGTGTAAACTCAAGTATACAAGCCTTGCTGTATATTTAGAGTACACATATTGATAAAAATAATTGAATTAAAATGGAATCCAAGTACATTAAATAATTTTTGGATTTCTTTATTTCAGGATGGTTGAATTCTCAATAAGTAATGCTAGATATACTTATGTGCATGATCAGAAATATCCCTCTGAAGATGTTGATATACACCATATAGTTCTGAAGAGGAGTGGGGCAAAATATTTTTGTGTGTATGCCTCAGCACTTCTTGTGTTAGCATGTGCCATCTATCTGTATCTTCTTCAGGTATGTCTTCCAACAAATTTTCCTTGTCAGTGACTTGACGGTTTTGAAAATTTTGTGACTTTTTCCTTGGTTATATCCCTTCTATTAACAGGAAAAATCTGTTAGTGTTGTGTATTACAGCTTACTTTTTGACATATTTCTTGTCAAGTTGTTACTTCGGAAGCCTGTTAACAAAGGTGAGTACCTGATAACAGGGCCTGTGATGCTCATGCTCTGAAAGGTTAATTGTTATTCTCATTGTAACCAGGGAAAATAAATGTATAATGTATGTTGTATTTTTGAAACTTATTTTAGTCATTTTGACAAGGTTAGCATTTGCTTGCAGAGTCTGTTGTGATTATGCCAGCTTTTGGAGTACAGCTTGAGACTCACTATATGAGGTAATATTTTGTTAATCAGTTATTCAGTCAATAATCAACATTATGTTAGGATACATCATACATGTAAAGCTTAGTGTAGGATTATAAGTTATAACATGTTTTGTAAATGTACTTATTTTGTTTTTGATGATTTGTTACAGTGGAAAAGTCATCAGATGCTTTGTTCCCATTGACAAGATTCTAAAACCTGTTTTACTAGAGTGTGTGACTCCAGTGACTTGTTACTGGACTTTATCCTTGATTGTTCGTGAGGAATCAGAAATGGTGTTAGTTTTCAAGGTAAAGTTTCATTTTTCTTTTGCACTAGGTTTCATTCTAAGAGTCTTATTTACTTGGTACTTGAACACTATTGCTTGTTTTTGAAAAACTAAACATATAGAGTTAATTGTCACCTAATAAGGCATTTAGCAACTGTTTTAAGTTTTTACCTATTGACTAATGAAGAATCTCTAAATTTGTCTGCTAGAACTTGCGACCGCCAGTTAAAATGCTGGTCCATGTCTGGAAGGCTTTGTGTGCTGCAACTGATAATAAAGAAGAGACTTGTACACATACACAGTGAATGATGGACAGCTTTGAATTCGTTATACTCCCAGCGGGGAATACTCTGGATTCACAAGAAAAAACGATTGCTATGACTATACTGGTTATGAACTCATTGATATGATTTCAAGTTGATAGTTTGGAATGTAATGGCCTATTGACTATAGGACTACTAGAGCAATTGCCTTGTCATCTCTCAGATAGTGTCTTGTAACTAACAATATAGTGCAGGTTCAGACATGATAGTGGTCATATCCTACGTTGGTAACATTACCGTTTTGGATTACTTGCTAAGAGAGCTTGTTTTCATTTTGAAAAAGAATTTCATATAGTGAAGGTATATCTATGAATTGGATTTCATTGAACAGATAAACATCAAATGATTTTATTAGTTGATAAACAATTTCATTTTTAAAAAGGGTGACTTTTGTTAAGTTTCACTTTTGAAAAAATTTACATGAGGGTTGAATCTTGTAAAAGGTGTTTGCAACACAGCAAGTTGTGATTTGAATCATTGCTAGACAAAATACCTACATTTTATGTCTACAACTCGTTGAACATATTTATAATATATCATTTTGTAGGAGGGAAGATCTGAAGTTTATCTAATAATATCTTTTGATAGTATATTAAAATTAATTCGCAGAATGTGTTAGTTTCTTAAAAAACATATTCTTCCATCTTTTATAGTTAAAACTTAAGTTTCATGTAACATACTATAGCACTAATACTTCATATGCTTTTCGTGTGTTGGTGTTGGCCACTTTCACCACATGTTTCTAAATCAAAATTCAATTATTTTTAAATTTGGCACGGTGAAGAAATGGTTTGAACACTACTTTCACATCAAACTGATGGTGGCTTGTAAGGCGAGAATGGTCTCTCGTGTGATATATGCTTTTGTATCTTAACTCATTCTATATTGATACATAGATACTAATCCCCAAACTAAATTGTATATCAATTATTGATTGATTATGTGTTTGCACGGTAACTCATCCATTATTGTCACAACTTTATCAAATGGTATTATATCCATGTAAGCAACTGTTTGACAGTTGTTTCATTATTTTTAACTCTAACAATGTTGCTGTACACTCGATCAAAAAGAATGATTTTGCAGTGGAGCATTATTTCTGTCGAACTGATCTCTTCACTAGTAGTAGTAGTAACAACTTCAGTTTCTTTTGAAGTCCCAACTCCTTCTAGCAGAACGTAAACGCTGTACTGCACGATCAATGCAAACTTTATGTCTTTGTAATCCATGCCACTTATTACTTGAGCCATTACTCATCAGTCCAAGCTTGGCTATTTGATTATGTAGTGCCTCCAAGTTTACTAGAGGAACAGTGGTTGGTCGCCCATGAGCACACTGAAAAGTGAATCTCTCAATCCGTCATGAAAACTGCCTTAAAAAATGCACAAACATTAAAATCATATATATCTTACCTGGAAACAAAGCGATGTATGCTTTAGCTCTTCAACTAGAAGGGAACATTCTGATGGTAGCAATGAATCCCCAAACATAATTGCACCTTCAGAAAAAAAACATTTACAAAATTAAAGAAATAGTGCTGCACAATGCAACATGTGGATGAACACATAACCAATAGATGAGAGTTTTTGCTCATGATATTCATAAAATAAAATAATAATTCCGTGCAAGTTCCAAAAATAGGGAGGCATTTCCCTTGAATAATGCAAGTCTGTAGGATTGTTATAATCAATACGGCTTTGTAGATAATTATGTCCAGACTTCTCTAACTCTATTGGAAAAATTATCCTCGTTTACATGTAAGAGCAAGGCTTTCCGAACTAGCGTAAGTGGTTGTAGCTAGTGAGATTAGGCATATACCTCTGCATGCTTTCAAATTTAGGAGTCGTACCACAGAGGGTGGCATTGTTGATGATCCATCAGTATCAGCTAGCTGAAGGTAAAGATAACTTTGAAGTTAAAAATGCTAAAGATGTCCAATAATTAAACGATGAGAACTAGAAGGTAAGAAGAAGGTTTTAATCAGAAATTTTGCAACCTGCTGAAGAAACTCTAAAAGATCAACATCGTTTAAATTGACACCTAAAATATATGGTACCTTCAAGTAAATAATTAAATCAGTAAAATGAAATGCAAAATCATGTCAGGTATATATTTAAAAAAGTTGACAATAACTATAGCATGATTTTTTAAAAAATTAATATCTTCATTTAATCAATAGAAAAACAGAAGGGGGTAAAAAGATAGAGTGCTGACAGCAACAAGAGTGACGGTCATTTGTTGTCGGTTTAGAATATCCAAATTCCTGCAAAGATAATCAAAACAATCAAAAAAACAAGAATAACGAATTGAATGAGTTTGTGTTAGTTTTTCTTTTACTTAGTTTGAGCCCGAGTTATTATTTCATAAGTAGAATCTTATAAGATTTTGAGGTGCATCCCACTAACGGTAAGTTATGGAAAAGACTCTCCAATACTGCAACATTGATTATCTTATGACCACTAATCAAGCTAACCATGCAAACTCTGTGAGATAGCCAGTGAGGTATACCTTCTAAAGGAATCAGAATTTTGAGCATGAATGTTACAGATCCAGCCCCAATCTTTAATCTGTTCACTGTAACTATGAAGTAGTTGATAACCAATCTCCGGAAGCACCTGTATGAAGCATTGTTCTAAGTTTAAGAAACCCAAGACTCAAAACACGTCACACTTGACATTTACATTAAATTAAATCCTGTAATGCATACGATATGATGCATACCAGCTCCTGTTCAGCATCTAGATAGGTTATTGCTTTTGCTTCTCCAGATAATACCTATATTGAACTAGTTTGGTGAGTCATACTGGAGTAATATTTATGGCATATTGAATGCGATGCGGACAGTTTACCTTTTGGCGCAACTCTTCCAGTCTGATTCTTTCATCTGCAGCATGCTGTCAAAAAAAAAAAACTATCACAATGTCACACATCCAACTTTCCTGACGGGGGTTCTCAGTTCTCACTGGTCAGGAGAATGCACATGTATGAGTAAGCACTTGGCGGACGTTTCTGAACCTTTTTAAAGAAATGGTTTAAGCCGTGCTGGGAAGTCCAGGAGGTCAGGAAGCTGAACCTTTTTACAGAAATGGTTTAAGCCATGCTGGGAAGTCCAGGAGGTCAGGAAGAAGAGACGACCCGATGGGCCTGCATGGTATAGGAAAGGGGTGTTTGAGGAGAGATGATGTGAGTGTCTTGGGTAGACTACATTATGCTTACTTGAAAGGAGTGAGATAAAAGAAATTCTGGGTTGTGCTATGAGTCACAGTGTAAGTTGAACTGTAATAGACAGATACAACAAGAAGATTAACCAGGAGGGCTTAGCTGCATGGGTCACTCAAAAGATTAACATGTAAATATCCACTACGTTATGTCCTTGTAAGAATGTGTCATAGTAAATATCCACCAATGCTATGCATGTCAACTAGGAGAGAAATTCAACCATGATGTTCAACAACAGACCTGATCAATAACAGCAAGGGTTCTGCCAGCCACGATTGGAATGAATTTTTTATCCACCTGATGGAGAACTTTGGCATCCTCGAGGCATTTCTTACTGAGAGTTTCAGGTATTAGTGAATCTCCAGCAAGATGCAAAAACCCAGAAGAGATGTCCAGTACATTGTTTTGACTTTGAATGTCAACTAGTTTATCATTCTTCTGCACAAAGATTGTAATCCTAGTCAGATCACAAAATCTCCTACATACTAAGGAAAAAATCCTATGTAATGTAATATGTCTCTAAAAGATTGACCACATTACATGAGTTTGAGGTGAGCAGCTCCTCCATTTGGTCCCATAATCTATGGAATCTTGTACTTCCCTAGATACCGATTCTGAAATACATGATAGTGCAGGTTTGACAACAAATTATTAAGTGACAAGAAAAAAATTAAACTACAAGAACAGCCCAATTAGATTGACAGTAAACTTCTTCAGTACAGAAGATAATATTAGGAAATGCAAGAGTTCCACAATTTT
This sequence comes from Cicer chorassanicum, assembly GCA_037974735.1. Taxonomy (NCBI): domain Eukaryota; kingdom Viridiplantae; phylum Streptophyta; class Magnoliopsida; order Fabales; family Fabaceae; genus Cicer; species Cicer chorassanicum. The sequence continues at coordinate 6,481,878 of JBBPBP010009780.1, forward strand.
GGTATTGGTTTTTGGCAGGTTTTGTAACAAAGAAATACCCAGTTTTACACAGCATAAAGAAATTAATTGTAAGTAAACTTATTTTAGAATTAAATAGTTCCTCAGGATAATATCTATAAGACATCTACTAAGGCATCAATCCCTTCCAACTCACTCCTAATTCAAGGCTGGGCATTATTTCACATGATTCTGTGCAAAAACTATTTCAAATGAGCTGATATTGCTGGACAAGACGTGTGAGAGTATGAGACTAAAGTTTTACGAACAATTAAACTCACCCCTGATTGAATCATTCTGTTGAACTTTAAAACTTTCAGACCCATCAATCTCAGCAATGTCATTAACCTGTGTAGCCTCCAGAACCTCTGAACACCCTTTCACATTAGTTCTATGATCAGGGAGAAACCACAAGGGATCAGTGAGAAATTATTTTCAACAACTCAGCAACTGTAAGGTTCAATAAGATAATAATACTGTACTTTAATTCTTGCAATAGATCTTCATTACTAGCATGAAGAGCACCAGGAGGATGTTGAGGGTATTTAGAATCACTAGCTACTGCAGATTCCAAAGCATAAGTCCAATTTGATTTATGGAATATTGCTACATTAAAAAAGGGTGCAAAAGGGTGTAAAACAAAGTGAGAAAATGAAAAACCTAGAAGATTGGAAGCAGGGTCGGATGCTTTGCCAGTAGGTCTTTTAGCTACCATTTCGGGAGGCTGATTTAAAGAGAAAAACCTCCTTTTACTTCTATGAAATGGAGGAGCTGAGAAGCTTCTTTTAGATCTTACTTGAGTCTTCTCCAAAGTTGGATGCCTAAATTGATCCCTTTTGTCTTTGTTAATATTGGGTCTCTTACAGTTTCTAACACTTGACTCAGGTAATAGCCAGTCTGGATCCTCATTTAAAATATCCAACCTTTTAGTGAAATATGTATCACCGAAATCAGGCCAGTCAACCAATCTGTCGAATATTCCGTTACAATCAACAGCACCATCAAAACTAAATCCACTATTTGCAAAACTTGAGGTGCAGGGACGCTGGTTAGCATTCCTTGACATATCATCACTGAGGTTGTTCCCATTTTCTTCGTCATCAAAAATATGTGTACGATGGATCTTTTTACAGCATCTAGATGTTCCTCCAAGATCGTAACTGAAGTTTTTCCAATTTTCTTCCTCATCAAAAATTTGTGTACCATGAATCCTTTTATAGCATCTAGATGCTCCTCCAAGATCATTAATATCAATGGTATGATAAACACCCAATGCAGTAGCTTGAAACGTGGATTCTTGATAGACAGGATGCCATTCAGAGTTTGACAACAGATCATCAGAACCAGAGCTTTCTATTTGTGTTGCCAAATACCATGGATTTGAAGGGAGAAAATCATCTTCAGAGGTCTTCAATTTTTTTGCAACTTTTACACAAGGACGGGCATATAAATCCTTACCACTGCAACAATCCTCCCCCAGATTTTGCTCGCTCCAAAAGCTATCAGTTTGGAGTTCAAGTTCATCACTTACAAGCAAAGCCTTCTCATGCAGGAGATTTCCTTTAAGTGTAGAGCAGCTCTTTAGAAAAGGCTTTTGAAAATCCCCACCAATCTCTACATCATAACCGAACCCATGGCAATCATAATCTTCAAATGATTCACAGATCACACCAGCATCTACTTTATTTAATTTTCTTCCATGTGAAGAACTTGATGCATAAGAAGGTATATTATCATAGAAACTTTCTACAGCAGGACACATAACATCCAAAATGTAATCTCCTTGCAATAAATCATTGTTATCATACGTCAAAAAACTGCTATTCTTTTTTATGATAGACATGCTTTTGGCGTATGAAACATCCAGTAAATTGCCAGAATAGCCGGTCTGACAAAGAAGGCCTTCCTTATTTTGTTTCTCTCCGAACATCTTGGTCCCTCGATGTAAGTAACCAACAGAGGTTCTCACATCCTCCCTGTTGCATTGATGATTGTCATCTCCAGTTAGCCTGTGTGAAGTGGAAAAGAAGAGGTCTAAACAATCCTTACGATTTTGGTTTCCAAATTTTGATATATCTGCATTAAAGATATTTGAAAAACAATCATCAAGGGCTAAAAGAGAAACCAAACCAACATGACCTACAGTAGCCTACGTAGATTTAAATTATTTTTCTTGTAATGTTTTCCTACAATGAGTATGTTACTTGATCAAAATTGGTCAGACTTAATTAGTGTAAAGGAAGGAAATTGCGTGATCACCAAATTAGAAATTTTACCTGCTTCCGCTGAAATCGTGTTGACATTTGCATCTACCTTCTCCCGTTGATCTTCTTGAACCATATAAGTGGATTTCTGGGAGGAATCTCCTGCAAGCATCTCAGAGTTAAATAAAAGCAAAAAACCCAGCAATTAGTTGCATTATATATTATCAATAAGATACTGTGAGATGGTATACCACAAGCTATGCTTTCCTCCCATAATTGTTTGATGACCTTTTCAATGAAGTTTAGTATTGGAGCCCAATCCTTAAAAGGTGGGGGAAAGGAAAACAATCAAATTTGTGTAGGAAGGGCTGTCATAAAATAATTCATACTGAAACTATAACATGGGGAAAAATCTTCAAATCTCTGCTAAGCTAACTGTTCCTTGTTGGAGTTCATTTACACCACCCAGATTACATGTGAAATATTATAAAATCTAGAAAGTAAAAACTAAACTAGAACACCAAATCCAAACATTTCCCACTAAATGAGGTCGTCTACATGGATCAAATGATAGACTATATATCTCTGGTTCTCTATTAATGGTTTGACCAATACTTTTCCTTGATCTGCCTCTACTTCTAACTATTGAACTATCTTCTATCTTTTCAACCTTCATTACCAACACTTCTCTAAACATTTGCAAACCACCTAAGACGAGAATCAACCATCTTTTCTACAATGGGAGCTACACAACATTCTCTACAATGACTGTATTTCTAATTCTATCTTGTCTTGTGCAAGCACTCATCCATGTAATATTCTCATATTTGAGATACCAAGTTTTCTTCCCTTTTGCATGGTACTTATCTATTGCAAATCAAACCCAAAGCATTCTCTATTTTATCTGCTCAGATCCTATGGTTGACACTTCCTCTATCTCCCATCACTTTGTACAATGGAGGCAAGGTATTATTGTATGCTCTCATTTTTTACCTCTAAATTACAATTTGTGTCTCTCTTGCTAAATTTGTATTCACATACTTTGTTTATTTCTTCTTAGACAGAAATCATGTATTTCCATGACTTGGCTCCATGTCTCTAACTTCTCAGTCATTTCTTCTCTTGTTTCTTCTCACTAGGGCAATATCATCCGCAAAAAATTTGTACCACAATACTATCTTTTTTATATGTACCATAAGCACAAATAGAATCAAGATAAAAAGATAAAGGACTCAAAGATGACCCTTGACACTTATAGTTATGAGAAAATCTTTTGCATTTCCCTTGTATGTTCTCATACTAACAAGCCGTGTACCATACAAAAATCATTTATGGACATTAAGCAAACAACTATGCAGCACAAACTCAAAATTACTAGTAAGATAAAATAGGAGTCGCTAAGAGAAAAACCAGGAGACTACCTTGAATTCAACATAAGTTTTTGATGGCTCAAAGGTCAAAACATATAAAGAGCGGGGGCACCTTAAATTCAAGATGTATGCTGGACATGGTTGAGATCTGCTTCTCTTTTTGTTTGGGCATTCATTATCATGATTCCACGAGTTATGATCCTCAAACCTAATAGCCAATTGACTTAAAAGCTTATGAATAGGGCCCTTGCAAACGAACTGTGAGTTGATATCTAACCACGTTAAAGTCAATGCACAAATGTTTATGACATTTGATTATTTTTCAAACCTCAATAGATCAACTTTGTACTATTATCACAATCATTACAATTACAATATCTAAACTTGTATTGTCACATGGATACAGAGATACTGTAAGGCCTGCAAAGCAAATATGGAAACACACCAAAAGTTAGGGGACAAGACAGAGAAGAATCAACCCAGAAGAAGTAAGGATGAGATGAGATAGATGATTGACTTTTTGCATAAGAAATATGAGTCACCTTCATATTCAGGGTATTGCAAGGACCTGATATGTATCCAGTAAGTTTTATGATACCGTTTTCAACTTCTAATTCATGAAGAGAGTTTGTGACCTCCACCCCAAAGCCAGTGGTTACAAGGGACAGTGGAGAAGCAGCAGAATGTGAACAAAAAAGCTCATCCTCTCTACACGTAGAGTATAAAAAGTGTTACAAAACCAAAAAAAAGAAGATATAACTTGAGGTTTTGCAGAGAAGATACCTTTCAATATCAACAACTTTGAAGGAAATATTTGGGCACACAAGCGCAAGCCGCATTACACAGTTCTTGATTGATTGAAGTACCTTAATGGGGCTTTCAATTCAGAGACAGAATTCATCAGTCAATCCAAAATTTGGAAAAAGAAACATAGTTTCCATAAAACGACTTCAGAAAACATGTCGCTTGTATAGTGGGACAAAAGAAAAGCAACCTGGACTGAATGTGTTTCCTCCGAACTGGTTGGTTGTAAAATATTTCACAGACAATGACTGAAAGACAAAGGGTCTTAATTAGCAATTAATCTATTGTACTAAAGAAACCAGATAAAAGTATTCATCATCAAGAAAGGCTTTTCTAGTCGCATAAATGCAATGAATATGGAACATGTATTGCAGATTTGTTGGTGTAAAAGAGAGATTATGAGAGAAAATAATATAACAGAAAGCCAAAGGAAAAATTGATTATCAAGTGGGAGGAGGCAGACAAATTAAAAATTGTCTAATCTGGCAATCAATTAAGTGAAAATCAAAAGACCAAAAGTATAGAATAATGAGATCCTAAATAGAGAGCCATAAAACACAGAATAACAATCCTGAGATCCTAATTAGCTCAAATTGAAAGTCAAAAGACTAAAAGGGAAGCTTAATGACTCTGTAGGATTTCCATGACTCTAGAGTAGCGATTGGCACACGATCAAAACAAAACTCTTCCATTCCACCCTTTCAGTGGAAACAAAATGCACCACTTTTCTTACATTATGGTATATTCTATTTCCCTTTCAATATGCACCAAATATATAACAGACTCCATAGATTATACTATACCCTATTCTAATCTATGTACCAAACACTGTCTAAATCTCATGAAACAGTGTGCAACTTTAGGAAAATTGAATGGCATCTATGCATGAACTGGTGTCACCCTTAGTCATACGAAGAAACAAAAACTATGCAACTATCAGATTAATCAAATTTATAACCTGTTGTGCCTACTTCTTTTCTATCACCATCAATACCAAGATGTAAACACTTGCACCCCTGCAGTCAATTACAAAAAAGAAAATATCACACCTTGCATTAATACTAGCAGCTATAATATGATTAGTCTACTAGAATAAAACATTGGAAGTTATCTCTACCTTCAACACTTTTCTATATCCATTTGCCCTTCCATAAGCTCTCGTCACTATTTCCAACAAAGAGACTTCGGAAATGGAAGCTAAAGCTTCACCACGAAAACCAAAGTTTCCACTTGTGGCATTTTGGTCAGCCAAATTAAGAAACTTTGATGTTGCTGCTTGACAAATATGCATAAACTATATTATCAACGACAGCAAGGAAACTTAATTCATGAAAGATAAACATCTAATAGAAACCCACTATTGTTGTATTTTAGATGTCAAGTTTTACTCATAGCAACAGACCATATCCACCCAGTTACCTTTACTAACTAACGTTTAGAGTCCAGGGATAGAAAATTCTGTTAATAAACTTATATAACACTGACTGTGAAGAACAACAGCATATATGGCAATTTGAAAAGGCAGTTAAAGCAATTAAATATTAAATCATATCGCATATAACACAAAAATTGAGTTCGCGATGGCAGATAGGTAAAGTCACTAAGCCTGTGTTTCCAAACACAGGGAAGCCATCCTCCATGTGGTAAACCAACACTGGCTAGTAGGTGTAGCTTCGAGACTGACACACATCTCCACCACCAAAATTAAAGTTTCCAAACCCATTCATTGAAACCATGAAGGCACATCAAAATGATCACATATTTACATGAATCAACCAGCAACAATGAAGAAAAACACACCATATCTTTCTCCTACCAACTCCAGTCCATCTCGAGTGATTCCATCTCCTACAAACCCATGCATTGAAACCATAAAGATCGACAAAAAACTAAACTTAGTTACAGATTTTAAACATGCAAAATATAAATATACATTTCTAAACAAAAAGAAAAAGAAAAAAGTACCGTCATCAACTACTTTTAAGTAACTCCTCCCAACATCAACAAACACTGATACCTAAAACAAAGACAACACACAGTTAATGGTATAGTAAGAAATCTCAAAGCTAAAGCAATTTTCAAATTTTACTTCTCTCTCTATAATAACTGGCTGTGATTACCAAAACATAGACAACAGAGTTATACAGTAGGAGATAAAAGATAGTACCTTCGAAGCACGAGCATCGAGGCTATTGTAAACGAGTTCCTCGACGATTCTTGTAAAATCAAACAAGGAAATGCCAGAACGAATTGAACTACGAAGAGCCTCCGGCAAAGGCCTTATGGTCGCCATGAAGCTCTGCCGCCGGGATAGCGACGAACATGAACTGCGTGGAACTGGAATGAGGAATCCTAGGGTTTCTAATTGAACGTCGACGTTTAAGTCGCTCACTCACAGAGAGAGGTGTGTTTTGGAATATGGCGGTTTTATTCAAACTGAAACTTGCAACCAACGTGTGTCGGTTAAGAGGTTAACTGCTTATGCTGTGTTCGAACGAGAATAACGAAGTAATAAAAGGAAATAAAACAAATACTTAATTAAGTTTTGTTTTGCGGTAAATATATCGTAAATAATTTACACAATTATCTAATTACTAACTTAATAATATCACTTTGTTAATTGAATTATAATTTAAAAATGAATTAAATTTTTAAAAATAAATTTAAATTTTTTAGTCTAAAAAATTTATTTTTTATCACTATTTTTAAAATTATTTTATGTGTATTTTTTGAATTTTTAAATAATTTTTTAATTATATTTAAGATATTATTAACATCTTATTTATAAAAATTTTAATTTTTTTAATAAAAAACAAGTTAGATATTAATTTTATAATTTTTTTTTGTTTAAAAATTTATATTTAACTTATTTTTGTTAAATAATTTTTTATTTTTGTTGAAAAAAAATTTAAATATGAATTTGATTCCTTTAAAGTGAAAAATAGGTAAAGCAAGTGATGATATTATAAACATGTTCATACATGTACACATAATATCAATGATATTATAAACATGTTCATACATGTACACATAATATCAATCATTCATTTGATTATTAATTGTTAATGTTACTCACCTTATTTTTTAAAGTGAATTGTTTACTTTAAATAACTAAATCTTTTAAATATGCCTGTAAAAATTTAAATAAAAGCAAAGACAGAAACAAAACTGAAAATATACACGCAAATTCTCCTATTTTTCTAATAGGAAAAGACAAGACTAGATTTGAATGAATGTAAAGACTTACAACATGTGAATAATATATATATATCTGAATGAACAAAATTCTTTACTGATTTACATCTATGTAGTTAATAATCCACTGGAAAGAATCTCAATAAAATTTAATAAAGCAAAAACAAATCACAATCAAAAGTTGTTCATGTTAAAGTTGAGACTTGTCAAAACACGGATTTGGATTCCATGCAGTGAGACATGCATTTGCCTAAGTCAAACAATTCAAACTATCAGATTTCGATCAAACGGCTCACATCTAACTTTGTATTGATCCATCAGAGAATCCGGACAGTCAAAACACAAATTCCCCCTTCATTTTCCGACCTTGATTTGAAGGTTGCTCATCCCAACATTAACCTTTTCCACAGTAGATTCATTTCTCATTTCATTTGGCGCCGACTCCTTGCAGTTCAGCCACGGGTGTGGGAGGCACTGTCGCGCAGTTGGTCGTTTTTCTGGCACAAAATCGAAAAGTGGCAAAAGAAATTCTGAAAACTCATGAGCATCATTAACTGAAAATTTATATCTATCAATCAGCAATTTGTCAAGTGGCAAAAATTTTAGCCTTCGAATCCGTTTTAGATCACCGTGCCTGTCAAAGTAATCCTTGGATAGAGCTCCAGCAATAGCAATCTGCAATCCACAAGCATTAGATATGCCACAGTATATTCAAGAAATAAAATATGCAGACAATGAGATTGTAATCACCTTCCGCGGCATCTTTCCTAGGAGTTCCATCATCATGGCAAGATGATCCTGAAATCAGCACCATGGACATTTTTATTGTTCCAGCAACAAATAAATAATCCAAGTTTTAACAAGTTCAGGCAAACAATTTCAACATGATCATGAAACAATTATATGAAAAGTTGAAAACATGACATCTAAGCTAATGCATTGGTATTACAAGCTGATTCAATGAATTATATCCCCATGTTTCTTAGAAAAAATCAGCATACCTCATCCTCACTATAACCTTGTCCAGTTTTTGGTGTAAATAACATATCTCCAGTTGCAAGCTCAAAAGCAATGCAAGCGAAAGACCACATGTCAACAGAGAAGGAATAACCAGACTTCAGTATAACTTCAGGAGCTCTATATTGCCTTGTCTGTATTTCTTCTGCAAACTTCTTATCAGCCCAACATGCATTTCCAAAATCGACAATCTTGCATCTCATGTCAATACCATCGACATTTTTACCAGACTTTGTAGCTTCTCCTCTTCCTTCAATGAAAGCTGTTCTTCCCGATATCTTAGCAACTGCCCTCCTTGCTCTCCTTTTCAACCTTTTCTCGACAAGACTCGTAAGTCCGCCGTTTGCATTTCCCTCAGGCCGTTCTAAAATCGGGGACATTCCAGATCTTAGTGGGTCTTTGGCAGGATCAATAGTTGAAAATAGAAGAATGTTTTCAGGTTTTAAATCGGTGTGGATTATACCAAGTTCGCTATGCAAGTAATCCAAACCAATCAAAATGTATTTGCAAATCTCTCTAACTTTATTCAATGGAAGACCTTTGTAATGGTTATATCTGATCAAACGAAGCAAGCTATCACCGAGAAACTCGAGGACCATGCAAAGGTGCTGCCCATTTGGACCTGTGTGCTTAAAGTGATCAATCAATTGGACAACAAACTTTGAATTTGATGGATCACCATCAGCAATGGACGAAAGAACATTGATCTCGTGGAGGGCAGCCTGAACAAACTCGGCTGCACTTTTCTGGATTTTGAGAGCAACATATGACTGAAAACCACAATCTTAAAATTAGAAAAAGACATGAGTGGTGCAAAAAAAAAAATTAAAAATCATCATTAGTCAGGCAAACAAAATGCAATACATGCGCCAACATTAATGTTTACTTATATAGAAAACTTTTGAAATAAACATAAATATATGATGAAATTGGATATGATTCCTAGCAACAAGGGCCCGGAGACGGTGGTTTAACTGTGGAACCACCCAGCTGGATCAATGAATTGTGACATAAGTAACATATGACACGCAATTAAAACAGGATGAAATTACTTGTCTTGTTTTGTTCTTTTTGGTTCAATTTATTGCTTGTTTTAGACGAGGAATCAAGTTTACTGCTTGTCAAAATCAATTTCAAAGCATGTGAAAGAGACCTTCAATAGAAATCCATTTGGACTCTCCCAAAAGCCTAAACGAACAAAGCAGAATTGAGTACTGCAACTTGTTTTACTTTGTGTCCTGTTTTTTTGGATTTTAATCTTCACCAAACATAAAGTAGAACCCGAGTTTTGTGTTTCATTCTATTCAAATATGTCTACCAAATGCTACCATAGTGTGTATACTACATATAAGTAAAGTTTCTCCCATTTAACATTCAAATATTACCAAGATCCTCCAATAATAAGTCATACCATTTATAGTATCAGAAGTTTTGGATCCCTGAAAATTTGACTGTAGACATAAAAAAAAAGGCTTCTAAATCGTAACAGTGAAAAAAACTCCTGAATCAAAAATGAACTTGAGAAGGACAACTACTTCCATTCCATATACTTCCAACAAACATAAATAGCACAACATGTGTTAGATTATATACAAAAAAAAAAACAATGAGCATAAAAAAAGCACCAAAAATATCAACCAGTTCAAAGTTCAAACAGACACATTTATTGCCCCTCTACATAAAAAGACAAAAACAAAATGTAAAAAGGTCACATTTTGTGAGGACCATTCACCCATTTTCAGCCATTCCAATTCCAACACAAAAGGAATTTTGGGAATTTGTAATTGTAACACACTTTGAACAAAAAGAGAAGAAAAAAAAAACAAAAAAAAAAACCTGATTTAGATCGATTCATTCAGTAACAGAAAACAACATTAAATAAAATAAAATATACATTACAAGTAAGAAACATGCATCA
>JBBPBP010009780.1:6496068-6506841 GCA_037974735.1 Cicer chorassanicum
CAAATTGTAAATTTCTGTCCCACAAAATATTTTAAATTGAAATAGGTTCTTTCCGTTATACTTTCATAAAAGTATTTCCAAATTACAGGTGAGAGATATTACAACTGTCTATCAACTTCATAATAAATGATTTTAACGTTATATTTTTTTAAAAAAAAACTTTTCTAAAAATTTATTTAAAAATTATTTTAAATTTATTTATCATCAATTATAAAAATAATATTGACATTCAATAATTTAAATATTTAATGCTTATGAGACGAAGCAACAATTATATGCCTTACTCTCGTAAATCTTGGAATGGAGAAAATATGAACCGATTTAGTTTGTTGAAACACAATGGTTACTACACATGAACAAAAGTAGTTTTTGAAGATACTTCCAAAACCAATAAAAACAAAAGGATCAAAAAAACAGATCTTATCTTTCACTTTTTTATTTCAAGTTGGGAAAATCAGTTTTTAGCCATAGAAAAAATATGAACCTTGTAAAACAACATTGGAGAAACATGTTATCTCTCAAAAACAATTTTAGAAAGACTTTCTCAAAAATAACTTTTCATTTTAATATTTTTGAAATTTTATTATTTAAAAAAAATTACAACAAACAAATAAAATATTTAAAATAATATTTTAAGATAATTTATTTAAATTAATTTTCTGTTTGAAGTTTTATTTTTAAAAGTTTTTTAAAAAATTGTAAAAAAAAGTTAAATTAAAAATCGTTTCTAGAAAAGTTGTAACAAAAAGACCCGTTAAACTTGTGTTCATAAAATGTCTTCAGAGAAATAAACAAAGTTCTTTATAGAATCTCACTATAGAACAAGTGTAATGCAGTTGCATTGAGGAAAGCTTTAAATTAAGAGGTGTCATCTATCCAAGCAATCTCGAAAATTGGTTGGTTAGCATTAAAAAATAAATTTACCTTAAAATTTGAATAAATTTTATGTCTATATAAATATATCATATTTTACTTTTAGTTTCTCTAAAATTTCTTTTAAACAATAGTCCTTTAAATATTTATTTTAAGTAAACATAGTCATTGCTATTAAGTCAACTTATATGTAACATTTAAATTTTTTAATAACTTTTTTAAATATATTTAAAATATTATAAGAAGTACTTCAACAAAATTTAGAATTTTTAACAAATAATAAATTAAATATAAATTTTTAAGCATAAGTTAAAGGAGATATATGTATGTATGGAATAAATAGAAAAATTACTCTTAGTAGCTTACATAAGAGTATAAGACACACAACTTATCTGGAAAAGGAATTGTTTTAATCTTGATATTTGCTTAACCTTATTCAGACAGCAAGGCTAAAAGAAAAGGATAACTACTTCATATTATTTTCTGATTTCTGAACATCTTTGGACTGTCCTGTATAATATATATTCAATTCATCATTATCATTATGATAAAGAAATGAAGAAAATGTGTTCATTTTTATCCTATTGATGAAAAAGTCAAACAAAATTCCAAATATACCTATGGTGTAAAAGTGACATGCTACCTACTCTTGTCCAGTTAGCTTAGTCACAACCAATCAAATTAGTGAATGTTTGTTATCACAATGGGTTTTTTAGAATAAGGATGACGAACTCACCGTACTACTAAACATGCGCTTAGTCTTATTGTCGGTGACAATTGATTCGTTTAACTTTTTCCTGTTGATTAGTTTTGTTTTACAATATTAAAACATCAGCTATGTCATTTATGAAACGGGGAAATGAAGAATACTAGTGTCGGTTGTGGAGGACTAACAGAGATTTAGTCACAGTTTACAATAGAAAATGATGAATTTAGTGTTTGGAAAACACTAAAATCACAATGGAATATCTTGGTAGTCCAGAAATTACACATTGGATCTTATAAAAAACACTGCAAGAGAGATCTAAATTGAAGGTGGCAACTCAATTTTTCACCAACCAGGACTCTGCTCCTGTTATGGAGACCCATAACCATAAAGATAAGTTCTGCAGGTACTAGTCACTACAAGGTGCATGTACAGTAAGATTTCAAAATCATTGATAAAAGGGTGCTGAACTAAGAAATTGAATGTGGGGCCTAATTTGTATAAATCTCAGTGACACTAAAGCTGTCGGTGTCTATCATTTATATGTGGCGACACACAAGCATTAATATCTAACTTGAGTTTCAGTAAAAGAATCTAAAATTATAGCCACAAACTAATGCTGCTGAGTCCTGCCAACAAAGTGGCTGTGAATTGTGAATTTAATTTGAAATTGTTGGCTCAGACAATTTATTTCGTAAAAGTAACAAAATTTAAAAATATTAACTACAATTGATTATCACCATAGTTTCTTAGAAGACAATTTGAAAGACTAAATTAGTCGACACAAGAACTAATTTAGGATCATTTTTAAGTTTCGTTTTTTTTTTCCAAGGACCAAATTATTCAAAGCCTAAAATTTCTTGGACTAAATCATTGTTTCTCTTATCAAGTAACTTATATGGTATTGATAATAAACAACATGGAATGCTCCAAAGCAGATGTCACAATTTCTCTAATCCACTAGAGTAAATAATCTATGTTAGACATATTCTTACTGAAATTTTTCTGTAGACTCAAAGTGAGTAGCAATGTTTTCCATATAAAATGGTTAGGAAGGATGCCCTTCTCTACCATTTCTAAAAAGACCTGCAAGGCTTTCTGAAGCTCCCCTTTTCTACACAACACATCAATCAAAGTGCTGTAAGTTTCTGTGTTGGGTACACAACCTCTTGCAGTGATGTCTTCCATGAACTTCAAGGCACTTTCAATTTTTCCTTCTCTACAAAATCCAGTGATGATAGCATTGAATGTCGATGCAACGGGAAAACAGTTATTAGCTATCATTTCATTGATAAGCTCTACTGCGTCTCGGATACTACCTTGTTCGGAAAAGCTGTGAACAAGACAGTTATAAACTAGAATACTTGGAATTCCACCTTCCTCAACCATCTTATCATATACCCTCTTTGCTTCTTCAATAGTACTACCTTCCTTGCAGTGCTGTAGAATTGTCATGCTTCTGTCAACCGCTCTAGGGAACAATTTACCCATTTTTGTTAGAAACTCGGTGGCTTCGTCAAAACGATTTTGCTTAAATAGACCATATATTATGCTATTGTAAGGATTAATGTGACCTCTAGAGCCTTCTTTGGTTTCCTCCATTAACTCCAAAATTGAAAAACCGTCTTCAATTCTTCCTTCTGAACACAAACCTCTAATCATCGCGTCGAAAGTAACAAAATTCCGTTTGATTCCATCTGTTTTCATATCATTAAATAGATCAAGAGCCAAATCCAACATCCTAGATTCACAAAACCCATTTATCAGTATATTATAGGTATCCACATTTGGAAGATAGCCTTTATTCTCCATCTGTTTCAAGAAATGAAGTCCAACTTTCACTTTTCCCACTCCACAAAACCCCTCTATCAATGTATTGTAAGCCACAACATCAAGTGAACCCCCCAAGCTCTCAACTCTTTCAAGAACCTCTGCAGCCTCGGTGACACGGCCGGCATTGCATAGAATCTCAACCACCTTAGTTATGGTGATAACATCAGGTACAAGGCCCATGGCAAAGCACTTCTCAAGCAACACAAGAGCTTGAACCAAATTCTCTTCCTTACAATACCCAGATATCAAAATATTATAGGTGACATCGTTCAGGTTCGCCATCTCATTCATCAAGCTCCTAGCCCTTCCAATTTTTCCATTCCTACAAAGTGCATGGAGCAAAGTGTTGTAAATGACAGTGTTTGGGGTAACCCCATTAGACTTGATAAGCTGCAAAAGCTTAAAACCTTCCCCAATCCTATTTGTTAAACAAAGACCTTTCATCAAAATCCCAAAAGTGTAATCATCTCCTTGGACACCACTCTCCATCATACTCTTCCTATAAAACTCTCTAGCCATGTCAATGTCCTCTTTCACAAGCACATCCAAAATTGAGTTGAAAATCTTCAAAGAAGGTGTGCCATGAAACTTGTAAGCCAAGTCAACAACTTTGATGACCCTTCTAGTCATTCGGGCTCGAGAGAGTCCCCGAACGATCGTTATGAAGATATCGTCGCTCGGGGAAGCTCCGATTGAGCTAGGCATTTCGTCGAGCAGTTGCTTGACAGTATCGAAACGGCGAAAAATACAGAGTTTGTGGATTAAAGCACGGTATGTGGATTGTGAATGGGTGAATTTGGAGAAGGTTGAGGCCCATCGGAAGGTATCGAGTGCCTCAGAAGCGGTTTTTTGGTCAAGTATGAGCTGGCAAACATGGTCTTGTGTTGGCGGCAAAGAAGAAGAAGAAGAGTAATGCGTTTGAAAGTGCAAACAATAATTCAGAAAAGACGCGTAAGGGCGTGAAGAGATTGAAGAATGTTGCAATAGTCTCATCTCTAATGAAATGGTGTCGGAGACAGACACCAGCTTCTCTCAACAAAACGAATCCTTGTTATTATTGATGTACATCTTTGTTCTGTTAACTTTTGTTGTTGCTAACAAATAAATTGGTTACACATTCTAATTTGTTTTTTAGCATTGTTTTTTATTGATTGAAATTTAAATAGAATCTACTAAATTATATAATTTTGTATAAATTTGATACACATTTATAGGATGGGTTGGGTTAGCAAATATGTATTAAATAGTGTGTTGCTAATTAACTTAGAATGTATCTGAATTCTTAGTTTGATAATGAGCAACGGTTATTTTGTTGATAGCGAACACTTCGACGATCAAGTCAATTTATGTATAAGAGTGAGAGGTATTTAGGATTAGAAATTAGTGTATTGTCCTTTTTTATATGACATTCTTTAAAGTACCGATAGAGTTGTCAGAGAGAGGTTTATGATTCTCATATCACCTTCTGATTTCGGACATGTGTCCTTGCCCAAGTAAGGTGATTGTTGTCATTTGGTGGTTATTTGGTGGTTGTGATCATAGTATGATTGACATCATGTGGCTATAAATAAAGGTGTAGGTGAATTATGGTGGTCCTTCACTTTATATTGGATTTGTTAAACAAAAAAAAATGTCTTAATTCGAGAACCATTTAGACCTTCGTGAATTGGATCAGGTGAATCCAAAGTCGGTTTGTTATCATGTTAAATTGGGTCCCTCTAGTGTGTTCGATTAATTCTTAACTCAATATCATAAACAATAATGACCTAAACCACTTGGTTATATTTAAATGAGTACAATGTTAATAACTATGCACAACTAACTATATACACAATTATTGAGTCTAACATTAAGTGATTGTTGTGTAATGTTGCGAACCCTGAAATACCTACTTCTATTTCTAATCAAGATGCACAACTATCTCCTCTTAGTTACACACCTTCCCTCCATTGCACAAAAATATTTGAGTATATGTCATTTAACAGAATTTATATAAGAGGTATGTGTACAATTTTTCCTATAACAAAGATGGTGGCTATTCATTTAAAAAAATAAAAATATGTGTGCAATTAACAAAATTGAATGATCCTTACAAATTTACAATAAACTCAAAAAAAGAAGTTGTGATAGATAAGCTAATAAGAAGTGAGAAACATACAAAAAGATTAGAATAAGCTAATAAGCTAGAACTTGAACAAGTTTTTGAATGATTGTTGTTGTATTCTTGTGCAATTCACCACCACTTGGCTAAAAGAGACTTATTGATGAGCCATTTCTCAAAAAATTGACTTTGAAAATTTTGAGAGGCCAAAAATTGGATTGGATGTCTATAGTATTTGTATGAGCACCCAAAAACTTCAATCTGTACAGTTCACTAAAAAAATTTCATTCATTCATCTACCATTCAAGACACCTTTGAGAAGATCAAGTCCTTCAGCTGAAATACTCCTTCTCCTATGTGATCTAGGAATTTCAATTTTAGAAGGTGGATCTTCAGAGAAACAAACCACAACAACTGTGAGATTATCACAAGTGTTTCTTTGTAGTGCCTCAGTAACAAGTACCTTAGCACATATGTTAGGATCATTATGCTGCACAAGTTCCTTCCTAACCATTGTAACAGCACATTGACTACTCATAACATCCCATAATCCATCACACCCCAATATCAAAAACTCATCTTCTTCTGTTAGTACTATTTCTTCTAGCTCTGGCTCACAGCTTAAGGGACTTTTAGAACCTTTTGACCCTTTAATGTGCCAATCTCCTAGTGCGCGTGCCACTGATAGTTGTCCGTTTAGGTATCCATCATAGATTACACCACCTAGTTTTTCAATTCTTAATCTTTCAGAAGTGCAGTTTGGTTTATGGTCTTTAGATAGTTCGACTGCTCGGCCACGCTTCCCCAATACAGCGCGCGAATCTCCAGCGTTCGCAATCAGCATGGCCCTGTAACATAGGGAGTTTGTTAGTGTATATAAATTAATTATCAATTTACATCCTGTTTGGATTGACTTATTTGAGTTTATCAACTAACATAAACACTTATGAGGCTGTTTGAGAGAGCTTATGGAAACAGTTTATGACGTGTCCTTAAGCTGTTTTCAATTTATTTTCATAAGCTCTCCAAGATAGTTTATATGAAAACAGTTTGACTTTATTTTATCTTTTGTCCTAGAAATAGCTTATACATAAACACGTATACTATAAGCGCTTAATTAAGTTGTTTATTCAAACATGGTCTAATGTGCTAGCCAAGGCTTTTTGAAGTTTTGATGTTTCTACGACCGCAATTATTGATGCATCAAGTGTATTTGACCTTTATTTTGTACAATATCGATGATCGCGACTTAAAAGATCGTTACTAGCATACCTGAAAAACTGGAAACCTATATCTATATATATGCAGATTGATGGTGCTTAGGTCCTTGGTCCCTTACCTTCCCAACACAAGGGCTATTAGAGCTGTGGTTCCTGAAGAGCTATCAAGAGAACTGGCATCTCTAAATGCATTATCAGCCTTCCCAAATGCACTTTTTAATGCTTTCTTAATGTTAGATGGGAATTGAGAATCTTCAATTATAAACTGAAGGATGTTCTTTTTAATAAATGATGCTGCATCAATACCACCATGTCCATCAAATACCTGCATATTAATAGTACACAATCTCCATGAGTATGCGTAGAAAATAGACCAAATACAATTATGACAAATATATGTTGTTTACAACGGCATCTAAAAGGCATGCAAACATCAACAAGATTGAAACATACCCCATAAAATGCTGCTGGAGATGGAAGATCTGGATGTTGAGCAACTCTATCACCAAGAATATCAATACATATAAACTCATCCTCCATGTATTGCTTTGGTCCTTTCTCTGAACAGCTTCCAGATCTCAATACAAGTGGAAACTCTGATTTATCTTCTGTGTTTGATTTAAGGCCAATAGTATTAATATTTGATTCCTAGCCACCATACAATAAGGTCAACATAATTGTTAATTAATGACTATGATTGGCATGCAAGAAGATTGTAATTGTACAACTATACAATCCACATAATCATCACATCATCAAGAAAACTCAATCATTTCCAAGCCTCAAGTAAACATATATATCTTACAAAGCACCGACGGACACAACACTAACACGTCGACAATGGTATTTTTTGAAAAAATAGATTTATTAAATGTAATCACGAACGCCAACATATGTCAGACACCTGACACGCCTTCAATTTGAATTATCGATGCTCGGTTTTAGACACTAGACATGCATTCAATCTAAAGTGTCGATGCTCGATGCGAGACAAGACACATATTGAATCTAAGGTGTAGATGCTACATGGTAACATTAACATAATTGGCATGTGAGGTTGTAATTCATGTACAACCACAATCCACATAATCCAAAGACATCACAATTCACAAAACTCAAATAATTTTCAAGCTTGAAATTAAACATACATATATCAAAATGAAATTTAGTACAATTTGATTAGAGAAATGAATTACCGAATCAGTCAACCATGAAGAGCTGGTACAATGACGCATAACAACAGAATGATCCCTTGGAGGTTTGCCAACAATATTATTCTGATTCAAACTCCCCAAAGTATCACCATTTTGATCCTCCATGGAACACTCACCTCCCCTTAATATAGCTGCTACCTCAGAGCTGCAACAATTCCCTGGTGCCATCTTTCTCCCATCACAAAAATCATCCAATCTAATCCAAATCACCCCACAATCAAAAACAACTCAAAGATTTGATTTTTACACAACCCAAATTCCCAAAAATAAAAAAAAATTAAATAAGCACTTTCACATGCAACAAAGAATCCATTTTTGAAACAACCCAAAAATTATAGAAGATCAGAATGAAAAAGCAAGAAACAAACATGAAGGTGAGTGACGTGATATTAGAAGATGGTGTATATTATGAATGTGAGGAAATGTTGAAATGAAAAAAGTGTAGGATTGGAGAAGGTGAAAAAAACACATGGTGGTGTAAGAAGGAAGAGATAAAAGGGGAGAGCGATGAGAAGTGGCAGGTAAATATATGTGAACTCATTTTGGCCATTGCAACTTTTTCGCTCATCATTGGAGAAATTGAAAGGGAGATTGAGGGAATGACACGTGGCTTCTTCTTTTTCCAATTATTTCTCTTTATGTTATACTACTTCACCATTTTTCTCTTCTTCTTCTCCAACTGCAACAACATTCTCAACAACTACCATCAAATCTTATAAAGTTTTATTTTTTTTTAAACGGGTCGTGAAAATATTAATTCTTCACATTTCATGACTGTAATTTTATAAAATTGTCAAATTTAAAGATTAATAATACAAACAAATTATAACATAGAGATCAATTTGAGAAAACATAATAAATCGAATATTTACATCCTTAAATATATTATTTTGGAAAAAATGTTTAAAAAATAGTTTGGAAAAAAAAAATTACTTTAAAAATGAAATGATGTAAATATTATAAATTTATAATTTAACAAAAAATTTAATAATGAAAGTAATAGTTGGTAAATGTGATAGTTAAAAGAGAGTTGGAGTGGTGATAGATCATTGATGGTAGGCAATGATGGTCAGGAGAGGGTGGAGTAGTGGGCAACTATGTTAAAAGTGTTAGCCAATTGACTCATAGTGATTGGTGACAGGGACAAACTCGTAAATTTTAAGTAGTTATATATCTCTTTCAATGGTTCTAACATGTAATACTATAGTCTTAAATTTTATTAAAATTATAAATACACTTTCAAATGTCTCTTCTTTTTTAGTAAATTTATAAATTCAAGTGACTAATGAAAAATGAGAATTAAATTAATTATCTAAAAACACATATAAAGATAAAAATAACTAATAAGAAATACATTTAAATTTATTTTAGTAATGTTATTACATTTAAATACTATTATAATAACAGTAACAAATTTAGTTAAAACAAAAACAAAAATATACTAGAAGCACAATCTATAACATAAATGTTTCTCTTTATCAAATATATATTTAATTTATTAATTGCTAAAAATATTTCATTTTTAAAGTTTAATGTAGGCTATTGTCCACTCTAACCTCTAAATAGGCTAGTCCCTCGTGGGTGATTAGGGTGAGAGTGATGGTCAACGAAGGCTAGAGTAGTAACTAGCACGGTCGGAGTGATTGTCAATAATTGTCAAAGTATTTGTCGACAGTAGTTAAAGTGACGGTAAACTGTAGTTAATACATTTGCAATAGTGGTTGGTATTGATCAGAGGAGTGGTCAGAGAGTGATAGTCAATCAGTTAGCGATGATGGTCATATTACGGTGGTCAAAATGATAACTAACGACAACTAATAGTGATATATTAGAATTTAAACAAAAACAAAAATTATAAACATTTAATTTTTAATTTTAAATTCTAGAAGAAATTTTTTTTAACTAATTAAAAAATTAACTTAACTCTATTTTATTCAAACATGTTTAATTGAAAACAATAAAAAAAAACTTGAAATTATCCGAAAAGGCCCTTATATATTGTGTTTTATAATAATTTCCTTTATAAAATAAACAAAAAATTATACTAAAAACACAATCTTTACTCAAATACACTTAAAAGTTATATAAGTCCCACATATTATATGAAGACTATTTAATTAAAAAATAGTATAATTTGTCGACATATAAACATCTTATTGGCTCAACGGTGGAAGAGAATTCCACGTCATCATTTGACTATGAGAGTGAGGAGTGGGTGCAATCTTTTTCCATTTAAGAATCAACCCACTTCCACAACATTCCATTACAAAATTATATTTTTTATTTTTGTAACAAATCCCTAAAAGAATACATATTAGGAAGAATTTTTGTATGAACTCAAAAGATGGCTGTGTTGTGTTCAGTGAAATTATCATCATGTTATTGGTAAATTTGTCACATGCTTTCATTGGCTAAACCGTTGGCAATTGTCACTTTCTACGTACAAATAATACTAATGAAAAAGGACAAAAGAACTTAGCCAAAATATCCACTTGAGACTGCTAAACGAGTGAGTACCAATAGTATCATTTTCGTTCACAATATTTTATTATTTTTCAACCACTGAATACACTAATAGACACATTTTTTATTTTAAAAATGGAAAATATTTAGTGTATGTACTCTTACACTTTAGAAAAATATATTGATATAATAAACATAATATATTGATAATATAATAGAAAGATAGAAATAAAGAAAAAAAGAAAAAAATAAAACGGTAAATTAATATATGAAAATTTAAATATATATATATATATATATATATATATGTAATATTATTGTTTAAAATTACAAATGTAAAAATAAAATTAATAAAATGTAAAT
>JBBPBP010009780.1:6506945-6520230 GCA_037974735.1 Cicer chorassanicum
ATTTTATTTCATATATTTTTTTATGCAATAAATAATTAATAATATTTATTTTAAGTTAACAAATCAATTATTAATATTAAATCAAACTTTAAAACAATAAAAAACTTCACACAAATGCGACATTTAAAAACGCAAAGAGAGAGTATTAATTAACCTTACTTTTTGACATTTATTATTCTCTTCCTTTTTTCCCTTAATTGGTTAAAGCAAATTGATATAATAGTCCAAATTGAATTAAATTCATCAACTTTTATTATTTAATTTTTTATTTATATTTTACAACTGTAAAAAATGAAAAATTGATAAATATGTGGTGTTGGTTTCCGACAATATTTATTCCACACGCCTTTAAAATGAAGTGTGCATTGTAGATAATTATTCTATTCCTTAACATTTTGACATTTATTATTCTATTCTTTTTTTTTTTTTTTTTCTCTCCACTTTGTTTTAGTTCCTTGCCTATGTTCTCCACAATGCTTAAGCTCTTTCTCTGTTCCTACTTTTTGTTCCTTCTTCATTTTCAATTCATATCAACCGGTTAAAGTTCATCTTTTTATTTACAAATTGAACCAAGCTTCACTTTGTTTCCACACCCTTTTGCTGCTTTATATAAAAGCCATTTCATACATCCTTTCTGAATCTATCAGGCATGTCTTCTTTTAACTTCATGAAGTTACTTACACTGACCCTTTTGTATAAAGTTTTGTTCTTTCCCATGTTGGGGTTTTGCTGTTGCAATCTGTTACTTTTTTTGATTTATTATCCTACATTTTGAATCTTTGATGCTTTTCTATTTCCAAAGCTTGTTTTATGTGTTAATGTTATGCTTTGTGTCTGTTGTTATGTCTTTTATAAAAGATATGTAGTTAATGCCTAATGTTATGCTTGTTTTTCTTGGTGCTTTATTTTTTTTAGCTTTTCAAAACCCCTTTATTTTTTGGTTATGTGACTATCTTTATTGTTGTATACTTGTATTTGTTATGTTACTATCTTTATGTGACTATCTTTATGGTTATGTGACTATCTTTATGGTTGTTTACTTGTATTTGTTATGTTACTACCTTTATGTGACTATCTTTATGGTTATGTGATTATCTTTATGGTTGTATACTTGTATTTGTTATGTTACTATCTTTATGATTGAGAGCTGCAATTTATTATTTGTTTACAATAACTTGGATTTTTTTTATATAGACAAATGTTAGTTGTTAGTATGCTATGTTAGTAGCTAGGGTGTGAACCCTGAACTTCCTTCTCAAATTCTTTTGGGTGTTTCAGCTCTACCACTTGAGCTGCACCTTGAGGACCTGTTATTGAGATCTTAATGTAAAAATAAATTAAATTGGGAAATTTGGGATGTTTCTTGGCTTGTTTGTTTAAGAGGGTGATAATTTGTGGCTATTGTTTTACAGGCAACTATCAAACCATGGTTAAAATTTGGCTATTGGCTCTAATGATTCTCTACAATGGTTTCTCTTCAACTGAGGCTGGCATCCATAATTCAACAAGGCCTGATGTTGTAAATATTGGTGCTCTCTTCTCTTTCAATACTAGTGTTGGTAGGATTATAAAAATCTCTATAGAAGCTGCAGTTGAAGATGTAAATTCGGATCCAAACATTCTTGGTGAGACCAAGTTGAAGCTCTCTCTTCAAGAAGATTCTAAATATAGAGGTTTTCTAAGCATTGCTGAGGGTATGTATGTCTTTCATAATATCCTTTTCTTAGGTTGAAGCTTGAAAAACAATAATGAAGTTATGCGTTGTTTGGATTGGCTTATTTGAATTTATCTACTGATATAAGCATTTACGAGAGTGTTTAGAAGAGCATGGTAACTGCTTATGACATGTCTATAAACTGATTTCAATTTATTTTCACAAATTCTTCATGATAGCTTATGAAAACAACTTATAACTTATATGAAAACAAAATGATAAATCTTTTGTTATAGAAATAGTTTATACATAAATACTTATATGATAAGCACTTAATTAAGTTGTCTATCCAAACACGACCTTAGTTCAACTCTTTTGAGATTATAACTCTCTGTGATTACAGTTTTGCAGGTTATGTCTAGTGACACTGTGGCAATTATTGGCCCCCATAGTTCTGTAACAGCTCATGTCATAACTCATATTGCAAATGAGCTTCAAGTTCCTCTTCTGTCATTTTCAGCTTTAGACCCAACCCTTTCTTCACTTCAATTCCCATTTTTTATCAGAACATGTCACAGTGATCTTTTTCAAATGGCTGCAATAGCAGACCTTGTTGACTACTATGGATGGAAAGAAGTCATTGCTGTGTATATTGATGATGATAATGGGAGGAACGGAATTACTGCATTAAGCGATAAGCTTGCCAAGAGACGTTGCAGGATATCATATAAAGCGCCTGTGAGTCCCGAAGCAACTACGGAGGAGATAACAAATGTGCTTGTTCAGGTGGCTCTAGCTGAATCAAGAGTTATAGTTGTTCATGCCAACACTCTTTGGGGCCCGAAAGTGTTCAGTGTTGCAAAGAATCTTGGAATGATGACAGCTGGTTATGTATGGATAGCCACTGCTTTTCTTTCTGCTATTCTTGATATAAGTAGTCCTTTATCTTCTGATTCAATGGATGCAATCCAAGGAGTGTTGACGCCACGAGTTTACATTCCGGATTCGGAGCTCAAAAGAAGGTTTGTTTCTAGATGGAAAAACTTGACTTATGGAAACACTGCTAATGGCTCACTTGGACTTAGTTTTTTGTCTTTCTATGCATATGATACTATTTATGCTCTTGCTCATGCACTTGATGCATTTTTCAAGCAAGGGAACCAAATCACCTTCTCAAATGATCCAAAGTTATCTGTACTAAAAGGGGACAACTTGCATCTTGGTGCATTGAACATCTTCGACGAAGGGAATTCGTTACTTCGAAACATTTATGAAGTTAACATGACAGGTGTGACAGGTTTGTTCAAGTATGCACCTGATAGAAACCTTGTTAATCCTGCATATGAAATCGTCAATGTGATTGGAACCGGGTCTCGGAGGATCGGTTATTGGTCTAATCACTCTGGATTATCAGTTGTTTCTCCAGAAGCCAATGATTCCAGGGAAAGTCAGAAACTATTCCCTGTGATTTGGCCTGGAGACACAGTCCAGAAGCCGCGTGGTTGGGTTTTTCCAAACAATGGAAGGCTGTTAAGAATTGGAGTCCCGATAGGTGTTACTTACCGCGAATTTGTCTGGCAAGTACCAGGCATCAATACATTTCAAGGATTCTGCATTGATGTATTTCTTTCTGCAGTTAACCTGTTGCCTTATGCTGTTCCTTATAAGTTTATCCCATATGGAGATGGCATAAACAATCCCAGTAACACCGAGCTTCTCCGTTTGATCGCGACCGGTGTGAGTATCGTGTCAAGCCAATAATCTTTTGTGGAGTTTGGATATTTTTATGGTAACTTCTGAAACAAGTTTTCTTCTTCCTATACAGGAATTTGATGGTGCAGTAGGTGACATTGCAATTACTACAAAAAGAACAAAGTTGGTTGATTTTACTCAGCCATATGTTGAGTCTGGTTTAGTGGTAGTAGCACCAGTTAGGAAGACAGAAACCAGTGCTTTGGCCTTTTTGGCACCATTCACACCAAGGATGTGGTTTGTCACAGCTGTCTTTTTCATAATAGTGGGAACCGTTGTTTGGATTTTGGAGCATAGGGTGAATGATGAATTTAGAGGACCACCCAAAAAACAAGTGGTTACTATTCTTTGGTAAGTAAAAGTATTCTATCTCCTGTCCTTTTCGTGACTTAACCAATATTCAACCTTTTTTAAACCAAACCAATGATGATTAGACATGAAATATTTATGTGAAGGTGGCAATTTTCGTACTACGTTTACTTGGTGCATATTTGGATTCAATTTTGTGAGACGAAAAAGTTATTTTAGAAACATAAAATTGATTTAAACATTTTGAGGTAATTAGGTGTTCTTGAGTCAAATTGCATAGATGCTTACTTGAAGCTGAGTTTTTAAGCTTTTGCTTCCGAAGTCCAAACAAGATTTTTAGCCTTAAATTTAGACCCTGTATAGATAAACAAATTAATTAAGTGCTTATAACATAAGCGCTTATCATAAAAGTACTTATGTGTAAGTCATTTCTATAACAAAAGATAAAATAAAGTCAAATTGTTTTCTAGTTTTCATGTAAGCTATCCTGAAGAGCTTATGGAAATAAGCTGAAAACAACTTATGGACATGTGATAATCTCAAAAGTGCTTATGTCAGTAGATAATCTCAAATACGTCATTCCAAACAAGCTTTTATTGTTTAACTCACTTTTACGTGAATGCATCCAAACTTTAATCATTTTACGTTCACCTCACTTTTAACCACAATCAATGTATTAAAAACCTATTTTCGCTGCAGTAGAACCAAACACACATTAATATCTAGCTACAAGTATGTTTGTAACTTTTGTTTGTGTTGTATTTGGCAGGTTTAGCTTTTCAACAATGTTCTTTTCCCACAGTAAGTGCCAGTTCTTTGTCTTCCATGACATACGTGATCAAAATTTTAACTTCCCTATGATTAATCAAGTTGCATTTTTCTATACTATGTAGGGGAAAACACAGTGAGTACACTTGGTCGTTGTGTGCTGCTTATATGGTTATTTGTAGTTCTTATAATTACATCAAGCTACACTGCAAGTTTAACATCAATCCTCACAGTACAGCAACTTTCTTCACCCATTAAAGGCATTGAAAGTTTATTAATTAGCAAAGAACCAATTGGTTACACTCAAGGTTCTTTTTCTAAAAGTTACTTAATCCAAGAAATTGGTATTGATGAGTCTAGGCTTGTTCCTTTAAAAACATCAGAAGAAGCTGCTAGAGCACTTGAAAAGGGTCCCCACAATGGTGGTGTTGCAGCTTATGTCGAAGAACGTGCCTATATCGAGATCTTCCTTTCAAGCCGGTGTGAATTTACTGTTGTAGGTCAAGCGTTCACCAGAAATGGTTGGGGATTTGTAAGTCCCTCCCTAGTTCTCTTTACTTTGGATCTTGTAAGCTATACTTATTATTTCTCTCAAGAATATTCAGAGTGAATTACCAATTTAAGATAATGATCCACTTAATTGAAAATCCTCAATCCATTAGCCTTTTCAGGACAATTTCCGACAACAAAATTGGTCAATCCAAAAGAACTAATGTGATAGAAGATTTTCAATTTCAGCAATGTTTCTGAAATTTTGATATTTCATGGACCAAATTGCACAAGTCCTACTATTTCAAAGTCTAAATCCGTGATTCACTCGCTCATTCTTTATTTGTTCATTGAAATTGTAGGAATTACGTAATTTAATCACTGTAAAGAAAACGGGTGAACCACTCATTCTTTATCTATTCACTGCAATTTAGCTTAAGATTTATATATAGCAGGCTTAGTTTTTGAAAGATGAATTAATGTAAGTTGTGAGCTTCTTATAAAGCAGTAATAGTATGTGTTTTCCTTAATTTTGTTCAGGCCTTTCCAAGAGACTCCCCACTAGCAGTTGACCTGTCAACTGCAATTTTGCAAATGGTAGACAATGGAGACTTACAAAGGATTCATGACAAATGGCTTTTGAGTAGAGCTTGTTTATCACAAGGTGCAAAGTTAGAAGTTGAAAAACTCAAACTAAAAAGCTTTTGGGGCCTCTATGCAATATGTGGATCAGCTTGTTTGCTTGCTCTATTCATATTTCTAATACAGATAATTAGACAGTACAAGAAGAACCACTCAGAGGAACTTGATTCTACTGACCAAAACTCGAGATCTTCGCGTTTGAGGAGGTTCTTCGCATTTGTAGATGAAAAAGAAGAGACTCTTCAGAACCGTTTGAAGAGAAGGAAAATGGAGAGAATATCATATAGAAGTAGTGAAGGAGGATCATCCTCCATCATCTTCAATAAAGAATATGTTGCTCAGCCATCTTCTTGCACAACTGGTTCTGTGTCTAATGGTGGAAGTGAACAAGTATCTATCAAAGTGGTGTAAGTATGATTCATATACAATATATTAAAAAGAAAATTAAAATCTACAAGTTTTATTTAGGAAATACAACTTGCATGTGCAGAAAAAAAAATAAAATGCACAAACCATGCAAATAGTATATTTAGTAATATAGAAATTGCTTTTTAAAAAAAAAAATATTAATGTCATTTTTCATATAATTTGTAAATTTAAATTGTTTTTATTAATAAATAGAAGTTGAATAGTTAGATTAAAGTTTAAGTTCCTACATGTAAGCTCTTTTTATCTCATTTTATACATACTATTTAAGTCAAAATTTCCCACTTATCACATGTTTAATAAAAGAAAGACAAATATTTCCACTTAACCCTCTCACACAACACAGTTTGTTTTATTGACAACGAAATTAGATAAAGAAAGAATAAGGACTAGATACTTCAAATCACTGTGATCTCTTGTTTTGTTTAAAATGCGCCAAAGAACAAATTGTGGCATCCATCTTATAACATAGCAACTGATAATACATAACTTTGGCAATTAGGTTTCTGATATGAGAAATTTTAATACATTGAACTTTACAGTTCCTTTATCACTAAGAGGGTGGTTACAGTCCCTAGTCATGTATAATGTACTAATAATGTACATGTACAAGTAGTTGAATCCTCTGAACACTGGATTAAACATATGGCATTCCATCGTAACTTAGGGTTAGATTAATCAGTGACAAGATATGTATGTATATAACATGTCTTGAAAAAACTGCCGATTGAGGTTTTGAATGTGAACGCTCCATGGTGCAGACAACCGTTCTTTTCCATTTGATAAATTATCAAGCCATCTATCTGAACAAAGCTAATGCATTAATCAAATGTCTCTGAAATATCTTTGAAAACATTCATCATCCTTGCAATAGTTGCAGATAACTTTGTACACTTCAATCAAGAGCCTTGGGAATCGACTGGCAAAGTAGTCGTTGAATCCTTCCGGAACAGGTCCTACTAGTTCCTGATAAGCCAGCAAGAAAAAAATTATAAGCCATGCATGTTCTAGTTAACAAAGATGCATTTTGCATTTTGACTTCTCATATGAAAAGCTTCATATGATTGATTTCAATGAACTTCATTAAGATAATTTATAAGCCCAATCAAAGGAAAGCACAACTATAAAGAAATTAATCACTAATTAAATCAACCAAGGCCAGGATGTCTACAAGAACCAGCATTGTTGCACTTCCCAAATCACCACAGATGATAACATCAACTGTGACCACTACCACTAATTAATTATGATTATAGCAACCAATTATCAGCACTACTGACTTCATCATGCAGAGTCAAGAAGGTTGATGTATTTGTGTAAGATTCAAATTGTTTTACATATATTGTCGATTGATTATGTTTTTAACTGATTAAATTGATAACATCCATTATGATAAAACACCAGAGTTCATAGATGTGTCTGGTAAAGTAAAAGAGTGTACACTAACGGTTTCGGTTGCAAACTAATCTGAAGGGCATGATTTAGAAATTGGAGAAACTTTTCTAGTAATTGATTGTTGTTGAGAAAAATAGAAAACATTTGGATATTGCAAGGTTAAATCATTACTGAAGAATTTAAAATACTAAAATATACAAAAGATGTTCAGGAGCCTGCTTGGCATAATAGATATTGGGAATACATTTGGAAAATTAAGTTTACCCCGACTTTGAGCAGGAGAAGCTACAATTTTTTAACTTCTGCTCAACTTGGAAACTTGATAATAGTCAATTCTTGCTAATAAAAAAACATTGGACTGTCAAACATGATTGTGTATAATTCGACCTTTAATTAACTCAACAGGTTCATGTGTTTCATGTTTTAACTTACTTAGACAAGCCTAATCCTCTACCAGAGAAAAATAGAAAGAAAATTGCAAAAATGCTAGTCCAAGAAGAAACCTGGATTTCTAGAGGCAATTCCCTGAAATGATTTAGCTTGTTTCTCAAGACCCTCAACAAGTCTCGAACACTGTCAAATTTATATCGCCTGTAACGACCAATGTTAGCAAGGAAAGCTAGTTCCATCTTTTCATCCCATTTTGCACCTAAAGCCGCTGGAGCAACACTCTCTAATGCCTTCAAAAGATCAGAATCAGTCTCTCTATCTTCAAGTTCCACCCTGTCACTAACGTCACGAAGAAATGAAAGTCTCATCTCAGAACTCCAAAATAGAGGATGGTACAATACTTCAATCGCCTTTGGCCTGACAATTAAATGATATAGTTTCTTTAGTGAAAATGTCATGCATCTAACCAGACAGAATATCAGCAGATGACCAGATTTCCAAAAGAATAAAAATGCAGCATATCAATCACTACATCTTAAATATTAACATCAAGTTGATTTGAACTTAGAAACATTAGAGGAATAGTCTCAATTGACTAGCAAACTAAACAACAATGTTTGACGTGTGAATCCCTCTTTTATGCTACATATCAATCAAGTCATGTCAAAATGCAACTATTAACGAAGGTATGAGAGAATATAATTCCAATCTCCTAAGCACCCCGTTTGGCTCTTTAATTTTTAAACCATGTCATCCTCAAAAGCGACTCATATCCTAAAAATCACTTTTTCGGTTAAGATACCCAAACATAAATCATGTTACATTCAACTTAATTTTAACTAAAATCAATTTTACAAAATCAATCCATTGAAAGTAAATTCTCATCACGCAAAACCAAACACATTAAAAGTTACATTTAATGCAAATGACATGCTCCTACCTTAGATTGGGGTCAGGATCTAATAAACAAGAAATAAGATCTTCAGCTTCAGGAAGGAACTCCACTAAGAAAAGATCTTTTTGATTTTTCACAATATTGACATCACGCTCAAGACGTTCTCCAAATGGATGTCTCCCTGCAGTCATACAGAAAAAGAGCACACAACCTAAGCTAAACAAATCTACAGCTCGTGTTTGACGTCCCTGAACAAGCTGCTCTGGCGCTTGCCAACCCGAACTGCCACAGCCTGCAATTAAGTCATTAAACCTTATTGTAAGAGTAAGATTAATGAACTAGTTAAGCTACATAGATTAACATGTAGGATTAGACAAAGACAATAATTTCATGTTTTAATTAGCATATTTAGCGTTCAGAAAAACATGCAGCATTTATGGCTAGATAGCTATTTTTGTGTAAAATCAAGCAATATACAAGTGTGCTTGCATACCACTCAAATTGGAAAATGAGGGGAAAGGTATGAGAAAAAATTCATCAAACTTGAATGATACTTGTAGATATAGATCACCAAAATGATATAGGGATAGACTTATATCATACTAGACAATAGACATACTCGACTTATATCATACTCTGACCGGTTCCCAAAATATAAATGATTTACAATTATATATTTATATATACCGGTTTATGCAGTTTAACTATTAACCCACAAGTTCAACCAATGACCCACCGACCAAATACCTCAATCAAGTCAACAACCGATCCGAGTTTTATAACATAGCTAATTAGCAATAGTGAATGCTAAAACACAAACTTTAACTCACCAGTAGAACTATGGCCCAAAGAAGACATATCTTCAAGAAGTCGTTTGCTAATCCCCATATCAGAAAGCTTGGCACATAATGATCTTTCCTTGATTATCAAAACATTTTGGGGTTTCAAATCCCGATGTATTATTCCTAGTTCGTGCAAATGAACAAGCCCAGAAACCACATCCCTGTGTTGCAATATAAAAGCAAAAGTCAATATGACGTCGACAAAAACTAAATAAATAGGTATAAATTAAACATGGGGAAACTGGACATTCATGTTCTATCACTAAATGAAAACAACTATCAACCTCTGATACTTAGCTTAAATATAGGAGTCCTCAAAGGAAACAAAACAGGACCCTGTGTATCCTCTTAACAATGCAATCTTTTTCACTCTCCTTTTTCTCTCTCATCCTCATGGATTCTCCAATTCTAAGGTAATGCCCAAAATATTCTAGTCAATTACTCCCTCTGTCTCACAATGAGTGTCATTTAAGACTTTTGCGCACTATTAAGAAATGTAATAATTAGAAGAAAGAGATAACTCATTTTATCAAACTACCCATCTTAACTATTTGTGAGTTTTTCACTATTATCAATGCAAAGTACTATAATGCTATGTAAGTTGTGCACATAGTAATTATTGAAGGGTGGTATAGGAAAAAATAATTAAATTTGCATTGAAAATTGAGATGACATTCATTTTGAGACATTTTTTTTTGTTAAAATGACACTCATTGTGAGATGAAGGGAGTATCTCATTCTCTTTATTGAAGTTGCTACCTTTGATTTTAGCATCCCTGTTTATCACCCATCCTTGTTATTTATAAAAATTGTGTCCCCTTAATTGCAGCATCGCTCCTACACATCAACCTTAACAAAGTACACGTCTTAACCTATAACTGAACCATCATATACAACTTTTGCTTTTACTTCTAATGTAGAAACATTAAGGGATGCTAAACTCATTAGTTGCTACAGTATTTATTGATGGGACTGTAACACTCATCCATACATGACGTATCTCACTAGTCTGGAAAGTTTTAGTGTTCCCTAAAGCATACAATACCAACTATACACAAAAAGTTTCAGAGGTCCAATAGCTTTCACTCAACATTTCTTTTGTCTTGGCTGAGAAAGAAAGGTTAAACAATTTTTCTTTTAAAATGTAAGAAGTGACATTGTAACCCCATATATTGCATCCTGTAATAGTTCATTAAATCAAGTTGTTTTACTGACCTCATCAGCTTTAGCAATAGAGGAGATGGAAAACCATTTGTTTTCCAAAGACACTGCATATCATCCCTCTGTGTCTCTATCTGGGCCTTCTTAAAAAATTCAAAAGCTTGATCCTTGCCTAACACTGAATTTTCTGACATATCTGAATAAATATTAATCAAATCATCCAAGTTGCACGCACAACGCTCCAGAGCAAGGTAAACAAAATCGTGATCATATTCAACGCCATACCATCGGACAATATTTGGATGAAAGTCAGAAGCAATGAGATTTTTTATTTCTTTATGAGCTACATCATGATGAGCCTGAACAAGGCGTTTGACAGCAACTGCCCGACCTTCATATATCCCCTCAAGGACAATGGTACCATTACTTCCCTTGGCAATTTCTTTATTTGATACATGAAGTTTACCAATCCTGCGTCCATTATCTTTATTATAGTGCAACCGTGCTTCATTTTCTGCTTCCATATATAGTCGTATATTCTCCTCAATTGAAGACAGATGAGTATCCTGTTTGTCAACAGTGACATTATTTTTTCCTGACTTACGTGCTCTCTTTTTCTTAGAAGGT
Organism: Cicer chorassanicum; assembly: GCA_037974735.1. Taxonomy (NCBI): domain Eukaryota; kingdom Viridiplantae; phylum Streptophyta; class Magnoliopsida; order Fabales; family Fabaceae; genus Cicer; species Cicer chorassanicum. Next base: position 6,518,296 of record JBBPBP010009780.1, read on the forward strand.
GAGCTTTTCAAATCAGAATCACTGATTTTGACCTTTGTTGCAACTTTATTTGTAGATCGATTTTGGTACAACATCAAAAGAAAGGCTACAGATAATATAACTAATAAAGACATGGACAGTTCAATCACCCTGTTCAGATCAACTTCCCTTGGTGCAGCGATCTCCATAAGAGGCTGAGGGAGCACAGCAGCATTATCATTACTATCATAGAAGCTGATTTTTGGCTGCAAAGAATTTGGCACAGGCAAAGGAAGCATCATATTACCATCATGACTAGGAAATAATCTATCACTACTAGGTTGTGATGGTAGCATCAGATTTGAAACCGGCATTGGGAGTATGCCGTTTTCTTGATAAGCACCAACATCAGATAATTTTTCAAAGTTGGCAGGTTCAAACAGAAAATTCTTTCGCTGGCGATAGACTTCTTTGAGTTTTCTGTCAGGACACGCATACGGCATAGCGAAATCCAAGCCACTGTCAACATCAGAAGCATACTCACCTTTTGCATCAAGAAAAGCCGTCAAGGTAGGATTTTCATTATGTCGGCAAAATAATACAGCCTCAAATTCAGCTACTGACATAGTCCACAACACTACTCCTGAACCAGGACCGACAGATTGTAAAAAGTAATCAGTCCTAACTATCTGGAGCAAGAACTCTGGTAAATTCAGCTTTGCCGGATCAGCAAGCTCATTATTAGTTGCATGTAAGGGATCAGTAACACCCTGCCCGTCCTTGTCACCACTCCACACTGTAGTAGTAGAAACATTATGAAAATCAGCAGCACCATAGCTTCTAAGTAGCTTTCCAGTTTTAGCATCCACTTCAAATACAGTGCTCTTTTTGGATCCAAGTATAACCGCTCCATCTTTTGACACAATAGGTGTAAAAGCAACATAATCAGCAACAGATTCCTTGAGTTTCTGCAGGCACACAAGAAAGAAAAAAACAAAACCAATCTCAAATCAATCATCAAAACAAATTGATCATACATTGAAGAGAAATCAAAATAACAGACCTTACAAGTATGTTGAAGGACTCGTAGGACTCATCACTCAACTCAGTAATTGCAATTGATGAGTTACAAACAGGAAATAACATAACTCCATGATTATGAATTTGATGTGTGTATTTGATTCACAGTGTAGAGAGTCAAAATTTATTTTCACAGCTTTAAAATGTAACTTTAGCAAAATCTGTATGTTTGGTTTTCCTTAACTGTTTGAATAAACAGCTTAATTAAGTACTTATAACATAAGCATTTATTATATAAGTGCTTATGTATAAACTATTTCTATAACAAAAGATAAAATAAAGTCAAACTTTTTTTATGTAAACTATAACCGGTTTTCGTATAAGCTATACCATGCTTTCATAAACTACAATTGAGAGTTTTTCATAAACTATCATGGGGAGCTTATGAAAATAAAGATGAAAATAGCTTATTGACTTGTCATAAACCGCTTTCTGAAGCTCTCTCAAACAGTTTCACAAATGTTTATCACAGTAGATAAACTCAAGTAAGCCCATCTATCTGACTGTAAAAAAGATATTAAAAAGGTTATTTTTTTGCTTTAGGGTGAAAAAGCCATGCTAATAAACTATAACCTGTTTTCATAACCCATAATTGAGAGCTTTGCACTTCCAAATTTTGCATTAAAAAAACCTATAATTGAAATCTTTTCATAAACTATCGTAGAGAGTATATGAAAATAAGCTGAAAACAGCTTTTGCACATATCATAAATTGCTTCCATAAGCTCTCTAAAAGAGTCTCAAAACTACTTACGCCAGTAAATCAACTCAAATAACTCATCCAAACATACCTTAAATTCTAAATGTACATTTGACTATAAAAGATTTTTAAAAAAGTTATCTTTTTTTTTGCTTTAGGTTGAGAAAACCTTGCAAAGTTATGCATAATAAAAAAAAA
>JBBPBP010009780.1:6529435-6544285 GCA_037974735.1 Cicer chorassanicum
TTTTAAGCATTAATTGATAAATTTTATTTTTAATTAAGAATGACTTTTATGTCAGTTTACATTTTTAAGTTAATTGAACCGTTAATTTCATCAAATATTTTAATTAACTTAACAACTATCAACTAATTTTTACCAAACAAAGCCACAATTATTGGTAGTATAATTTATTAGTTATTTATTTTAAAAGTATAGTACACTTAAATATTTTTAATAGCAAAAGTCTCTTATTTATCTATCTATCTATTTATATCTATATACTATAAATATTTGTGATTTTCTTCAATGAAAATTTGACACGTGACACATCTTTTATTTAACCCTCTAATTCTCTTGAGAAAAAGACTATAAAATCCATAGTTCGACCAAAAAAATTAATAAAGTACGACTAATTATTGTTTCATTCGGATATATTATTTAAGGTTTTTGACTAAAAAACACAAAATACTTGTATGAAAACGTATGAAAACACATTTAAGTTTGTAAAGAGTTTCATTGTTTGAGTGAAAAAAAATGTTAAAATTGATGTATAGTGGAATCATAAGAGCATAAAAAGAAAAGAGTTGAAAACATCCCCACTGCTTTTCATTTTGAAAAGACATTCTATCAAAGGAATAGTTTCCAGCTTCTTGGATTACCTTAGCCAAGTCCAGTCACATGGCACTGTCCTTGTCCTAACTTTCATCGAATGTCTAATAGTGATGATTAAGCCAACAATTTTTCAAACGTAGCTTTCTCCAGTAATGACTGCTTGTAATGTTTTAGATCATTGATTGTTTTTCAAGAAAAACAAGCATGAATGATAAAGTATTGTAAAACTATTTTATTTGTGCATATTAGACAAAATCTTGTTAAATAGTACTCCTATTCAATCCTTCAACGAAACAAATTTTAACAAAAAATTATCTGATAAGTGAACTTTGAATTAGTCAGAATTCTTTTTCTCTAAGAAACTGAAGAGTTAACATGAAAAACTATGTACAATTACAGACCAATGACGTCCTCAAATTAAAAATTAATTTGGATAAATTTCTCAACATAAAATACTTATGACAATTAAGAATTAATAAAACTTACAAGCTGTGAATATTTAAATAAACGGTCATTATATAAGTTAAAGTTTACAACTTAATACATTTTTTCCTTTAAATTCTAAGTAAACATTTTAAACTTTAAAGTTAGTTCAATCTAAATCTAAACATGCAAAATGAATAGATTCAATGATCCAAAATCAATTTTAATCCATCAACACACAACATTTTTAATTTATGAAATCCGATCTCAACTTTCATGCCTGATTGGTGCTCTCATATTCTCAAAACCAAGACCAAAAAAATTTGGTGGCCAATTAACCATTATTAGAAGAAGCAGTTAATTCCAATAAGAAAAGTTCACTTTGTAAAAACTTAAATCCAATAACCAAAGATAATCATATTTCAAGACCAAAAAAAAAAAGGTGAAAATGTGTGCTTAAGTATTATCACTCAAATGATTTACTTTTATAATGTGGAAGCTCCAATTTCCTCTGAGATCACTGCAGATTTATTTGAGTCTTCATCTGGTCGCAACTGTGCAGAAACACCATCTATGGCGGAATTCAGTTGCGCTATTTTCTCGGTTAGCATCTTGCGAGTCCTCTATTTTAATCACAGCACACAAAAACAAAAACAAATTTCAATATTTATGTCACAAAATGACAGGACAAGCTTATATAAAATGATAAATACATTTCAATGAAAAATCATCAAACACACATTCCACACACATGTGCAGACCAACGTTGTAGGTCACAGGAGCATGTCTCAACAGTCCCACACGGCCACACCACATTTCAAAATGTTTATATATTTTTATTTTTATTCGAATATATTACACAATTTATAAAGATTTCCTCCACTAGCTGCTAAATATAATTATCAGAGGTTAAATTCTCTTAATGCTATATTATAGCATACAATTAGATGTTACTAATAATATAAAGATTTAATTGCAAGAATAATGCTAGTAGCACTCTTTTCAACACACTTTCTTTAATTGGTTAAAATTCACGGGTCCCGCCAAATTTATATGGGACCCACATAATTTAGTGGGGCCTATGTGAATTTTAACCAATCAAATGGAGTGTGTTAGAAAATGTGTGCTCGAGAGTGTGTTCCTAGCACTCCTCTAATTGCAATTTTAGCCCCATAGATATTAGGATAGTGCGATTTTGGTCCTCTAGTTTCAATTGCGTGAATTGGTCCCCCAAGTTTTCCAATTGATTGAAACGAATGGATGTTCACTAATCTCTCTTTGATTCATAGTCCTTGCAATGCGAGGAAGCACCCGTTGTGCTTGTAGTCCTAATCCGATCGTGATAGCTTGTGATGTTCACGTACAATCTTATTGCCAGTGGAATGTGTGGTGTCTTTCTTTGACCACGTCATGCTAGATCAGGTGAGCACCAACTCAGACTGATGGCTTCTCAAGTTAATATTCAGACACTTAATTTATAGATCGGTCTGATCTTAACAATTGTGATGCTTCGGAGACCCTATTTGTACAATTAGTATTTAAGGAACTAAAATTACACAATTGTGATACTCAAGAGTCTGGAAGTCTATATAGTCAGTGGCAGATAACGAAGTGTAGCACTGACCCCCCAAAAATTGTTCCATAAACTCCGAGATTAATTTTTTTGGGAGGATGTGGTTAAAGTGAATTTTGTGTACTAACTGAAATTGTTCCTCTATCAAACACATTCAGACACATTCAATGATCATGGCTTTAAATTAAATAAAAGGTAAATGCATGTATAAATTCTGACCTCAAGAGCTTTTTCTTCATCATACATAAACTTTGGAAGTTTCCTCATGAAATCTTTACCGTCAGCTCCATCTAGTGCCTTGCTTATCTAGATAGTTCATAACATACAAGTCAAAGAAAATATTTTTTTTTCTATCCTCTGAACTCATTTACCAAACTATAAAGTTAGAGCAACATAAAAAAAGCGGTTCCATCTACAAAAATATGCATTTCCTAAACTTGAAAAAGGGTTCAAAAAGTAGTATCCAGTAAAAGCAGTAATGAGTTTCTTTAAAAAAAGAAGTATATGAACAGATAGCAAGCTCAAACTGTGAAATCAAACCTTACAAAGCATTTTTCTTTTGAAAACCAACATATATATGTGACGATTCGTCCTTAGATAAAGAAGAAGAAAATGACAAGTATTGTGAAGCTCAATGCAAATATATTAATAGAAAATTAATAAATCACATTAAAATTTGATGTATGTGAACACAACGAAAGGACAAATCTTAGAACTTTGTATGAGTAAAGTGATACGATTAATATAGAAAGTCATAAGTAAATGATGTGTTAAGATTAGATTCACGTCGGATTATAGCAAAACTGAACTCTTGAAAAAAGCATAGGAAAATGAAGTGCATTTTTCCCATGACTAAATCTAGCAGAAAATAGTCCATATCATGCGTAACGAGACACCTATAAATGACAGTAAATTAAAGAAACAAGGGAGAAAAAGACTCGCATAAAAGGAGAAAGGTTAAAAATGGAAAATGCTGGTTCTGCAAACATACCTTAGGTGCATAAACACATCCCAATGCTCCAACAATTAAGCTCCCCAACACAAATCCACCAACAAAAATACTTCCACTACTTGGTCTTCCTCCATCCCCACTGTTCTATCAAGAGAGATTAAAAACACTACAAAGTTAACATGATTCCAAAAGGTAAACCAAGCTTTTAACAAGATATTATGCTTCTTATACCAAAATTCTAAGGGGAAAGGGACTCTGGTAATCCAGAGTCTAGTAAAGGAAAAAGTAAAGTTTGCCTAATAATTGTTCTAGTCAGGGTTCAAACTCGGTTAATCCTGATCAATTCATCCTTGACTGAAGCTCATTAATCACCGATACAATTGAACAAGAAAAAAATGAAACAATAAAAAAGATAATTTGTGGATTATTTTGTTGATGCCTCACCATATTTTGATGCTTTATACAAAATAGTAATGTAAATGAACCACAAAGACATGTCCTAATCCTACCTTGCTCGAACTATAAGCGACGAGTTGCGTGATCCTTTAGCTCTAACAGAGGAACCAGGAAAGTGTTGAGTGGAGCTGATTTTCAAGAAGCATTTATCAACCGGCTTCAACAAGGAACCTAACATCAAATAATTTGAATATCAGAGTTCCCCAAAAATCACAGAAAACGAAGCAATGAATATGTCAAACAAACTGACATTCACAAATTCAGTAGCAAAGATCAATCCAAATTCCAAATATTTTTTTTATTCCCATTAATTTATCTCCAAAAATGTAAAAAATCAATCCACTAAAAATTTAACATCATGATTATGTGGCTCTACTATTAGAAATTAACATGTCATAATTAGCAATGTGATTCACACTATAACACAGATCCACAAAATAAGATGGAAGTAAAATCACCTGAGAGAAAATGAGTCTGTGGATTATTCGGCATAGCGATGGAGCTTGATAGAGCTGCCATTTCTTCAGACCAAAACTTCGTAAACTTTTGTTTCCTCGGAGAAAACAAGGAGAAAGAGGTTAGAAGAAGAAAATGTTGGTGTTTTTCTGTTTTAATTAACCTTCGATAGTGTCCAAAATTAACCTTCGATAACGACCGTTAACGTGCATCTGGTTCGAGTTGGGCTCGTTCCTTGGGCTTCGGTATCTTTACGCACTTATTGCTACCTACACCCCCTATTTTTTTGCTACCCACCCCCTGAAATCAATTAACAATGGATATAGGATTTTAATAGTTTACTAATTGAAGACAAATTAAAATTGGTGACAGTTATTATTACGACTAAGTGAAGTTTTGTTAACAAAATTAATTAATTCGTTTAATAACGATGCATATTAATTTTAAACTTTATATCCTTTCTTTTTCATGACATGACAACAAACCACATTTGAAGAGTAAATTTTTTCTATAATAATGAAAACAGAAACATTTTCTGTAGTTCCTTTTTTCCTCCAAAAAATGGGAAACTGTTTGAACTGGATACCTACGAACTTGAAACAAGTGCTTCAGATGCAAACAAATGAAAGCAATTAACAAGTTTCATTAATCGGTTGTTCAAGAAATACACAGAATTTTATTTATATATAAGCTTTTTTATTTTCCTTTCTTTCTTCACAAGTAACCCAAATACGAAATTTGAATGCTTTAAATCAAATTCTGAGACCCCATTTTTCATTTTTCTTTTGTGATTTGTGGTTGTTTTAAAGTTGTAATCTTTTTCATCCATGTTCAAAAGGGTGTTTTTTTCTATGTTCACTTCATGGCTCTTGTATGGAGATTTTTCAATGGCTGCAACTGAAATTGATAGTTACAATAGTTCAAGAAAACTTGATGAGACACCAACATGGGCTGTTGCTTCTGTTTGCACTGTTTTCATCTTGATATCCATAGCTCTTGAGAAGAGTCTTCACAAATTGGGAATGGTATGCAATTAACTGTTGAAACTGAAAACATCAAAAACTTTCTTTTCTTTTTGGTGTTGTTGTAATTATTAGCATTTACTCTCTGTTTTTAAGTTTCTCAATGAAGTTAAACTTCCTTTCCATGTGGATTTTAACTTCATAGCATTAATTTCAAATTTGATATAAAAAAAAGGAATTTAATTTCTGTTGCCTTGACATATTATGACAGTAATTGATAATATTTTAATTAAAATAATTATTAGAGTATCTTTGTTTTTTTTACTATAACCATTATTATTAAATTTTAGATAAAATATTTATTTACAAGTTGAATTTTTCTTTTAGTGGTTAGGAAGAAGGCAAAAGAAGGCTTTGCTTGAAGCTCTGGAGAAAATCAAGGCTGGTAAATATTATTACTATTTTTGGAATACAAAGAAACTTTACTTTTTTGTGATAAATAAATAATTATTCTTTCTATTTTGTGTGTATGTTATTTGTTTATTTTGCAGAGTTGATGATTTTAGGATTCATTTCACTGTTATTGACTTTTGGGCAGAATTACATTGTAAGAATATGTATTCTTGAAGAAGTTGCAAACAAAATGTTGCCATGTCCACATAAATATAGTAATATAGGTGATGACAAGAAATCAAGTAGTGAAGTGGTAAATGTTAGGAAACTTGTGTCTTATGAAGGTAGATTTTTAGCTGCTGATACTCCCTCCTTTAAATGCAGCAGGAAGGTAATTAACCATCTTTTTCTCTTTTTTAGTAATATATTTAAGTATTGTTTACTCATAAAAGTATGTAAATGATAATGGTATATTGATTTATCACATTTATTTGAGAATTTGTTATAGGGGCATGAACCTCTTTTATCTATCAATGGATTGCACCAGTTACACATCTTCATATTCTTCCTAGCTGTCTTTCATGTGCTTTATAGTGCTATCACAATGCTTCTTGGGAGACTTAAGGTTTGTTTCATCCTTTATATTTGTTTGGATAAAGAATTTAGTTAAGGGCTTATAGCATAAGTACTTATGTGTAAACTATTTCTCTAATAAAAAATGAAATAAGTCATACTATTGTCGTATAAGTTATAACTTGTTTTCATAAATTATCCTAAAGAACATATGAAAATAAGTTGAAAAACAAATTATGAACATGACACAAACTGTTTCCGTAAACTCTATCAAATAGTATCACAAGTGCTTATACTAGTAGATAAGCTTAAATCAGCAAATCCTAACAAGTCCATAGTGGTGAGATATATAATGGATGAATAGTTTTCTTTCTATAGATACGTGGATGGAAGGCATGGGAGGAAGAGACTTCAACTCATGGTAAATGAGTTCCTTCCAACAATGCATGTGCTTTCCAATTCATTTTCCAGTGTAAAAAATTAATATATTTTCAGTTTTACTAGTATGTTTTATCTTTGAATTTGAAATAATTACATGAAACCTCATCAAGCCTATGTTGATTATTTAGTAGTACTATTTTATGTGTGTAGATGCTGCAAAATTTAGGCTCACACATGAAACATCATTTGTAAGAGCTCATACCAGTTTTTGGACAAGGATTGCTATCTCCTTCTATATTGTGAGTCTCATCTTACTAATCTGTTTTTTTATTTTCATCTTTTAATTTTTTACTTATTTGAGGCTAAGATTTGATTTTATCAATGCATCATGGATATGTTACATATAATGTTTGATAAAAAAACAGAAAAATGGTACTTATTTGTTCTAATTTCTAATTTCAGGGTTGCTTCTTTAGACAATTTTATAGGTCTGTTCGTAAGGTTGATTACCAAACTTTGCGCAATGGATTTATCAGTGTAAGTAATTGTACAATCCTCATTGTACAAAATACTATCATTACTAAATTTCTATTATGAATATAGTTTTATATATTAGTTGCGGTCGTGGTTGCGTTGCAATCCTTGATATTGCGAACAAATGTAGTTGCAGATACCTCAAAAACTTTTATGTTGCGGTCGTAGTTGCAATTGTGAACTATAATTCAAATTATTATCTACTTTTTTTTTCTGACAGTTAAACTATGTATAGGTCCACCTAGCTCCTGGAAGTAAATTTAATTTCCAGAAGTATATCAAAAGATCATTAGAAGATGACTTCAAAGTAGTTGTAGGAGTAAGGTAACATTTTTCTGTCACAATGTATTTGCATATCAGCATCATATAATGTATAGTTTTTCATAATATATTTGAAAAAAATGCTCAATTTTGGATCATTATGTTTTTACAGTCCTGTTCTCTGGACATCAGCTGTAGTTTTCCTGCTCCTAAACATTGATGGTGAGAAACTATATTCTTAATTGAGTTCTATGGAATTTATTAACTCTGCAATTGAAAATTTTAATTAAATTAAAAATGACAGTTGCTTAATCTTATATAATTTCCAGGTTGGCGTACTCCATTATGGGCATTCTTAATTCCAATTATTGTAAGTATATTATGTTATCAGTAAGAAATGACACTATTTAGATAAACAACTTAATTAGACGCATTTGGTATAAATATTTATCATACAAGTATTTATATACAAACTATTTTTATAATTAATGATAAAGGACAAAATAAAATCATTTTTTTTCCATATAAATTATAAACTATTTTTAGAAGCTGCGTTGAGAAGCTTGTGCAATCTTCTGAATAGTCTCACAAGTGTTTATATCCAAGCAATTCCTATAAGCCATTTAATTTGTTGCAGATAATTTTGGCGGTTGGAACAAAACTTCAAGTAATATTAGCAAGGATGGCTCTTGAAATAACAGAGAGACATGCAATTATTCAAGGAATGCCTCTTGTTCAAGGATCAGACAAATACTTTTGGTTAGATGAACCTCAGTTAGTTCTTCATCTTATCCATTTTGCTTTGTTTCAGGTATTATTAATTCAATTTATTTCCTTTTACCACAATATCAAACAAAACACAATGTACAACTACTAAAATATATTTATTTTATTAAACTTCTAAGTTATAAACTAACTAGTTAATTGATTTTCTTATACCTGCAGAATGCATTCCAAATTACATATATATTGTGGACATGGGTATTGATCCTTAATTGCACTTTAATCTTAAATTATTTTTGCTTTCCATATAGTTTTGAATAATGAGATAATAATTTCTTTATTTGCAGTATACTTTTGGGCTGGAAAATTGTTTCCGTTTGGGCTACAAACTTGCCGTTATAAAAGTTGCTTGCGGGTAATTTGTAGTCTAAAACTATCTTGCAATAATATAATATAATATAATATATGATTTGTCTAAAGAATAATTTTATGTATTTCACTAAAAATGGTAATGCATTTCATACTTTGATTTTAAGCTTTCTAATGGGGTTTGCAGGGTTGTGATGCTATGCCTCTGCAGCTACATTACCCTTCCATTATATGCTCTTGTGACTCAGGTAGATACTTGTTTTAATTCCTTAATTGAGGTTTTTATTGGGTGGCATGAACTTAACAAAAGTAATCACATATAATAAGTTAAGTTCCAACTAAATTTCTACTTTTTATTTGGACTTATTTTTCACTACATATTATTTTCAAAAATAATACTAACAATATACTTTTAACACACATTTTTCAATACATTTTTTTTGATTGTTTAAAATTCACATGAGTTCCATAAATTCATATGCTACCCACATGATATAGTGAGATCTATGTGAATTTTAACCAATCAAAGTAAATATTTTAAAAAGTGTGTTAAAGAAAATGACGTTATCACTCCTCTCATTTTCAATTAATGATGTGAAATTACATTTAATTGTCTGACATTGTTAATTTAAATCAGAAACATCATACTAAAAACTTTGTTCCAACCTTTTTTCTTAATTTCATTGATTAGATGTAAATATATTCTTCTTAAATACACTATTTTTAGTCTAAATTAACAATATCACATCATCAAATTCTAATTTCACATAGTAGATAAATATGACACATCATAAAGAAAAATAAATATCAAAATGGATCGTACAAAAGTTAAAATAGAAGTAAAAAAAAGTTATATTTGAACATTAATGTATAGTATCACACTATTTGTACTTGCATGTTATGAACTAACATATGAAATTGGTCTAATTGACCACAAAAAATTGCAAACAAATGCACAGATGGGTTCAAGGATGAAGAGATCAATATTTGATGAACAAACATCAAAGGCATTAAAGAAATGGCACATGACTGTGAAAAAGAAACATGTAGGAGAAGTAGTAAAGCTTGGAAAGTCAACTATATTAGGAACCATTGATGGTAGCAACATTGGATCAACAATGCAGTCCCCTGGACCAGCACTACACCGTTTCAAAACTACTGGACATTCAACTCGCTCTTCAACTTTTGAGGATCAAGTTGAATATGAATCTGATAATGAATTGGAAAAAACTAACTTGATTCTAAGAGTTGATCAACTAGGAGAAGAAGATCATAGGCATCATAGTGAGGGAGAAGCTAATAATGAAGATGAGTTAACTTTTCTCAAACATGCTATTAAAAGTTGAGTTTTATTAATAATTGGTGTAAATATATATATATATATATATATATATATATATATATATATATATATATATATATATATATATATATATATATATATATATGTTTTACACAATATCTAGTTTTAGTACATCATAATATAACTTCACACAACTTATTTATATACTTTGGTAAAATAGTGAAATATTATTAAATGTTTATGTAAAATTATTTATAGTGTTGGTCCATGTAACTAAATTGTGATTGAATGTCTACTCTATAACAAAATGTGATTGTTAGGTGTTCAAATGTTAATGTTAAATGAGTTTTTTTTATTGTTTGTATTTGTAGAAACAGAATTATATGTGACATATTTTATATATATATAAAAAAGTCTTTTTTTTTATTATGAAATTTTATTATTCTAAATTATTATTCATCGTTCTATACGTAGAGTTAAATTGTAATGTAGAAACATATCAAATTCTCAAAATAAAGACTAAATTCCAAACAGAAATATAAATTATATATTTAATTATATCTTATTTATTTATTTATTTGCATATACCTTCTTACAAAATTTAACACTTTCTAGGTGATAGTAGTTTTGAACTTGAGGTTGAGGTGATGATTAGACTTGTATAATATTTTACATTCTAAATGAGATGTTGGTAATGGAAACTTCACCGTTGCTTTAAGTTCATGCTTATAATTTTAATGCTTTAGAACCATGCTTGGCAAAGACTCAACTCGTTAGAGTATTTCAAATGATCCAATCTATTCTAAATTCGTTAGGCGAAATTCACTAAAGCCACCTCCCTTTTATCTATATCTTACTCTAATAGTGAACTAAAATATCAAATCATTTCATTTTTTGGTTAGATGATAAAACTACATTTCTCCTGCTTAAAATGGTTTAGCAAGTTAAGATTGAGAAAACATATTTTGACTTTTCCACTAAACTATTCATCTTGTGAGCTTTGACAGGTACCTTCTCATGTCTCATCCTATGGATATTGTAACAATCTTCTAATGGACTTTTATATATTCTCCACCATTAGGAGTTCTCAAAGCATTTTATCTTTCTTTTAGATGTACGTTATCTTTTGTCTTTAATTATACACTCATATCTTTATTTTTATGTGGTTGAGCAAACATCTAAACAAACAAGACCCAAATTTCTTTTTCTTCAACTGTTTTATCTCTGGAAAGATATGTGTTGTTTTTCAACTAATCATTCTTCACAAGATTCAAGTGATTATCCCTTTAAATTTAATAGACGACCTTTCGCGAGTACCTCCAGATTTTTGTCACTCTTAAGGACCCAATCGCATGTGACACAACTTTTTAGATGTTTAATTCAATATATATTATTTGTAAAAAAATTATAATTTACAAAAAACAATGTTTAATTATAAAACTTATTACAAAAGGAATTACTTTATATATATATATTATTGAAAATATTTCAAATCTTGATAGCACTTAACTTTTGATTTGTGTATGTTATAGATTGAGTCATGTTTAATTTTAATTTTGGAGAGGTTAAAATCAATTATGGAGTTGTAAAACTAATTTTGATATATTTAGATGTTGTCTAGTAGAATTGATTATACCTCTAGAATTGATTCTAAGTTGAAGTCATGATTTGCAGCTTTTGAGTCCAAACATGATTTTTACATTGAAATTTATTATTGAACTCGCTTTTACCTAAATATATTCAAATATAAATCACTTCACATTAAACTCAATTTTATTACTGCAAATGCACGTTGATTGATTGATTAATCTAACATACTCTCACACCTTCTTACATCCTACATCGACAATAGCTCCTAGAAGAGTATTTCATAAATGAGTGAAAATTATCAGAACTAGATTTCAACCCGTGCGTTGCGCAAGTGTTTTGAGATTTATTTTCAAAAAATTAGTAAGCATTAGAAATTATATAATACATATAATTTATAAGTCTCCTTTAGAATTAATCATTCATAAGTCTCATTTTTCATTTTGCTTCATGAACTAACACTCGTATTAAACAAACATTGTATCTTAGTAACATAAGTGTAATGACTTAGATATCAAATCAAACACAATAGTTGTATTTACAATTTTATTTTACACAGTTTTATTTGTAAATATCATTTCAAAATAATAATAGTTAATTAGATGTATGAATTATAGGGAAGGAAATGGACAATAAGGTGCTACTCACGTCACAAAAGAATAACTTGAATGAAAGATAACATAAAAGTTATGTAACTAAATATTAAACATAAAATGGAACAAGCATTTCCGGTGGTTAACAATCCCTTGTGGAAGAAGAAGATGATCATGAAGGAGAAAAATATACTAAAGTCAATAACTCAAATGAATATAAACATCAATTGCATTTCATCAAACACAACAAAACAATTTTGTTATTCTCAAAGTGGAGAGGAAGTTAGCGTAAAAAATATTTCATGTCTCGAGGTTGTGGTATCATGTCTTCTTAAATCTTGGTTCAACAAAAAAAAAATGATAGATATTTAGACTTACATTAGAAATAGTTACAAAGTAAATTCACATTTAATAAATGATAAATAAATAATAGATAAACGTTTATTGTATTATGAGCTATTATTAATGTTTAATTATTGTGGAATTTTTTTTATTGATGAAATAAAATGTAATAGATGAAATGAAATTGTATATTATATGAACAATTAAACAAATAAGTGAAGTGACACAAATAAAATTATGCAACATAAAATATGATAAAGTGTCAAATAAAAGATTTAAAAATTTACTTTAATATATTATAATACATCCTTCTGTCCTGAACTATGTAAATATGTACTTGAATTGTGTTTATGCATGCAAGTTTGCATTTATGTAATAACTTAACAAAAAGTGACATTATCTAGTCTATTCTATGAATTAGTTATAGCATCACGTTCAATAATGCTTCCAGAAACATCTCATAATATAATTAAATGTATTAATTTTTATTAAATTATTTATATTATATATTTGTTTCTTATAAAAAAGATAAGAGATAATATAATATATTTGTTTATTAAAAAAAAATCATAGAGATTTGCAGATTTTTGTGCAGTGTCACCTCTCCACTACCTAACATAGAAAGAAAGAAAATGTCACGTTGGCTTTAGCCTCTATAGATTGAAACATTATTATTAAAACATTAGTTTGAAAACGAAGTGAGAGCAGACATATCACATGTTGAAATGAGGCTAAGTGGATATTGCCAATCTCACTCATCAAAGTGGAAAAATCCTTCAAAAGACGCACTCTACTTTGGGTGCATCCCTCTTCCCCTTTTCTTTCATGTCATAGCACATAGATTTCGTTATTTTGTGGGACATTACATTTTATTTTATTTTATTTTTTATTAAAAATAACTTATATTCATTCATTTAAATTAAAATAACTAAACTTCTATCCTTGCATTTATTACAACTTCTAAATAAATGAAAATCTTGCATGTGCAGTCAAATAGTCAATTTGTTGCTATATGACATATAATTTTAAAGTGATATATATAAGTTTGTTACAAAACATACTTTTATATCCACGCATATATAATTCTTTTGACACTTTTTGTATTATATATTGCAACACTTTTTGGCAGAGATTAAAAAGCAAATGTATGTATAGTGTGAGGTTATGATCAATCGGTCAGAAACCTTTAACAGAACACATTTGTTTTGACATTATACATATGTTAAGAGTCTTATTGATCATCATGTGGATTAAGTAATTAATTCAGTAATTAATCTTTTTTTTAAATCATATTAAATACACATGATTAATTAATTTCAAATATATTTTACATAAGCTTTTCAACCTAGAAAATAGAAGAAAGCTCAATAAAAATTATACCATGCAAAAATATGATATATTTGAAGTTTAAGCGCACATTAGACTCGGAAAAAAACATCAAAAAAAATTAAGAATGAGGAGATATTAAGTACAACCAAAATACTATGGAGAATTGTACTTAAGGTCTCGGAGGAAGAGTTGATTTTTCGATGGAGAAGATGGCAATTTTTTATTGGAAATTTATGAACAATATTATTTGGAGGTGTGCACTTAAAGATTTGGACGACAAATATTTTTTCTTTCTAAAGTAGATGAATAAATTATAATTATATAATAGATGGAATGTAATAAATGTTTTTAGTTGAATGTAAATTTATTGTTATCAATTTGGTTGAATTATTTATTATGTGCAATCAATTCAAACTATCATAAAAGTTATTTTTTTCCTTTGTTTCTCCAATAAAAAAACTGAAAAGTTTAATAATATTTTAACTTTAATGAGAAACCGAATTCGGCCGGAATGATGGGTTAATTAGTCTTTAGATTATGACATTTCCTTGAACAAAATTCCCTGTAGTTGTTTGAAGTGAGAATTATATCTTCTTCTCATCTTTATATATTAAATTTAAATATTATTTTAGTCATTCTATTTTATTTAAAATTAATTCTTATTTTTAAAATTGAGTTTTTTTGTCTTCATGTTTTATAACTTATGAAATTTAATTGATCCCTTCTATTTTGTATGATGTTGCATGTTTAAATATGACGTAGTAGTGATGTGACACACTTGAATTTGATAAAATTGAATCAATATCATTAATCAATATTCATTTTTTATTTTTTATTCGATATAATTTCACGAACGCTTTTGTTATTAACAACATACACGCATATTTACGAAGAAAAACATAAGAAAAATGAATATAATTATATTTTATTTAATCCATTTGTATTATCACTTCCATATTATTAGCGAACATATCTCGTCATAAAAAATGAAGAGAACTAATAAAATTACATAAATTGTAAAATAGGAGAATAAAAAATCTAATTTTAAAAAG
>JBBPBP010009780.1:6563432-6597628 GCA_037974735.1 Cicer chorassanicum
AACCTAAAAAAACACTTATAAACAAATGAATTGTTATAAACGTGTCTAATTATGTAATTGTTTTTTTATAAATAAATGTTTTTTAATCATAATATAAATACCATATAATGTATAATACGTATTTAGAGATGAAAAAAGACCACAACTAAAAAAATAAGATAAAATAGTGTTTAAATAATTATATTTATTATAAAAATGTATTTTCTCTAACCATTTGTGTTAAACAAAAATGAGTTTCTCATATTTATTTTTAATAAACTGCGTTTTATTACCATTTTACGTTATTTTTCATCACATTCATTAAAATAGAAAATAACACTACCGCTGCTTAATTTAATTATACATTTATTTTGCAAATATTTTTACTTGCAGACCATGTTTTAAAACATACAACTTCAAAGTGTAGTTCAAGTTCTGCACTTCAATTAATATTGTTTTTAACTTTGCAAAAAATATATTTTTTAAGGATGAGCTCATACTCTCATATTGTGATTTTCAATTTCTATCAAATCTGTGTGTTTCATTCAGTCCCTTCTTGGGGTTTCTGTAATCTTCTATTTTGATACCTTTGGTCATATTCTACCTTCTCAAGTATAATACATAATGATAATATTAACATAGTAAATGTTAGCATCACACAGGGTCCATAGCTCAGTGGTAGAGCATTTGACTGCAGATCAAGAGGTCACCGGTTCGAATCCGGTTGGGCCCTTTTTGTTATTTTATTTTGAATGTTTTTTGTAATTGTTAATTGGTAGTAGTACTTTTTTGTTACCTAAAGATAAATGGTTTTTTGTTATTTTATTTTGAATGTTTTTTCTAATTGTTAATTGGTAGTAGTACTTTTTTGTTACCTAAAGATAAATGGTAGTATTTATTTAATTAAGATCGTAGCTAGACAATTTTTATCAAAAAATAATGTCATAGACATCCAAATACCAAGTCTAGATAGTCTAATATATTTTAGATTAAATAATGGTTTAATCCGTTAGTAAAAATGTGACACTTAAGCTAATTTCTTAATTTTTTTTATAAATAATCCTTAAAAATTATCAAGTTGGACACATTATTTCTTAACAAAAATATACAATTAAAATGTCAATAATAGGTAAAATTAATAATATATCCTAAATTTTTCTTTTTCTGTACGGTATAAATTTAGTTATTGATTCAATATCTTAAATTTGTTAAATAATTTTAATTTTAATGTATCTCAATGACGTATCAAATAATCTTAAATTTTTATAAAATTTTATATAAATAATTTATTGATATAATCTTTAAATTTAAAAGTGTGTTTTGTAAAATATGTATCAAACAAAAAAAAAAGTTATTGAGAGTGACTAAAAAAAGGTTATTAAATGATGCAACATTTGCAAAATTTATCCTCATTCTCTTTTAAAGTGTAAAAACTTAAAAGTGGCTGCACATGTTTTAGTGATTCGGCTGATGCCAACATAATTGAAATGAATTGGTTCATATTCATATTGAAGTTCTTGCACACATACAAAATTAGAAACATAAACTCATGTCATAAATGTTTATTGAATTAATACTTAAGTGTTCGTGCTAACATCTCCTCATTTTAAAGTCGTGAAGTCTTATAAGCAGTCTCATCTTAATGGCTTAGGAAGTTATGTTTTAATATAAAAAATTAGAGTTTTAATAAAAATTATAGTTATAATAGTTAAAAATTATTTCAAAATATTAAATTTTTACCGAATGAAACACTAAAAGTTTAAACTACTTTATTTAATTTCATCAAAATAATTAAATTGTAAATAATATTTAAATACAACTTAAAGTTAATATTAACATTCTAACTATTTAAAAAGAGTTATCATTT
Source organism: Cicer chorassanicum (assembly GCA_037974735.1). Taxonomy (NCBI): domain Eukaryota; kingdom Viridiplantae; phylum Streptophyta; class Magnoliopsida; order Fabales; family Fabaceae; genus Cicer; species Cicer chorassanicum. The sequence continues at coordinate 6,565,279 of JBBPBP010009780.1, forward strand.
TAACACTTTTTAAAACAAATTCATAACTTTCAAATATATTACCAAATAATCACCTTTGAAAATAAAATAATTACATATTTTTAATCACATTTCTTAACTTTCAAATATATTACCAAATAATATATCAAAAGAAAAACTAAATAACAACGTTTTTAATTTTTTTTTTTCAAAACAAACTTCTTAATTTTATGATATTTTTTTGTAAACTCATTTACATACTATGATTTTTTTTTTGTAAACTAATTTACTGACTAAAAATTCTTGTTGAGTCCACAATTAATTTTTTTCTCTACAATAAATTAAATCTTATTAAACTTTAGTGTTTTTATATTCTATGAATTTTTTTAAATCAATATACCATAATTATTATAAATAAACAAAAATTGAAACCTAGTAATTTTAAGGACGTGTGTAATAGTCCAGATTACACACAACAATTACGGTACTTATAAGCTAGAGTGTCTCCGATGGAAGTATTTTTAACTAACAGGCACCACAACCTGTTAGCTACCTCCATTGGAGAATGAAAATGTATAATAGAGATTAAAACTTTATATAAACATTATATTTCCTATATGATACACCTACTCCACCATTAAAAAAATATTTTATTGCACTTTTGATATTTTTATTTTTATTAATTTACAGAGTTGATCCTTTTATTTCAAAAGTCAACAATTTTAAATGACGATTTGATATATTTTAAATGATGTGATATACAATTTTATGATATAGAACTATTTAGATGTATTAATTATTCATATGTCATTAACTAAAATACAAAAATGAAAAAAAATCGAAGTTGAAAGTTAAGTTTTTAGATGATTTTATTGTGAATTGATGAATGTTAATAATTTTACATAATTGTATCATATGTCATGTTATTTAAACTATATTACATCGTTATTTTTTAATTAAAAACTCATAATCAGCAATAAAAAATGTCATATTTTAAAATACGGAGACCAATTTCGTAAATTGATAAAAATAAAAAAACTCAAACTACAATTAAACCTAAAAAAACATCATAAAGATAGAGATATATATAAATTAAGATTATCAATTCAAAAAACACTATTCATATTTTGTCTCCCATTTTGGAATATCAATTTTAGAATATACATTGATGTATTATATTTCTTTAATTTAATAATGATATAAAATTTAAAATATATAAATAATTGATACAAATGTCATATTTTTTGGTTACAATACAATTTCATATGAATTAATAATTAAATAGATTTTCATACTAAAAAAAATGAAAAACATAACTATGCCGCCGAATCAACGTACGAAGTACTTATTCGAATCCTCTTAAATGAATTTCATCATATTTAATTGATAATAAATAAATTAGATATTAAAAACAGAAATAGTTAAATTAAATGATGTGTATTTTGAAACCACTATCATTAAATAAGAGATGAATTATTAAGTTTTGTTTTATACTTTCATTTAAAAAAACATATAAGTTAATTTTACTTATATTTTATTTTGGAGAAAACTTTTTTTCTTTTGCTTGGACTTTTGTACCATTCATAACTAGTTCTTTATATATATATATATATATAGTTTGTTTTTTTTTAATAAAATTTTGAGCCAAGAGTTTGTTAAAAAATTATTTTTTTCCGCTCATCTAAAAAATTATAGGCTTAATTGCAGTTTTGATCTATATATTTATAATGATTCACGAAATTGGTACTCCTATTTTAAAAATCGACAGTTTTTGTTACTCTCTCAGATTTTTGAACTAAAAAATAAAATTTAATATATTTTAAATGACGTGACAAACAATTATATGATCTCAGATTTTTGAACTAAAAAAATAAGATTTGATATATTTTAAATGACGTGACATATAATTATATGATATAGAATCATCTAAATACATTAATTATTCATATGTCATTAATTAAATTAAAAATATAAAAAATTCGAAGTTAAAATTTAAGTTTTTATGACGTTTTATTTCAATTTCATGAGTATTAATTACTCTACATCATCGTATCACATGTCACGTTATTTAAAACATCTTACGTCAGCATTTTTAGTTAAAAAATCAGATTGAGAGATCAAAACTGTCGATTTTTAAAATAAAAGGACCAATTTTGTGAATTAGTATAAATAAAGGACTAAAACTACGATTAAATCAAAATTATAATAATACAAAAACAGTTGTTTTTTATTTAGAAAAAAAATAATATTTTATGATCAAGCAATTTTCGAAAGGCCTCAGAAGTTCCAGCAATATGGGGGCATTGTTTGACTAGTAAGATTAAGAAGAATCAGATTCAACTATACTTGTGTCACTTTTACAACCTCTAATTTTGTTCCTTTCTGTTCCTACAAAAACCACAAAGGATCAAAACTCACCTTTTTTCTCAATCTAAACACGTGAGAGTTTAGTGAACGAATAAATGGACCTAACTGGAATGTGACTTTTACACTTAACAAACAAGTTTCATATTTGTGTCATGGCGGCCATGGAAGGAAGAATCTGTGAGGAATTAACGCCAAGGTATTATGCCCTTTGTGCTATTGGTGGAATGCTAAGTGCTGGTACCACTCACCTTGCTACCACTCCTCTTGATGTTTTGAAAGTTAATATGCAGGTGCATTTCAATTTCATCTTTCATTAAATTCTTTGTTTTATAAACTATGTTTGATTATTAGGTGTTGGAAATGGGGAAGTGGAAAATATTGAATTTTTTAGGTGCCCTTTTATGTATGAGGATGATTTTGCACCCTAATGTTTAGTAACAGGATATGTAGAAAAATAGATTTTTTTGGGGTGCCCTTTATGTCTGAGAATGATTTTTCACACTAATGAACAAAAAAATGTGGAAAAATTGAATATTTTTGGCTACCCTTTTTATGAATTAGAATGATTTTGTACCCTAATGTTTAGTAACAAAATATGTGGAAAAACATATTTTTTGGGGTACCTTTTATGTTTGAGAATGATTTTTCACACTAATGAACAAAAAAAGGTGGAAAAATTGAATATTTTTGGCTAACCTTTATGAGAATGATTTTTCACCCTAATGCTTAGAATTGATCATGTTGTTGGTTTGATCATATTTAATGGGGGAAGTGATGTTACATGTAGGTCTACCCTATTAAATATTACAGTATTTCCACTTGCTTTACTACCTTATTGAGGGAACAAGGGCCTTCTGTCCTTTGGAGAGGTTGGACAGGCAAGTTCTTTGGCTATGGTGCTCAAGGAGGATGCAGATTCGGTCTCTACGAATATTTCAAGGGGGTTTACTCAAATGTATTGGTAGATCAGAACAGGAGTCTTGTGTTCTTTCTTAGTAGTGCGTCTGCTGAAGTGTTTGCCAATTTAGCTCTATGTCCATTTGAAGCTGTTAAAGTCAGGGTTCAAGCACAACCTAGTTTTGCTAAGGGCTTGATTGATGGCTTTCCAAAGTTATATGCAACAGAAGGCGCACGAGGGTAAAGAAAGGTTCCATACATTAGTTTCCTACTTGATATGCATCTATCTGTCTTTAGGAGATGATTTTGATTATTTATCTTCTATTTTATGTACTGCTTGCAGATTCTACCGTGGACTTGTTCCACTTTTGGGTCGAAACCTTCCATGTAATTTCATAATCTCTTGAAACTTTATTTAATCTTGCACTAGTTAGGGCTGTAAACATGAACACTATTTTCACATCTTTATGCTGGCTGCCATTCTATCTAGTGAAATCTTCCACCATATAATTGTATGCTAAAAAATGATCAAGTTTTAGGTCTTACTTTCCTCTTTGGTATATGTTTCTGTTTCTTTATCATTCCTGGTCTATTTAATTTCTGGAAATTTTTTCTTTTTGCTGAATCATTATATAAGTATTCACATGCTGAGGTCCAAGTATCTATTTGATTGATCAGGTTATAGGCATTAGTTGCCTGTTGATCAATAAAATAACAAAAGATTTTGAATGTTAATATAAACATTAATTATTTTAAGCTAAGCATGCTACGTATTCAGTTTATTCTTTTGGATTATGTTGTAAATTACTATTATGTTTCCTGTGACTAGGTTCTTGTAATAATAGTTAAATAGATGTTGAATTATTATAAATAACAATAGACTTCTTTAAAGCCAAGCATGCTGAGTAATCGGTTTGTTCTTCTTGATTATGTTGCAATTATTTTTTGTAACTATGTTCTTGCGATGATTAAATAACAACATACATTGGGAATATTTTCTTGTAATACTTAAGTCTATAACTCTTGCATTCATCATAGAACTGAATATTAAGTATCCTGTTTTTTTGTTGTTGGACAGTTTCCATGGTTATGTTCTCAACGTTCGAGCATACTGTTGATTTCCTGTATAGTAATGTTGTCAAAAGAAAAAAGGAGGAATGTTCAAAAGCTCAACAACTTGGTGTGACATGTTTAGCCGGATATACCGCTGGATCTGTTGGTAGTTTTGTTTCTAATCCTGCTGACAATATAGTAGCTTCTCTTTATAACAGAAAGGCCGATACTCTAGCTCTGGTATTTGCTTCTTCGCATTTGGTTTACGATACTTCCTTCCGAGATTGAAGGCGTTGTACTAAATGTGTTCCGCTTATTTTATGGCAGGCTATCAGAAAAATTGGTCTAGCCAATCTATTTACCAGGAGCCTTCCTATTAGAATGTTGCTAGTTGGTCCTTCGATAACTTTGCAATGGTTTTTCTATGACACTATCAAAGTTTTATTTGGACTGTAAGTGCATTACTTCCTCAACTCTTAAGTAATATTTATTCTTTTGTAGTATGTTCTGTAGTATTCTGCTGTTTTGTTTAATTATTATTTATCTATGGACAAAAACAAAGGAAAACAGCAAATTAAAGAAAGATATACTCAATTAATGATTTAATGAAATTTAGTCTGAAATAACTGTAATAAATTTCTGTACATGAAGTCTGGAATCTCTGGATTTAAGATATTGATTTTTTTGTTTGAATGAGAACCTTAATGTTAGAGGCAAGGTAGCCAAAATTGAGATTTTACATTGGATCCGAAAGGGGGGTGGAGATCGTAAATTGTGGTATCGTAACTTCCTACAAAATTGATAAAATTCATCTCTCCGTGATTCAAGAAATCCAAGAAAAAAACAGGCTTAATAAAGCATAAATAAGAAAAAACCTTTCAAACACTTAGCAAACTTAAACTCAAAATCCACAAGTCATACATAGCGCAAGTCAGAAATTAAGGCAGAGGTGCGCAGGGGAGAGAAGGTTTAGAATAGAGAGAGAGAAGAAAGATAGGTTTTCTTGCAACCAGGTTGCAGAACTCAACCCACAAAAATGATTGTTGATTGAGCACCACGCTCTTACTGATCTTGCCGAAAGTCGTCTACTGTTATGGATCCTACATATAAGCACTATGATCCTACCAAATTGCAAATCACGGGATCCAGAGATTGTAAAATCATGCGATCTTACACGTAAGATCACAATTTGACTAGAGCTAGAAGATATGAAAAAGTATTGTAGTATCTTGATATTATAAATTTATAGTAGAGCATATTTTATCTCCTAAGATAATTTTCATATTTCTTAGACATTATCATGACTTGTTTCTTTATTTATTTAGGATTTGAGTCTTGTATTAAAAGTAAGCGTTAGTGTTTAGTCTTTTATATCAAATCATTATCATCAATCATATTAAACCATATTCATATTACAAGGTTCTTATTGTTTTCCCCAAAGTCTGAAACTACTAAAATTTTAAAACACTATTCTTCTTGTCGACCATGTCTACATTCTGACTTTTTTTATGTCTCAATTTTTCTCTTTGTTCTTGTTTTGGAGCTCTCTTCCGTTATGTCATCCTCGTGACTTGTTTTGAAGTTATCCTCCTCTGTGTGATCTTTACAGCATGTTGATAATATATCATTTGTCATCTCATATTTGCGGCTTTTTAAGAATCTTCCAGTTGCAGTTTGACATTGGTATTGTCTCAGTTGTAGTATAGCATTGGTATTTTTGTCTCTGCCATTTTGAAACTTTTTTTTTTTTTTTTAATCTTAGTTGTGGTTTGGCACAGATTTCTCGGTTCTAGCTGCATCTGTCGTAGCTGTAGTTTGGTCTCTCTTGTTCCATATGCAATTTGGCCCAAATAAATTTCAAAATCAAATTATATTATTTGGTAATTTGTCACTTTCAAAAAAGTACATTTGTAACAAGCTTAAATCAATGAGCTTTAACTTTAGGGGTATTGTTGGAAGATATGAAATATCTTAAAGTATCTTGATATTATCATAGAGTATCTCAAATTATCTTATATGATTGATTACTTTCTAATCTTATAGCATCTTAGATTATCCTTTAATTCATATTTCTTTGTTCTTATCACGGTTTCTTTCTTTATTTAATTAGGATTTGGGGTCTTGTATCAGTATTGTTGAGAGTCCCACAATGAATGTGACATGTCCTGAAAAGTATTTATAAGTGAGATTACAAGTCGATTTTGTGGGATCGAATTAGAAGATCCAAACTAAATTTCTAAGACGGTATCAGAGTATCTAAATCCGTTATGCCATGTGTTATTGGGTCATTCGAGTCACGCTTCAGATGTTCAATCCTAGACATGAAAAATTAGTGAAAGACATTCCTCACTTTACAAACTGGTTTCATTGGTTAAGTTAGACCTAACTCAAATTCTAAGAAGACTATATATAATGGTTAATGTTTAGTCTTTTTGTATCAAATCATAATCATCAACCATATTAAACTAAATTTATCATAATCCAAAGTATATATTAGGCTGTCTTGGGGGAAGGGGAGTCTGGGAGCTAATCATATTCATATGTGAATTGTTACAAAATGGAAAAGGTCTCTTTCTTACTCTATCATATTGTAATTAACAAATGCATTTGACTTACTGTGTTTTTATCACTTAAGTGACCTTAATAAACTGTAATGAAATGAGCATGGCAGGTCATGAAGCACCTTTAAATGACGAAGAATTTCCACCTTGGATTTTCTTTTCTAATAATGAGAATACACAGTTTTGTAACTACGAGCTATGATCCTTGGCTTTAATAAGACCTTGAACTGCCTTTATGACAATGTGGGGAGTGAATGAGAATGTTGACTTCACCTGATATGTGTTGCAACTAGCTAGCCTAAAGGCTTTGATTGTAGTTATCTGATTATATAAGCACTTGGGGAACTCTTCCTTAAGAGCTAGCTATCAAGGGGAAGAACCAAACCACTTAACTACTCCAGCAAGCATCCCATAATACTCGCCGTTATTGTTTGATCACCACGAATGTTATCTGATGATAAGTTTGCATAGTTGTCTTGTGCTATGCTTTAATGTAATAAAGAATTTTTAGGTTTATCTATCTAAGTTTTATGCTGTCTAGTAGTATTTTGATATTCTATTTGATTTGGAAAGCTCATAATCAACCGTAACGTGCCAAATTAATCTAAACATTAAAGGTATATACTCTACTTTCTGATTTTTATTTTTTTGAAACATTGCAGGCCAACTAGTGGTGAAGTTGCAGCTGACTTGGGAAGAGATAAGACAGGCTAGATTCAGAGAAATAGAATTCTGCAGTCACAGTTTTTTGCTGACTGTGTATGATTGCAAGTCATTTTATTGTATACACAGGAATAGTGTGCAGAAGTTTTGTTTTCTGTCACATTTTTTTGTCTTCTTAAATTTGTCATAATAGCATTTCATTAAGCTGGTAGAATATGGTTCCGAAAACTCAAAAACACTTGGATAAAATGGCACAAGTCTCTTCGATCTTAACTAGTTGTCTCGAGTTGAAGCCTGATTCTTGAGAGTACAACAATCAATGTCAAACTCCAGAGGTAGAGTTTCGCTATCCATGTGGTCCTATCTGACTTGAGAGATTACTCTTCGCAGTTGTGAATGAAACCATCTGTGTTTTGAACATCTACTAGCTGTAGTATACTAAGAGTTACAGAAAGAACAAAAAACTATAAGACTTATTAGCAGTGCTTGTGCTGGCAAGTTACCATTTTTGGTTTTGGCCATGTTTCTTGGTGTGCTCTACTCATTTTTATCTTATCTTGAATTTTGTTATCTACATATTAACATTATCTTGTTGGTGGTTTAAGTTATTATCAATGTTTTGATATTATTTGAGATGGTTGTTTCTAACATAAAGGAAAATAACATTTCACAATTCAATACATAGTGTAGACAGAAACATCCTTCTTTGCAAAAAAAATTAAATCTAGAATTGATTTATGGACAGTCAAATTTGTTTGTCAATGTCGACAATGCATATTTGGTTTCACGGTGACATGAGAATGCAAGAATCACAGTGAACCACCACAATTTTGACAGAACCAGTACTTTTGAGTTTTAACAAAATAGCAGGGTTACTATGAGTTTCTCAATCTCACAACTCAACCAAAATATACAATAAGTAAATGAATGATAGAGGAGACCATTATTTTCAATTGTAGGCAACAAGCAAGCTCATAACTCACGAGCTGACAAATGAGAGGAGAGAGATATGAAGAGGGGACACATTGTGTTGTCACCATTCACCAAATGTTCTTAAAAGCTCAGTGTGATTTGGTTTGTTATTCAAGGTGCAAAATCAATATTAGCTATGTGACATGTATTGTGTCATTATCAACTATGTTTTTTGTTTTAAAACAATGAGTTGGCCCCGCTTATCAATTGTCCTTTTTTAACTCCCAATTCATGATCATGTTCTGCCAAATTGTAGCCATAAGGTAGGATCATGGACCCAACTATCTCTCTCTCTCTCAACCCTCATGACAATGACACATACCTGAATGGTGAGAGGTGAGTAGCATAGAAAGAATTTGAATATCAAATGATTCAAATCCATGGTTTAAAAAAATTTAGTTCGGAAGTCTAACTCAACTTCTCAAAATCGATTTATAATACGTGATGTTGTTCGAGTTTTATATGAGTGGATAATATTATTTTCATTAATTGATTGATAGAATACCAAAAAGTCAAATTAAATTGGATTTAGAGATTAACTTGTTACTATAAAACTAATTTATAAAATAAGAATTGTTTAGCTTTATAAACATATTTTAGAGTGTATTTCTAGATTATCTGAAACTTTTTCATATACATATCACAAACTTTGTAACTTTTTATTTTATTTTATTTATTTGTTTATTTATTTATTTATTTATCTTACATGGGTACAAGACTATTTGATTTTAGGATCAAATAAAAAAAATAATTCAAAGGTAATTCAAATAACAATAAATATTTTGTATAAATCTTTAGTTGACGAGAGTTTGGTTAAATGTCCGTTCATTTGTAAGATTTTTGACTTTATAACTTCAAGATACGAAGTTCATATTTTCTTATAGATCTTTTGTAAAATAGTTATTAATACATAAATTAATAATAATTTTCTTTTTAAAAGTTAAAGAAAGAAATAAAAACAAAAGGTTTAGACAAAAATAACAAACAAAATAGTTGTATTTTATGTGATTTAATTTGTGCTTTTAACTTACTAACAAATATTGAATCTAGCAAAAGTTATTAATTTCCTACAATAGGATGAACTAAAGTTTGAAATTCAACTACGAAAAATACACATATTTAATATCCGATAATGCCTTGAATAAAATTATTATTATGTGCTTTTAACTCAAATAGCATTGGTTTTTGCCTCTTTGTTACCAAGCTAAATTCTTGAAATTTACTTAAAAGCTAAAAATTCAAACAAGTGTCTTGATGCTACAAAGTACTCAAAAGACCGTTGCAAATTGTTGCTTGGAATGTAGCTAAAAATATTGATTCCACAACTTCAATAAAAGAAAAAGACAGAAACATCCACACCTATCGAAATAAACCATCAAAATTGTGAATTAAGTTAGCATATCTTAGTAGTATTAATATAATATGATCCAATGAGGGAACAAAGTGTTGATAACAGTTATGCATCTGCATATACTCTCCTGGCAACCATATCATATTAATATCATACCTTTTATTAATATCATACTTGTAACTTACTTCTGATTATTGTTTTTGTGTGGGGCAATTCTAGGGACCATTAAATTTGAAAGAGTTTTATTTATTTTTATCTTACAAGAAGGTTATAAATTTCACTATAATTAACTCACATAATTCGGAGGTTTCGAATTTGAATCTGAGATAAGATGTTTAACTTAGCAATATTGATATTTATCAGTTAAATTATAATTTAAAGACAATAGTTTGATCTCTTTAAATTTAACTATCTTTAACTTAGAGAATAAAATTAAGTATATTGTTTTTTTTAAATATATATTTTTCTATTTGTTGTTTTCAAAATTCAGTAATATTATTTAACAATTTTTTAATATTATTATTCAATAAACATCTAAATTCCTCTTGCACAACACCACGAAATTACTAGCTAATCAGATCACAACTTGTTGCTAACTTAACTAATTATTTAATTTAATCAAACACATAAGCAAGCTAAATTTTCAACTAACTCTAATCTTATCCTATGATCAAGCTTTTAGATCTTTTAATGTTTCCTAATTATACCTGCACAAAATATCTTCTTTTGAAGATCTGCCACATTAGCTTGAACCTTTCCAACAACTATCCTTAATATAAAAACTCTTCAATATCATTTTTTCTGTTTGAAAAAATTGATTTGCTTATTGGTTCCGCCAGCGCATTGTGCAAACTGCAATGTGTTAGGATTGGAACAATTCATTAAACTCATTTAATTTGAATTAAATAATTGTTACGCACTTTTATTGATTAATTAAATATATTCATACTCTCTCATGTCTTTTATATCGTCAATTTGTAAAGAAAATTTTGTTTTTACTTATTTGTTGGTTTTTAAATTTTAAGATTATATATTTTTGTCAATTACTCTTTTTGTCTCACGATTAATATTATTTTTGTTCATTTCATGTATATTAAAAAATTAATATATATAAATAAAATAAAAAACATAATTATTTTATTAAATTATCATTTTTAATTATTTGTACGTCTGCAAAATTGAATTAATATTTGGATATAATGTATATATATTAATAATTGAATGATATACATTTACCTTTATAACGAAGAGAAAGAATAAATGGATGAGTGTACCGATAATAAAAAGTAAGTATATTAAATTAGATGTTATTAATACAATATTTATTTACTTATCAAAAGAAAAAGAAAAAACTAAAATATGTTTGATGGGTATATATTTTGTAGAGAATTTGTAGTAGCATATCATCAAATGTAACATGTATGATCCTTTCATATCATGCAATTAAACATGTTTGAATCAATTAAACTTAGGTGTCTAAAATTATGAAACGGCATCACATGTGTGTCTCAAGTTGGACAAATTAAGTGAATAAGAAGCACGATGTGAATCTATTGCTATTGGTTTGGTGTGTCCCACATGTGTGTGTGTTTGACATTTATATTTGGTTGATGGAAAGGAATTATCCTCTATCTTAGCTGCCAGGGTAATTAGGAAAAAGCTGTCTTGGTGATTTTTAGTATACTTTTTTTTCTTCTTCTTGGTAATGATTTATTGTATACTTTCCTTGGTAGAGGGATTCGTCTCCTTTATTGGATGATTTTGTGGACCCCTTTCATAAACTTAGAGGTTGATGATTCTTTTGATAATTCAGAAATTGATGTTTTAGTTCTTCATGTAAACCCAATTCCTAATTCTTGTTAATTTGGTTATTATCCATTGTGTTATTTGAATATTTTATATACTATGTATGTATGTGACACATGTGATTAGTTCGATAACTCTTTTTTAATAAAAAGAAGTTAATTAGTTGAATTTCAGACGCTCATCAGAGTTATAATAGATTAATTATTCACACTATGTAGACATTTAGATTTAGTTTGATATTCTTAATTATCGAACTTAAATTGAAAATATTGCATATGTGATGGGTATCATAAATTTGGACACATAAGTCTCTTTTATTTCTGTCTTTTTTTTATAAAATATTTCTATGTCTCTTATATTTTATATATTTTGCAACTTATAACATATTTTGAATATATAAAGAAAAATCTTATTTGATATCTTTGATGTTTAAGAATTACTAGTATTTTCCAATTATTATAAATTAATGACGTGTGATGTAACTTTCAAAGACTGGGCAATATTGGGAAGATTGAAAAGAACTTGAATTTGCCAAACTAATGCCATATTGACAAATAGTTGATTCTAAAAGTTTGGGTCACAGTCAACTACGGCAAAAATTTGGAAGAAATAGACTATTCCGTGTGATTAGTCTATTTTTAACAAATGAAATGATATTTTTCAAATTCTTTTCAGAATTGTACTAATTATAAAGATGTGTCCAAAGTGTGTAATTTTTTTTATTAAGGTCATCTCAATATGAGAGAGTTTAAAGACTCGTCTATTTTTATTTTTTAAATTTTATGTTAATTTTTTTTGTTGATATAAGAGAGTTTATAAAATAAACAATTGTCTTTATTTTTATTTCTAAAAACAATAAAAATATTAAAAAAATGTTCAAAAATATATCTTTATTATCTAATATTTCATGCTCTCTATAACAATATTTCACTTAAAATATCTCTTAACAAAATAAAATAAATGCACATTTAAAAAAATGATAACACAATATTTCCACAAAATAAATAGAACCTAAAGATATGGTAAGCTTATAAACAATCTCTTAGAGACCATTCAAAATGAGAACTACCATATGCATTTATTATTTTTTAAAAAATATATATATATATTTAACTAATACTATTAATTTATTTTAAAATATTTTTTAACAATATTTGAAAGATGAAAAATCAATACCGAACATTTCTATACACAAAATATAACTTAGTAACAATAGTCATGTTCCATGTAGTTTGATAAAAATAATTTTTATTTTATTTATACATTTTTCCTAAGATATAAAATGAATCAATTATATAAAAAGAAATGAGTATAATAGAGGGGTGGGGTCAATCTGTCTACAGAAGACAACAAAATGAGAGGGTAATCATTAATTACACAGTCCAGAAAAGAAGTCTAGTTTGCACCACCAGGCACCAGCTAGGCTTCTTCTGTACAACTACCAAAACTCCAAACCTTTATCCATCTCTTACTTAACAGTTAATGCTATTAAATATACTCCTATATATATTGACCCGACACTATATCACCTTTTTACCATTTAAGAATTACTCCCTCCAAAAACAAATATAAACAAAATTGTTTTTAAAAGTTTATATACATCCACATTTTAAGATATGATTATTAACATGTCAAAAAATGTCTCCAGCTGCCCACGTGATTAAATCAACCAAGATGCCTTGGTAAGCAATTAGCTAATCAAGATTGTGACAATGATTCATGCATACAGTAACCTCTTTTTCAATGTTATTAATAGTCCTTTCATATACTATTCAATTTCAAGTCAAGGAAATTTCAACTTTTTGTAAGATGAAATGACTGTAACTTTGAATCACTTAACAATGGATTGAAGGTGCAATTATACATACAGACATAAACATGGTGTAGTGTACATAATCACATTCAGTTTCTCTTCATAATCTCTATTTTCCTGTTGGATTGTGTACACTTGTTCCTAAACAGAAATACAAATGAAATAGAATGGGAAGTTCAAAAAGAAATCAGAAAATATACTAGAACAAGAAATCAACAATTTTGTGCCGCCAAGTCATAGGGAATTCTGTCAATTCATTCTCTCACCATCCTTATCTTCACATATTATATTATAATAATATTGACCTTAGACTCAAAGATATTTTGTTGTCTCTATCTGCCAAACAGGAAAATGGAGAACATCAACAGCCATGCCTTCCCTTCTCTGTTACCATTCCCTCTAAAGAAATATAACCACGTCACATGTGGTGAACCTAGGTTAATAAGAACAACCAACATTTAGATTAAGGTTGCATACACTTGGTCACTTATTGAATAAGTGTGTATTATATAAACTATTTCTATAATAAAATAAAATAAGTAATGGAATTAATTATTCTCATATAACTTGTAAGCTACTAGTACTTAATAAGCTATCATGATGAGCTTGCTGAAAACAAGCTCTTCTAATGAGAATCTGTTTAGAGCTGATGGAAACAACTAATGACATGTTCATAAACTATTTTCAACTTATTTTCATAAACTCTCCCGGAAAATTTCTAAAAACAACTTATAACTTATATAAAAACAGCTTGACTTTATTTTATCTTCTGCTATTACAGAAATAGTTTATAATTTATACAAAAGCACTTATATGATAAGTGATTATACTATAAGCACTTTATCAAATTGTTTATCCAAACATGACCGAGTGGTAAAGAAGCTCTTCTAAATGAATCCTAAGCCTAGAACTAGTTCAGACGTAATATCCAATGCTAATTTAGTCATTATTGATGTATTGAAACAGTAAAACAACACAAACTTACTAATGGAATCAGTTGCTTAGGTGTGTCACTAAAGGAAATCAAGCTTTCACATAATCAACTCCATCACGCTTTCTTTTGTTAGACCTTGAAAAGAAGCAGATCTGAGCCCAACTCTTTTTCTGCTTAGGTGGCTGTGGTTTAGCTTCCTTCTTTTCCCTCTTCTCCACAAGATCAGCCATGTACTGCACAACAGCCTAAGATAAACCAACACAATAAAATTCAGATTCAAAAAACATAAAAGTCTTCATTAAATTAAAATATCAAAAGAACTAGATTCGAAAACATACCTGTGCTCCTTTCTCAGCTATTTCTCTTGGTGGAACCTCGAGAGGATTTTCTTCCACGCGCAAGACGCGTAGTCTTGTGAGCATCCTAAACGAGTCAGGAAGAACGCGTATCTGATTATTACTGATATCCAATTCCTCAAGCATTTCGAGGTTCCCGATTGATCTTGGTAAGTATCTCATGTCAGCAAAATTGTTTCCTATGTTCATCTTGACAAGGGAGGTGGCGAAACACAAGCTCTCAGGCACAGACTCAAGCTCATTGAAACTCACGTCAAGTTCCTTCAGGTTTATCATAGATGACATTGTTGTAGGTAGTTGTTTGACGTTATTGTACCGCACAGACAAAATCTCCAAACTCTCAATCTTCCCTACAGCTTCTGGCAGGGCTTTAAGCTTATTATAGTCAGCATGAAGCTCCCTAAGGGAAGAACAATTACCAATAGAATGTGGAATTTCTTCTATATCATTTGTTTCCACATTCAACACTTTGAGGTTAACAAGTGACCCTATAGAGTCAGGAAGCACTGAAATTTGATTTGAACTCAAATCAAGCTCCTCGAGGCGTAGCAATCGGCTCAAAGAAGCAGGTAAGGTTGTTAAGTGGTTTCCCCTCAGATTTAGATAGACAAGACTTAGGAGATTTCCAACAGAATCAGGAACCTCTGTGATCCTATTGGAATGCAAGTCCAACTTGGTCAGTGAGGAAAGGCCTCCAATTGTGGAAGGTAAAGCAACAATCCTATTCTCTGATAAATCAAGGGTGACCAGACTAGATAACTTTCCTATCGAATCAGGTAGCCAATCAACTCGGTCCATTAACTTGTTCTGGAGCTTGAGATCGCGGGTTCCTTTCTTTGCAGAAACCTCAATTATGCTAGCAAGTTTAAACAAACTCAACTTATCACCATCTTGACCTACAAAATAACATACCATCAGCACATATTACCTACAATTTAATACAGCAAGGCTTAAAAAAAAAGGTTCGAGACCGTGATCTAGGCCACAAAATCAAAGTTTTTTATGTCTATGCGACCGCAATTGAGGTAGCATCAGGCACCGCGATTCTCCACAATATCAAGAATGGCAACGCTACCGACCGTTATCATTACTACCACAATTTAAAACCTTGAATATGGCTCTAACTAAACAAACAATAATATGAATAACTGAATTGAAACATTGAATGTTGAGTGGCATATATGAGTGATTACCTGCAGCAGTAGTGGATTTTAATGATGAATCCAATATTTGGGGTTTGGATGTGATATTTGCTTCAATTGCATACCCATTAGGATAGAATGTGGTCTTGGTCTTGCTCACATAACTATCATCTCTAGTGAACAACTCAGAACCCTTGGCAGAAGGTTCTTTGTCTACATGAAGCAAGGTGGAAGAAATAGTCGCTGAAGGTACCTGCTTATCAAAACCACCCCTAGAACCAGAACCAGAACCAGAACCAAAATTCTTGGACAAACTTGTTGAAACAGTGGAAGCAGAACCATTAGAGTAAGTAATTGTTCTAAAGCCAGAAGTAGTAGTGGCACCATTTGGATTAGAAACACAATCAGAAGCTCTCTGAATCAATTCATCAAACAGTGAATGAACATTCTCAAGATCAACAAGTTTCAAAGCTTCTCTCTTCTGTTCCATACTTCGAAAATACACCAAATTCTTCTGCATCTCTTGCAAAATCATGAAAAGCTCATCAGGTACATCTTTTCCTTTGCTTTGTTTAGCTATAGATTCAAGCTTAGCTTCATCATCTTTCTCAACATTCACAATCAAACTTTTTGCAGCTTCAACTTCATCAATCCCTGGCCTTACTGGTAAAGATCTATGAATCCTCATTATCTCTCCAACCACTCCATCAACCGTACTCCAACACTCCATCTCTTGTTCCAAAATAGCAAAACAACCCAGAATCTGAATCTTGGAAAATTTCAAAACTTTAACATAATAACGAAAACCCAATTAAAAAATAAACCAGTTTGTTCTGGTTTCACCTTCCCCTATAAGACAGTTTTTGTTTTTGTTTCGGAAAACGCACACGAATATCGGTTTCTGAAAACAAAAAATAGAAAAATAATTCACGCTATACGACAGAGAAGAACTTCACCCAAGCTCATTCGGTATAGAATTCTCGATCTGTGAATTGTTTTTCGCTTCTTCTTCTACTTCTTCTTCTTCTTGCTGTTTCTTCTTCTAGTACCTATTTTTTTATTGTTGTTATAGTCGTTGTTTGTTTTTGTTTTATGGGTAATTTTTGTTGTTTCCTAATATACCCTTGTATGATTAGTTAAATAACCACTCGTGCCATCCACTTGTTTTTGTTTTTCTCACACGCCCGCGGTTTTTATTAACGGCTTCTATCAAACCTGATTCATGACATAAGTGCGTCCCTTTTCAATTCATTCCGATATTTCCGGATTTAGTATAGTCTAATTACTACAATCCAATTCAATAGTACTTCCTATTTATTATCTTATTTTATTAAAATAATTATTTTTTTACTGTAGATTTAGTTTTTATTTTTATTTTTAAGTGAGATGTTGATAAACTGTCACCAAATTCAACACTCTATATAAGTTGTCAATACAAAAAATACCACTTATAGTTGATATAAGTGAATATCACACCAAATTCAACACTCTATCAACCTTATATATAAGTTGTCAATACAAAATACCACTTATAGTTAATATAAGTGAATATCAGAAGGAAAAAAAAACAATTTAAAGGTGAATTAAATTAAAGATTGTAGATTTTGTATTATTCTTGATCATCGATCATGCGTGAAATAAATTAATTTTATCGTTAAAATTAAAGTTTTAATTTGATTTTCTTTCATTAATTTCAGAAATTTTTATGTGTGTATTGTTGACTTATTTTATGCATTTCGATATTAAAATATTAATGGAGAATGTTCGGACTCACGATGAATTTGTGTGTAGTATTTTTAAATTTGACCATTTGAATGAAGCTTATTAATATTAAATGTTTTTATAAAGTAAGAATATATTAGAAATACTAACACTAAAATAAGTCAAATATCGTTAATTTTTATTACTAAGATTTTGACTTTTTTTTGTTTATAATAGTGACTAAAGAAATTATTTCGCAAAATAAAATATAATACTAATAATTATATGTCAAGTAGAATTTAAATGATTATTATAAAGATATTTGATATTTTAAAGTGTAGATTCAAATTTGGAATATTGCATTTCCTTTATATTAATGTGTTAATTTTAATGTTATCTTATTTGAAACCAAAATAAAATATTAACAGTACCATAAATATTTTTATTCGAATTATACTAATTTTATTATAGGTAATTTTAATGAGAGGTTTTAAATCTGAAATCAACATTAGAAAGTAACAAATTTAGAATTTTTGAATTTTTTAAGAATTTTACTGGTTATTATAGGCCAATCAATTTGAAGTATATTATGTAGTTACGTGAAAAGAATATTCAAATTACATAAAAAAAAATAATTAAAATCATTGTTGTTCCAGAATTCAAATCATAACAAAATTAATAATTTTATTACTATTCTAAAACACACATATAAATAATTATTAATTTATGTAGTTGCATAATGAAAATGGTCAAATTATAAACTATTTTTGTATGGTCAAAATATATAATATTTTGACACACAAGAAATATTTTTTTAAATGTAATTTTTTTATTATAATTAAAAATAAATGTTCCATTTATTTGTATCTAAATACTGTATATTATTTAAACTTTGGTTTTCTCTAGAACTAGGTGAAAATGGAATGAGGGAGAAAGAGAGAGAAGAGACAGGTGTAAGTGTTGGGAAGGAGGACACGTTGATAGGTGTAACCAGCTGGCAAAGCGACTATTCACGCCAATGCCATTTCACTTTTCAGCAACACATCCACATTACCCCTCACTAACTATTACATCCTTTTTATATATATATATATATTTTCCCCTATGGTTTTTATGGTTATATCATATGGTTGTTAATATTTTGAGGGGTCGCGTTCATGGACATGGTCATGGGACTCATTGCGTTAAGGCTTAAATCAATCACAATAATATCCACTGCTTTATTTTTTTTTTCTTTGTAAATATAACTAACGTATACGATCTATAGTCTGATATCACATTCAGGGTCACGTGTTGTGGCAATAGCTGTCCCCTTACCATCAGGCGAAGCTCATGTAGATGTTCCTACCTCTTCTATACACTTATTTAATATATACACTATGTATAATTTAGATTCAATTCAATATTTTAATGTGAATTTGATTAAATTACATAGTATGTTATACCAACCATAACTTTAACAGAATTTATACTTTAAAATATACGTTACTTATTAGAAAATGCATTAATTACAAGTGTGAGATCAACCACCACGCACCCAATTGCAATCCCTACCTCATCTTATATATCTTTCATGAGTCACTCACCTCATGAACTTTGGGTCAATAACACAACATGTGAGTGAGTAAGGTTATCTAGCGAGCTTTTGAAGCCTCTTAATTATACTTCGTGCAAACATTACTTTTTAATTTATGAGAATGAAAATTTGTTCCTTGGTTGAGGATTATGATATGATAAGGCAATGCCCACAAAATTCACGGATATAGATTCAGTGTATTAGACTATACCACATAGTTAGATCAAGATCAAAATAGCATGATTCAAATTTTAAATTTGATTTTTTTACTAAATTTAAAAAATTAAACTTCAAATTCGAATTATTTTATCTTAAGTTGTCATTATAATTCAGCCAAAGGTGACGACTACCTGAAGATCCCACCTTCCACCCTCTATCTCATGTTCTACTCTTGTCATCTTACCATTTATATTATTTTAATAAAATAAATCTATCCACAATTAAAAAAAAAAAAATCTAAAGTGGACTTGTTGAGGTATAAATTGAAACTTACAAAACCAATTTTTACTACATTAAGTGTGCATGTCAGTTTCGTTGTTCTTTGAAAATAAAAGTTTCTAAGGAGAGAAAATTATTACAATATACACAGCACTTATATATAATTAATTGAGCTAAACATATTCCTTTATTAGATAATTTAGTGACAAAACTCTCACACATTGTACACAAAAAAGTAAAAAATTAAGGGTTTGAATTCGCATCCAAACACATTAAATATGTCTATAAAAAATATACAATTTGAAGAGGTAGTTTATTTTACCATTTGACTTGTACTTACAAGACAAAAGCAATATACTTTATTCTAAAGAAAAACAATAAATTTTTGATTTAATTGCAGTTTTAATCCTCTCATTTTTATTAATTTATGAAATTGGTCTCCCTATTTAAAAGTCGACAATTTTGATCTTCTCTGTTTATTTTTTAACTAAAAAATGGCGATGTTTGATACTATAAATAATGTGACATATGATACAATAATGTAGAATAATTAACCCCTATAAAATTAAAATAAAACGTCGTAAAAACTTAATAATTTTTTTTTCATATTTTTAATTTACTCAATGACATATGAATAATTTATACATCTAGATAGTTCAATATTATAAAATTGTATGTCAAATCCTCATTTTTTAATTAAAAAATTCGAGAGAGAAATCAAAACTATCGACTTTTAAAATAGGGAGACCAAATTCGTAAATTAAGCCTAAATTTTAATTTCATAAAAATAATAAATATTAAGTTTTTTTTACAAGATAAATATTAAGTTGATAATAAGAATGTCAATTTGTATTTGTAAATGGAGGTCATCCGTCTAATTACTCCATTTGAGATCCTGTAGACGGGAAATTTTTCCCTAAAGTAATGGAGGAATAAGTCCCTTGAAGGTAGTTTGGAGATGGTGATGGAGATTGTACCTTTGCCCCACATAGACTATATCTCCAATAAATGTTAACAAAATAGTTTATGTATTAATAGAAATTTGGTCATTACTTTATTCTATGGGTTTCATTCTATGGGTTTCGAAAGAATTCATAGGGACTAAATGAGTCAAAAAAAAAACTCTCTAAGGCGGGAAATGGAGACGGGATGGGAAACATTCTCCCACTCCTCATCTTTGCCTCACTAACATCACTAGGAGAGATAGACAATTTATTAGTAATTAATATCAATTTAAAAGGAAATTTCATTTTAAAAGACTAGTTCATAAGTGGAAGAATCATTTTGTTTATTAGTCTTTCTTACCTAATATAGAACTCCAAATCTTCTACTCTAGACTTGAATCATTTACCTTTCAGAAGGAAAATCACCTATCTCTCATGGTTGCGTCTATTCTCTTTATCTCTTTTTTTCTCCCTCCATTTTCTCTCAATATTTTTCATGCACTATCTTTTATTTATGCCTAAAGTTACTAAAAAGTAGAGAAGATCTAAATCCCTTTACTCCTCAACACTTCATTCAGTTTTTCATTGGTCAAAATCCTCTCTAGATAGGTAGCTCTTTCCAAAAGTTAGTTTCTCAAAATACTATTTCATTAGGTGGGGAGAATTCCTCAACTTCTAACAAAAGAAGATGGATCCATAAATTTCTTATAGTGGAGGTGAGAAAATAGCCTATAATACTTTTACAACAGTATAAAAGATCCAGTGTCCTTAAAAAAATATCAATGCATTCCCTAAAAATTGAAATTTGCTAATTTAACACTTTCTTTTAATGTCAATCACCTTATTCCTGATAGGTACTAAATATCTCTAAAAATGATTAATTTGAAATTTTGAGAAGAAATAGAGGACAACACCTATTTATTTATGGAGGCTAAATAAAATTTATTAAATATAATAAACTAACAACACTATCTTGTGAGGCAATTGCCCCCACTGCCTCCTAAGAATAATTTTGAGATGAATTACTTTATTTAATATCTTATCATAAATATCAAATTTTACAAATTCAATTGGTAAAGTAAGAGTGCTTATTGAATAAGCCAACTCCACAAATTCTTATAGAATTTCAAAACTATTTCACACTTCATCAAATAATTTCACGTCAACGATAATACACATTTTAAAAATATAAGTAAATGTCAACTACAAGACCACGTAGCTACATATATGTAATTTATAAAAAAAAGGCCAAATAACACTTGTGATCCCTTAATTTAATTTCAGTTAACAATTTAGTCATTTATCTTTTTTTTTTTCTTCCCGATTTGGTCCTTTATGCTTTTAAATAGTTTCAGCGTTACCCTTTAAATGGAATTTCGTTAAGAAAAAGTTAAAAAAATCTCTCCTCTATGTTTAAAAAAAATTATCCTTTATGTTTTGAAAATATTTCAGAAAAATATTCAAAATTTGTTCTAAGTTTGATAGTAAGATTGATTCGTTAAAACTGAAGTTATGTGTATTTATAATCCATATAAATCACTTTAGATCAGTGGCAATCGTTTCTAGAGCTTTGATCAACATATACAATGATCTAAATGAGAGATTTTTTAATTTTTTCTTAACGGAATCCCACTTAAAGGATAAAGTTGAAATTATTTAAAAAAATAAAAGACTAAATTGGAAAAAAAAAAATAAAGAACCAAATCGTTAACCGAAATTAAGTTAAGGACCACAGGTGGTATTTAACATAAAAAAAAACTGTTTAATCAATAATATAATGTGATAATACTCAACAAATAGATTTTACAAATCAATTATCATAAGTTATTAAATAGAGTAACTCAACTCTTTATTATGGCTTTGTTGTTGTTTTATACACACATATATATATATATATATATATATATATATATATATATATATATATATATATATATATATATATATATATATATATATATATATATATATATATTATCAAATAGAGAGAATTGAGTAAAAAGATGAAATAGAGAGAACAAAAGGAAAATCCCAGAAGTCAAAAACCATCAATTCAAGATTGACCTTTTATATTTTAGATTTTTCACAAACGAACTACAACTGCAATTTTTACTTATAAAACTTTGATCTTCCAAAAACCTCAACAGATGATGACATGGTACATTCATAGTCATACTCGCATATGAGGAAGCGTGCATGTTGGATTGCATGCACAAAAGTCATATCTACGTAAGAAATTTTAATAAAAAAGACTATCCATTGCTCATTAATAGTCTATATTTGAGAAAGCAACCACTCATTGAAATTGTACTGACACCAAACCGTTAGGAAAATAATAAGAGATAATTAAAATAAAAATAAACAATAATCTTAAAATAACTTTAACATAATCATGGATTTTCAATAATTTTGATGTATCGATCTTAGGATTTTAATTCATTATACCCAAAAATATAACGTGCTCACGTCATGCAAATAGTTCACAAGAAATATCCTCATTGAGTTTTAAGATCCTAAGTGATTTAACCAAACTGAGGGACATAATGATCATGAATAGAAATTTACCGTGAGAATACCAATGATGTAATGAAATCTACAGAGAGAGGAGGAGAATTTACATATTCACATGTTGAAAGCATTGCTCAAAAGATTATATTTAGCAGAACTCCAAGCCTTTCAAAATATATTGCTCAAAAGATAAGATGCTACTTTTCACCCACCATTGCTGTTAAAATATCTCATTTTTCTAAGTGTACTTGTGGACGGCATAAATTGTTCAAAAATGCACTTTCAGACAGCAAAGAAGATAAAACATTTATTTTACCCGGTGGGTTAAGAAGGCAGATTTGACATCCTAGTAGCTTGAAAGTGTACCTTTCTCGACCGCTTCAAGGCTGGATATACTACATCCTCAGAATTGACCAATTTTTCATCTACAAGTTGAGATTATTGCAAGAATGATCAATGAAAACTAAGCAGGGCTATACTCTAAAGCGAAATAGAAGATTATGCTGGCAAAATAAAGGTTGCCAACCAGCATGTATTAGCTACCACGCCATCATCATAATATCAAATTACCTATATTCACACATAGTATTTCTTTTTAATGAACACGCCAAAGTGATGTAACTTCATACCAGTAAGACTTTTAATTAAAAAGAAAAAAACTCCAAAAATAATCATGTCAATTAAATGGATGTAGTCAAGTTTAATAAAAAAAAAAAGTAACATACAACCTTTATTAAACAGTCTAATCAAAAGCATTCAATAAGTAGTCCAAAATTGAAATATTACCTACCCCATTTTTTAACTTAATCAAAAGCGTTCAATAAGTAGTCCAAAATTTAAGCCTAGTCGTTTGCTAAAACGGGCAAGATAACGATTTGAAAGGCGCACCTTCATATTTTATCCAACATGTTAAGATTTCTGTCGAGTACTTTTTAAAACATATTACAAATATAATCGGCCAATTTCATTGTCAAGTGATCTAATGTCTAACCTGTGCCAGAAGCATCCTTACCAGCTTCCGTCTTGATACTATGAGAATCTTTCAGCAAGCAATCATATCCTGATCGCTTTGTGGAAACGGTGACTATGCCAGGCTTCACCTTCTGTTCAGCATCTGCACATTGACCTTTGAAAGGCGCCATATAACAGAACCTAAAAAAATAGCAATAGTTCACACTAAACTAATCAACAATACACACAATATTAGCATATTATGAGGAAGAATCACAAATTTGTATTTTTTTCAATTATCTATTCCATGATGTCCACGCCCAGATGGAATTTGTTGCTATTACTATCTGTTCCTTTATTTGCACCGTTGTAATCACATAATATCACCAAAGACTAGATCCATTCCTCAAAACTAACCATTTTAGAGTACAATAGTGTTTCTATCAGCCTAATAGACACAAATAAATGACACCAAGTTTCATTTTACCAGTAAATTCTAACCCAATTGTAACACAGACGTAGAAACGGTTTATCAAACATATATTCTGGTTGATTAACTTCATTTTATTTCATTAGATGGATTATAGGGATGTTTGAAAACCAAAAGTCACATGTTCCATTTGGTTGGTACCATGGAACAACTTGAGAATTAGGTACAGAATCTTGAGAAGATAAGAATTGATATGAATTGCATGAGTGAAATGCACTCAGCATGTAGTGATTATATACAAGACAAAGAGTAATTATTTGATAAAAAAAAAATAGTAATGGATAATCAATCACAAATTATTCAGACAGGTATATGAATGTGAAATATCTGTTACCATACCACTGTGTAGTCAATCCTCGGCTGTCAAAGGTGGGAGGTAACATTCTCCACTTTCTGCACTTGTCACATTGCACCCACTCACAATCTGGTTTGTAGACACAGTTATCCTTGTCCTAAGGAAGAGAGAGAAGTAACGTTCAGCAAACCTCCGGTTAAAGGAAGAATAAGAGGACAATTAGCATTCACAATTTTAATTGAGTTACTGCTATCCAATTCAATCATTTGAAAATCCAGCTCACATGTAGAAAGCAGCTTCACTTTAAAACAACATATTGTTTAGTCCAAAGGAATACTTAAATATGAATATTTCTCATATTAATTCATAAGGGATTTAATGTATATATCATATACAAGAAGCGGGGAAAAAGAATCCCATAACATCGGAATCAGATCAAATCAGCTTAGGCAATCTAAAAGAATATAGGATCCTAGAAAATAATAACATAATCAATACTACATACAAAATACAATACAGTCAACACGAATAACAAGAATTGATGATCTTTCGTAAATGATGATAGAATTTAAAGAAATTTTTTACCAATGTAAGCGAATCAAAATTATTGTCCCAGTATTCATCTGCTTTTTTCGCAAGCCACTGCTCAAGACATGCATATGCTTCACAGTCTTGGAATCCCTGCTTGTTATTGTGCACCCACACACGACCATCTTGATCGTCCTATGTCAAAAAGGAAGCAAAAGTAGAAAGGAAGATGAAAACAGCCATCGAGCATTAAGTAAGTACTAAGTATTTTGATTGAAGACTTTAATAAAATAATTTTAATAACAATGATGACGATGATTCCTGTGACATACATAAAGAATTACTTAAGGCTTTATACAAAATAAAATCCCTACTCAGAAGTACAATCCAAAACTAAGCCAACATAGAAAGTATCATTTGGGCAGATTGTCCAAGCATAAAAATAAGGTTGCAAAAAATAAACAACCAAAATGAAGAAAACATATTCAAGGGCGTATAGTTTACTCACAAGTTTCAATTGAATGACATAAAGAAGAAGGAATAAAAAGTAGGCAATCTAAATTCGAGTATTAATCCAGCAAAACATTATGACATTTCACAGTCTTTCTTAACATACATACTTATCAAATTTCAAATTTTAATAAAAACTAAATCACTGCCAATAGGTTAAACACGTGCTCACCATATCATATCATTCTGGCAGATTGTACAAGCAACAGATACATTTCTAAACCTAAGCAACTAAAATTAATAAATTTTCCAAGCACATTATTTTCTCAAAGGCTCCAAATGGCTAGTATACGGGTAATGTAATCAAAAAGGTACATACCATTAAATTTGTCACATCCATGACACCAATTACACCGCGACCCACATCTGCACTATGAATCATGCCACCAACTCTCTTGTAAGCCTATAATGGTAAAGAAAAAATATTATTGAAACTATAAAGTTTTAAATAAGGAAGAATCATAAAAAACTAAGACTTTAATTACAGTTTAATACAAAAAGACAAAGCACTAACTCTTAAATCCCTTACGAATATTGTGAAATATCCAGATTCAAGTCATCCTATCAAACATTTGACCTCAAGTTGGAGAATATAGGTCATACACACTAAGCGTGTTACGTATTTCACTAGAGGACCTCTCAGACATGAATATACAGCAAATTGTTCTGTTGCATTTTAATAGTGAAACAAAAAGGACACAAGGTAGATAAAAAGGGTACATTTTGTTCACGTTCTGTCCTATCTATGCGCCAAAATGTTATCTTAGGGGGCGAACAATTCCAACAAATCCAAGATCTACATATTTTTGGGTATCCCATTTGCATTTGAATGTTATTAATGATTAATTAACTACTGGATCTTGAGTTTGATGTCTTGATCAGGACATGTCACATACTAGTGCGAAACAATGGATTCCAAGCCCCTTAATAGCTACAAATATACATACACTAAGGGACTAAATCATTACCTCAATTAAACGACCATGCCAATACAAAAATATTCCACAGCTTGCTTGATCCCATTTTAATTGACTAAATCCTAGTATCAATTCAACCGGCCTTCCCAAAATGTCACCAGTTGCAATAACAGTATTAGTGAGGAAATTTGCTAACGGTCGACTTTTAACCTAAGCAAAGATAAAATCATACAACAAACAGTTAAAATGAAAGATTGGATGGCCAAAAAGAACAAAAATTCACCCTGGTTCCATTGACTACTTAAAACTTTCAAGAATGAAATTACCAGTGTCCCTTGAACACATATCTTCATTCGTGGGACTAAGAAGATGACTTCCAAATAAGCTCGTAATGAGTAATCCAAAGGAACCTGAAGACCAAAAGAAATATGAAGAAAAAAAAAAGAAGGCATATTTTCAAATTTCAATTGATAATCATCCCGTAAAAGCAAAAGAGATACCAAACCTTTTGATTAATTTGGCCTTGACGCGAACGACTCCTTTTGCTGCGGATGAAAATGTCACCTTGGTGAAAAGAACTCCCACCTTTCAATCCGTTGTGCCATTCTAGGCAACACTCCAAACCCCATTCATCCAAGTTCCAGATATATATCTGGGTACCTGGACAACCACAAAACAAGGCTGCCTTTTCACCAATAAGATATTTATTAAATGGTGAGAACTCCTTAATAGCCTTCAAATTGTTTTTTGCCAATGTTTCAGACTGAGCATTTGTGTCAACTTCCATACATTGTCCTTGTCGGCAGTAACTAACTATAGGAATCTCTATATTCTACAATAAAATAAATAAATAAAGTATCGGTAAAAATTAAAAGAATAGCATCTAGGAATGAGGCAGAAACAATATCACAATTTTTTAAACTTAGCATCTCTGATGTCTTCAATATCATTAAAAGAGAATCCATTATGTGTAACGTACATCTTTGCCTTCATTAAGCGATTGTGAAAGAAATGCTATAGATCTGGAATTAGCAGTCTGGGTTAGAACAAGAACATCTTTGCCAAGTCTCATTGCTCCTGTCTATTGAGGGATTTGACAAAATTCAGTATCAAATTTAGTCTCATATTAAGGCATCAATAACCACAATCATGACAAACTATCTACGATAAAGATAAAAGAAACTATCGTGCAAATAAACTAAGCAAGTGAAACATCTTTTTACTTATAAAAGAATATTATCGAAAATAAAAATAATAAATCACACAACACAACTTAGGAGAGTGAAACATCCTGCTAAACAGTAAAAAGGGGGAGGGAAAGCAAGATAAAAAACATGAACCAATTGCCAGTTGCATAAAACAAACAACATCATTTAACTATTTAAAATGCATCAGAGGCAGCCCCCAAAAACTACATTGACTAAACAAAACATAGAATATAAAAGCCATTTACACAAATCATGTGCCCCAAAAGGACAATATTAAGTTCAAAAAACACCTGGGCAAAATAAATGAGATCAGAAAGAAAACTACCTTGAATCCAACACCAAATCTACCAATTTGATCCTTGTCGTCAATATCAGGTTGTTTGTGCCCAAAAGATACCATTTTCACAACCTCGTCATGGTTCATCCCTTGACCATCATCAATTACAGACAACATAGGTACATCCTTCCCAGATTTCTTCATCTTTATCATATCAACAAAAATGTCCATCCTGTTGCATCAACTTCAAAAAATAATAAGTACTATTTTAGGAGGATAAGAGCTTTAAGGAAAAAAATTTGATTTGAGGTATCAACTTATTGCAATTTACAAAATTCTCCCCTAAATAGTCCAATTACATAAATAAGAATGGGAAATTCTATATATTGCTACTCATACATTCTCTAAATTTCAAGCTACTACATTTTGAGTTTGTATCCATAAGTGTGATAAATAAATAAATGCAGGATAATTGTTTCCATTTCTTACTTTTCAATTCTGTTTTTTATCATCAAAAGACCCAAACCCTTAAAAATTGTAGCCTTAAAAGCCTTACCAAACAAGACAACGGTGGTACAAGAAAACACAAAACCTACTTAGTTGCTTTGGCATCCCTTGAATTATCAACAAGCTCAGCTATTCCACCGAAAATCCATCCAGAGTGAAACTGGCCAAGAGTTTTCAGGTAACTTGGATCTGCTCGTATGAAATTTTTCTCAGGCAGTCTTTCCTGCTTTACATGTGACTGAATTCCGCCACAAGTTTCAGCTGTAAAACGATATGCACGATCTTCCCCTGGAGGAAACTTAAGATGTGAGGAGCAGACATCGCCGCCATTTGATGGACCTCTAGCAATGAAAGTAGCAGGTCCACCACATTCTTCGGCTAAGTGTGAACCTGATAAGGAAGCATCTAGAGATTTTTCATAGGCTTAAATAAAGATTTTCATAGACTTCATTTGTGTGTAAAAGAAATTCCAAATTCCTTAAATCTCTCACCTCAACTACCAAGTCAACCTTATATCCCATAACATTGTGTTTGTAATGTTTTCATACTATTAGGCACTGACCAGTTATAATATGGGAATGAAAACAGTGAACTGTAGATGGCATACCTGATTCACAGTCTCTTGCACGAGTATCTATAGTACATGTGTTGCCTATCTGATATGCAACATTGACTGGGCTGGATGTAGATGCTTTAGGAGGAGGCAAAATGTAAAGCTTGTACAGCTCAAAGCTTGTAATAGCAACCTGAAAAACAGAGTCTTATTGATTCTGGTTCAACTACTGAAAAAGAATATAGCAAAAAGCAATGAGGGAAAATATACTACTTTTACTCGATTTGTCAATCATATGGATATATAATAAACTTACCACATGCAACATCATGTAAAAAAATTCAGCGACCTTAACAACCATGAGGCAAAGATACAACAAAGACAGTAAAATAATTCAGAAAACTGGCAGACAGCCTCACTTATTTAAAACACAAGATCCCGACATCTTTTAACTTAGTAAAACATATGAAATTACAAAAGAAAACAGATTGGAATAGGATACAGCACTGAGTAAATTAGAGTACAATCAGTACATAATTTTTGTATTCAATTTTTAATAAATAAATATAGAGGTACACAGCCAGGCATGCATATTGCTAGTTAACTAGCAAACAAGGGGAATCCCACTCCCACTACAGAACAGGACAGTGCTTAGAAACACATTAAAAATCCACAACATCTCCTCTATAGCATTAATCATTGAAAACAAATTTACACCTATGTCATGTATATTCATATTCATATGTATACCATGCTATAGGGCCATATATAGTCTATTGATGAAAAGGGGAATCTCACTAGCAACAAGAATCTGACTCGAACACATGATGAAAAAGACGCCAAATCATCAAATAAATAAGCGTTGCCACAACATCATCATATAAGTAAAATCACTGGCTGCTATGAAAATCATAACTGGACTTCTATCTCCCATTCCGAGGCATAATTTGTGTTGATATACATAAGCTATAAAATTTAAATTAATTAAAAAATAACTCCATACTATGCTTTGCAAAGAAAATAAATTAGGCAGGAAAAAATAAAATTTCATACCATGTCATGTTTGTGCAGGAAATTCAAAAACTTCCCCCACTCATTCTTATCACGTGAACTGTTTGGAGCAGGTGCTACTGAAAATTGGGGCAATGCAGAAATATTAGGTATCTTTTTCTTTGGAACAATTATATCAATGTTCAATTCTTGGGGCCTGCAAAAAAATGTAGGTTAACATATTCATCAGTAAAAACGTCACACTAAAAAATCCTGTTTGTACCATCATAAAAGACAAATAATAACAGATACTACAAGGTTAATATATGATCCATACAGTTCAGCCGGTGGGTTATGGCACTTTATGTCGCATATAGTTTTCCAATCTTTTTTAAGGGTAATGGGCATGCTCATCTGCATAAATGCCAGTGCAATAAAAATTAACTGTACTGAAAATATACTGCATAATACAAATTAAAACAACCAAAAAACAAAATCTCAGAAAGCTAAGCTTGTAGATATATTATTTTCCCAACAACAAAGATAATAATAATAATAATAATAATAATAATAATAATAGTAATAATAATAATAATAGTAATAATAATAATAATAATAATAATAATAATAATAATATCTCATTGAATGTTGTCATGGTATCCAACACGTGTTAATATTGGACTCCGGCATGATACTAACACCTGATTACACTCAATTAATTCATTTTCTCAAATTATTATAGGTGACAAAGTGTCTATTCTCTGTGCTTTATAGCAAATGCTCCTCTTTTAGCAAAACAACAAAGTTAAAAAAAAAAAAGTTCCTATCATATTGTGCGATTGTAACTGCATTCATCTTTGCAAAGACCAAAGAAATTAAAACTGTCTAGGCCATTCAATGCGCATTCCAATGTATATGCAAAGTTGATTTTGAATATTTTCCATGTCTATTTATGTTCCCAAATACAGCACAACTAAAAGTTAAAGAACAAAAACAAAAATTAAAATTGCACCTTGCGTCGCGAGTTTCTTATTAAACGTGAATATTTGCAACTGAAGGGAAAAAACCTGCAGAACAATAAAAAAATTGCGCAACATCTATCAGAATGAGAAACACAACACACAAAAAAAAACTATGAACATAACCAAAGTAAAAATCTCAGACTTGAATAGTTCATCAATAGAATAGTAACATGAAGCAATTGCAATGCAGTGAACAATAATAGTAACATTCCACAAGAAATTAAAAAACACCACACACAAAAAAAGTGGGATAATAATAGTAATAATAAAGTGAAGTTTTCATATTCGAGAACAAAGTGAGTGGTTGAAGCGAAGGAAAACCTAGGAGTGGAATGTGAGAGAGACAAAGCGACGACGTTTCGAGAACGAAAACTTGAAGACCAAGGTAGCCAAAGAGTTTGTTACACTGATTTACGTGACTGGGTCTGGGAGTGGCCAAGTGAGTGGAGCGCGTGAGTGAAGACCTAACAGTGACAGAGCAATGGTAAATCCCCAATTTGTCCTCTGAATTTGCTTGATTGGCCATTTTATCCCTCAAATTCGCAAATAGGCAAAATAGTAGGAGAATTGTTTGATGTTACTTAAAAATAATTTTTCTCCTTTTTTACTCTAGTTGAATTAATCTTTTATCTTTAATTCATTTTATTTTTTTATCTTTAATTTGTCGTGGTCTTTTATCTTTTATAAGTTGATGCATTTTAATTATTTTTATTATAATTTTTTTAAATAATTGTATAAATATTGTCATGAATTATTGAGAACAAATTTTTGATGAGTTATAAAGTTAAATGTGTAATCTTAATAAACATAAGTAGAAAAAACAATAAACTCTAATAAATATAATTTTTTCAAAATATTTAAATATGTTTTAAAACATGCAAAAAATAATTTTTTTCAAGTCCAAATCAATTATTGAGTTAAATGAATGTTTTTATTGAAAAAATATTATACAGATACATATTGGCAATTTTTATAAGAGATTTTCAATGATCGGATATTGTTATAACTTTTGTTCTGATTGTGAAAATGATTAAAATACATCACTTATAAAAGATAAAAGAC
>JBBPBP010009780.1:6597760-6635213 GCA_037974735.1 Cicer chorassanicum
GTGATTTACTTTTAAATGTATTATTATTATAAAAATTAATTTAATTGTGGTGTCATTTTTTTGGACAAATTATTATAGTGTTCTATAAAGTCACATGTTTTAAATTTTCATGTTAAATATCAAAATATATCTTTAATTTCATTATCAAAATATATATTTAATTTCATTGACGTATTAATTTATTAATCTATTTAAAGATATGTTTAATTATTTATGTAAAGATATTAAATGTAGAATAAGTTTTTAATTAAACCAGTATGACATACTAAATTTTTATAAATCGGTCTCATACCCTTAAAAAATGACTATGACATTCCACAAATTATATTTAGACATTGTAGTCTATGTGGATAACTTTTTAACATATCAACCACTAACATTGCAAAACTAGCTCGGTCTAGTCTCATTACTATTGAAATCGAACCACATCAAATAAAATTTTCCTTCTATTACCTTGTTGTGGGGTATTACGTACCATGCATATATGATGATAGTCTATGTGGATGACTCATCACTGCCACGCAACAAGAACCATTTTGTCTGGAATTAACGATGATAATTAGGGACAATTTTGAGTTTATGTAACTATTTACAAGAACTCTTTTGTAAAAAAAATTCATTTTCTGGTCTCCTTTGAATTTCCCTTTTCCTAACTTTTTCTCTCCCTCTCTTATAGTACTCTATGGGTATTTGTTTCAAGGATACATTTATATATCCAAGAATAACAATTATTTTTATTCCCATTGGAATAATAGATTCCCACCCTTCCATCATGGGAATGTAAAGAGTCACTTTTATTTTTGTGAATAGTTAAGACATGAGAACTATTTGTTAATAATTTATCATCTATCATGAAACAAAACTTGCATGTCATGAATAATATATTTTATTATAGTTGCATGAATTAAGACACCATATTATAATAATTAAAAGGGTTTAAAAGTCATTGACTGTTAATGCATTTGAGTGATAATTTTGTATCACAATTATGTGGATATGATATTCATCCCTTTCTTTCTCAAACTTTTATAATAAATATAAAGTAACATTAGTTTACTATTAACATATATCACAAGATATATTTATAAAGAAAGTAGATATGAGACATACTCTTTAATAAAATAGTAGTAATGGTTCTCTTAATATCAACTCAAATATGAATAATTATTTAAAAATAAATGTCATTAAGTGTCCACTCAAGTGCACTCGTTAAGAATCGAGAATAATCTTTTTTTTAAATGATGTAATTCATACTTTTAAATTATAAAAAGTAATGTTTTTTATTCGAAATTTATTCTCTACTTTCTTTTTTAGTTGCTTAACAAATATTCTTAAGCCACTTATTAGCAATGACCCTTATTTAAATAATAGTTTATTTATGAAATGTTGCAATAAATACGCTAATCATGAATTTATTCAACTATTGTAAAATCCGTTTGAAAATGAATTATTAATTAAATATATTTAGTTATGTTTTGTAATTAAATAGCGGTCGTTGAGTATATAAGTTCCTTTTTCCTTTTATTTATGTATAAAAGTACAAAAAATATATTTTTACGATTGAAATATCTTTATTTAGTTTACGTGTAAAAATAGTCAAAATTTGAGATTGAGATTTTTTATTGTTTGAAATCAACAGAGAGTTTTATATAGTCTACGTGTAAAAATAGTCAAAATCCGAGATTGAGATTTCTCATTGTTTGAAATCAATAGAGAGTTTTGCCGCTTTCAAATTTTAAAATATATTTGATTTTGATGAAATTTCTTATTCAAGTTATTTGGTGATTTGAGACTTGATTTATTTCTGAGTAGTACTTTTTTTAGCGAACAATATTAAATTTGATTATTTTAATAATTAAATTATTTATGTCGTGATAATAACTATTGATAAATATTTTATAAATTAACTTACGACATAATATGAAAATTTAATTTTTGTATGTGTTTAAGTATATTTTCAAATAAATGAGTTTGAACTGACACTAGAAATTTAATTAGAGAGTTTAAGTTAGTAAAGTTAAGAAAACTTTTGCTAATGTGTTTGATTATGTTTTTTTTATAATTAAAATAACAACTAGATGTTAAAGTGTTTGGGTACAAAAGTGATGTATTTTTTATAAAACAAAACTCAATTGTGAAATGAGGATTTTAAAGTAAGTGATCGATAAAAAATAAATTGATTGGTTTTCTTGAGCAATGTAACCTTGAAGTAAATTTTATAATTTTCTATGTTTATGTAGTTAACTCATTGGGTTTCGAAAATTAAATGAGATTGTTGACACCAAGTTAGCAGTGGGGAGAACTCTGAATATTTTATGTTTGTTGGGTTGGAAATTTTAAGGAAAAGAGATAGGAACAAAAAGGTCATGGCAAAAATTTTAAAATAAGTTTTGAAATAAAGTGGTAAATGAATTGTTGTGGGTTGTTTTAATTCAACAAGATAGAAATTTTATGAACTTCAAATAAGTTAGGAAAAAGTTCTCTTGTGATTTTTAATGGTGATATAAATTAAAATTTGGAGTCGTTTAAAGTTTGAAACCATATGAATTGTTGTCATTTGATTATTTAAGGTGCTTTAAACTAGATTTGGAATTTTGTTGAAAGACTTTGATGAGTAAAATAGATTTTAGCCGAGTGGTATATATATATATAAAAAGAGAGTTCAAAATTTTGTTTAAAGGTTGATTTTAAGTTTACTCTGTTATTAAGGTGTTAAAGGTTTTATCTTTGAGATTTTTGTGAAAACAAGGTTTCCACCTTTATAGATTGAACTAAAAAGTTTTAGTCATTGATATTAAATTTTCAATTTATGTATCTGAAGCAGTTGTGACTTTTTTTTTTGTCAATTTGAATTGTTCGGTTGTAAGTAAGTCAGTTGTATCAAAACCATTTTCTATAACGCAACAATGGTTCTAATCGTCATTTTTGAAAAAGAATTTTACAGTTAAATATTTTACTTGGATTTAAGTCAAAGTACGATTATGAGTATTTTATCTATAAGTGTTTAGTTGTTTTGAAAAAAAAATTACTTATTAAAAATCGGGGTGTTACAAATATAGTTTATAGTAACCAATAGGGGTGTAATGGACTGAATTGTGGACATTGGAGTTACTGAGATCTTGCTTTGATTCTGTTCCAGGTGCTTTTAATAATCGCAGAGATCGAGAAAAAGAAAAAGAAAAAAGACCGAAGGGCACCTTTTCTCGTAGATTTGATCAGGTTTTGAAACTTATCAAATTAAAAGCTTATGTCTATTGGTTTATGAGATACAACTTGCGTATATCGTAAGATACTGATAACCATTATGCAATGAGTTATACTGTATATGCTACTAGTATTAATGAAAATATTAATGCAGTGAGTTTGGACTACCAGTCCTAGCTAATTAGCTTCCAACTACAAGCTAACTCATGCCTTGGTACAAGCTATGCTCAACTAACTGACTGCAAAACATTATTATTCTTAAACTATCCAAAGTCAATAAGCCTCTGTCTAATTTAGTTTAGTTAGGGTATTCGTGTAGTCACAAGCTCAACTCAAAAAATAGAGAAACATCATCAAAAGTCAAATACATATATAATTAGAAACATACAATAAAGAAATAGTAAAGTTAGAAATGTTTCAAGAAATGTTTCCATTCCATTTAGGAGGAGCTTCTTCTATCATTTAGATCGACCCTTTCTTTTCAATCCCCTCACAGTATCCTATAAAAAATACAATGATATAATTAGCATTTTT
Organism: Cicer chorassanicum; assembly: GCA_037974735.1. NCBI lineage: Eukaryota > Viridiplantae > Streptophyta > Magnoliopsida > Fabales > Fabaceae > Cicer > Cicer chorassanicum. Next base: position 6,601,499 of record JBBPBP010009780.1, read on the forward strand.
TGTGAATAATGTATCACATTTACAACAAAAAAGAGAAGTTTTTTAAAAGAAATTAACTAACTTCATTGTAAAAACCATCTTTGAGTGGTTCTCCAGAATCCAAAAGAGAACGGAATAGTATTGATGACTTTCGCTCATGTTTTGTATAAATGAAACCATAATATTAACATTTGGGACATAGATTTGTTAATTGTCGGAGGTATCAAAACACGACATGTACCCCAACTTTTGCAAACATATATATTAGTGTTTGATATTGAGAAATCTTCGTTTGCAAATTCGGCATATATATGTCGTGTTTGACACTTTTGACAACCAACAAATTTATGTTCCATAGCCAAGCGTATGAGGGCAAGTCATCAATATTACCTCGATCTCTTCTATTCTCATATCATCGACTTTTAGGAAACTTACTACTTCAGCCTTAAGACCCATGTAAAAGGCTTCACCTTCTCATTTAGTTTCAGAAATTTAGAAAATCCTACAATTATTTTAAAATATCAATGCAATAATAGCATTAAACTACACCATTACATAACTAAACATTAAAAACTCAAAGTTTGAATAAAATAAATGCATCAATGGTTAACTACTTCGACGAACATGAGTGGATATTGTGCACTACCCATTTTCTGAGATAAATAGAAAAATGAGTTTTACTAGTTCGCATATAGCATTTTCAAAAATCATATCATTAACTAGTTGCATTTCCATTAGAATGTATTTTATCATCATAATCTACTACGATGCATGGATAAATTAACAATTTATTTTTATTTTAATGATCATTACACTTGTATGCAATATTTTTGTTGTTCTCTCTCTATTACATTTTTTTTAAGGATGTAAGAAGGAGATTACTAAATATATTTTTGTTTTAAGAACTATTATCAAAATATGTAATTATGGTTATCATAATTATTATCTTGAAGATTAATTATACTAATTATCACTATTTTTCAAGGATGCATTGAGAGAGGGGGCAAAGAGAGTAAATCCATTTTTGAAAAGATTCCATTAAAATTTGAAATAAATTTAATACAACAAGACTTTTAGTAAGTTGCAAAAAATCTTAATTGAATATCATTAGATTTCTGCACTTTGTTCAAAAAATCCAAACAATTCTAATTAAATACCTCAACTTATATTTAATACATTAAAATCTTGATTAAATGTCTCAAGACTTTTCCATCATAAAAAAAATCTTTTAAAATTCTTTCAAATACTAATTCAATTCACCCTCTAACGTCTGTCTTTGAAATTTGTTGGTATTAGGGACTTGAGTGTGATTCTAAGTAAGTAAATAACAATAAAAATGTAAAACACTAAATGAAATTCAATATATAAATATTAACTATTGAGTCAAGCTTTGTTTCAACCGCCGTAAATGATTATTGGTGTGACCCTTTACTTTTCATAATTAAAAACCTATATATTTCTTAAACTATCCAAAGTCATTAATCCTCTTGCTAATTTAGGTTAGTCAGGATATTCGTGCTAAACTAGAATCCAGTCACAAGCTAAACTTAAACTCTAGTTATAATTATGTATGTATTTGACTTTTGATGATCGTTTCTTACTTGACAAGATGGTTGTTTCATATTGAGCTGACTTTTAGAGATAATATGCTAAAGTGATTGTAAATGACCTCTGCCTCTTTAATTTTACTTCCCTTTTAATTTATAGTTAGGATTCCATCTTATCAGCCCACTATGTTTTCCATCTTGCCTCTGTCCACTATGTTTTAAGTATTTCATTTCATTGTTTTCGTGCGATGGCATGCTAGTTTTGATATTTGAAAGAAGCAATTCCGGTGCTAAGTATGGATAAATCAAACCCTAGCATGAAAATAACTAGAGCTTGAATTGAGCTTGTGACTAGATTCTAGTTTAGCACAAATACCTTGATTAAACTAAATTAGACAGAGGCTTAATGACTTTGAATAGTTTAAGAAAAATAATTGACTCTTAAAGGGTTTTTAACTCTGATAAAGAAGGATCGCACCAATAATCATTTACGCTAGTGCAAACAAAGCTTGACTCAACAGTTTATGTTTAAATAACTGAATTTCATTATGCTACTTTATATTTTTATTGTTATTTGCTTACTTAGAGTCACACTCAAGTTCCTACCACCAACAGTGTTGAAATACAAAGTTCCGAGGTATTTAATTAGAAATATATGAATTTTTTAAACAAGGCGTAGAAATCTAATATTAAGAATTTTTATAACTTCCAAAAGTTCTTGTTATATTCAAAATCTTTCAAATTTCAATGAATTCATTTCTAAAATGGAATACATTGATCAACCTTACGACCCAAATAAAAGGCTTCACCTACAGTGATTTTAAAATATCAATGCAATAATAGCATTACATTGCTAAACATTAAAAATTAAAAATTAGAATAAAATAAATGCATCCATGGTTAACGACTTGGGGCTTGAACTATACTAATAAACCCTTATGTCGTAGGGTTTTGGGTTAACAAGTGGATTGGGTTTGGAGTATACCAATAAACCCTTATGTTTTGCATAAATGACCTACATAAACCAATAAACTCTTGTATTTTGCACAAATGTGGTTTCTTATAACCTCTCTTCATTACATAAATGACAAAACCACATGTATTAGTAAGAGCATCTATTTATAATAGTGAACTCAATATGGGTTCATTAAATGAGGTCACTGTGCCACATCATCTTGAAACAACTCATTCAATTTTTATTATGAACTCAACATGGGTTCATTAAATAGGACCTATTGTACCACATCATTTTAAAACAATTCATTCATTTGTTACCATTTAACAAAACTATATTAGGTCCCACAACTTTAATTTATACATTAATATTTTAATTATATTACAACTTAAAATATTAATTTAAATATTTCAATTAATATTATTAGACATTATTTTAATTTAAAATAAAATTGAACTTAAATTTTTTATAACAATAATAAAAATTAAATGTTAAAATACATTACATAAATAATTAAAAATGATACAAGTAAATAATAATAGAGTAACGGTAATAAATTTATTATTATTAATAAAATAATAAAAAGAGGTAACGAATATAAATTTATTATGATTAATAAATTAATAAAAAAAGGTAACAGTTAAAGTGAACTCCCAAAAAACTCACTGTTACGTTATTTCAAGCTGGCGGACGAACTTAATTTTACTCACGTTGGAGATGCTCTAACCATCTACAACGGTGAACTCAATATGGGTTAATTAAATGGGGTCCACTGTGTCATATAGGTCCACTTTACCACAAACAAAATCATATTAATCCCACAACTTTAATTTATACATTAATATTTTAATTATATTTAATATTATGACAACTTAAAATATTAATTTAAATATTTCAATTAATATTATTATACATTATTTTAATTTAAATTTAAAATAAAATTGAATTTAAATTTTTTATAACAATAATAAAAATTAAATGTTAAAATACATAACATAAATAATTAAAAATGATAAAAGTAAATAATAATAGGGTAACAATTATAAATTTATTATTATTAATAAAATAATAAAAAAGTAACGGATATAAATTTATTATTATTAATAAATTAATAAAAAAAGGAAACGGTTATATGAAAGTATCGTTCCTTCGTGAGAGAACCGTGATTACAGTTTGGTACAAACGGTGAACTCTCAAAAAACTGACGGTTACATTATTCTACGCTGACGGACGAACGTCAACGTGGAATAATGTAACCGTCAGTTTTTTGAGAGTTCACCTAGTTGTGCTAATCACAGTTCTCTCAAGAAGGAACAGTACTTTGATAATTTAATAATAATAAATTTATAACCGTTATTTTTTTTTATTAATTTATTAATAATAGTAAATTTATTACTGTTAGCTTTTTTATTAATTGGTAACGTTCTTCTTTTTAATTTATTAATAATAATAATTTTATGACCGTCATTTTTTTTTTTAATTAATTTATGACCGTTAGTTTTTTTACTATTTATTTGTTATAATTTGCTTATTAATAGGAATAAATTTTTGTTACTCTTACTTTTTCTTTCACAATTTTTGTTACAAAAGTTTCTTTAATCTTTTATTAACAATACTTTTTTACTTATTTTTAAATCTTATTGTTTCAAACAAAATGAATGAATAACCTGGATTATTTTAAAATAATGTGCTATAGTGGGTCCTATTTAATGAACTCATGTTGAGTTCACCTAAATGAATTGCTTTAAGATGATGTGGCACAGAGGACCACATTTAATGAACTCATAATGAGTTCACCGTTGTAGATGCTGAATCATTTTCTTCATTACATAACTGACAAAACCACATATTAGTAAGAATCTTTTTCCTTAAATAACCGACAAAATCACATGTATTAGTAAGAAGAGGTTATAAGAAACCACATTTGTACAAATCCACCTGAAAACCTAAAACCCTACAACTCATATTCTCAACCTTACCCCTCTCCTGTTATGCATCTCTCTCGAAGGCTAAAGTTGTGCCCCTTTCTTCGTCTCTCATTCGAAATCGTTGCTTCGTCTCTCATTCGAAATCGAAATTTGGAGCTGTACACTCACTCAACCTGTAATTCATGTCGCATATATACAATTTCAATGGAAATGGAACCCTATTCATAGCCTTTCTATTTCTCTCAACGATATAATGGTAATGCAAGATATGAATTTTGAAAGAGTTATATGTGAACTAGTCAAACTCATTTTTCTATTTATCTCTAAAGATGGGTAGTGGACGATATCCACTCTTGTCTGTCGAAGTAGTAAATGCATTTATTTTATTCTAACTTTGAATTTTTAATACTTAGCAACGTAATGGTATGTTATTATTGCATTGATATTTTAAAAGAATAACGGTAGATTCTGAAACTAAGAGAGGTGAAGTCTTTTACATGGTTATAATGCTGATGAGGGTAGTAAGTCATTTTCAATATATGCTACAACGTTTGTCCTGAAAGTCGACAAAGATGCTATGGGAATAGAAGAGAATTAGGTAGTATTGATGATTTAATTCATGAAAGTCCTGTTCTGAAGATCGACACAAAGACTTTGTTTTGAAGACTGGCATAATTCATGAAAGTCATGTATGTCAAATTTGTAATTGATTTTTCAATGTCAAACATGGGTGTAGGCCATTTGGTGGATATGGTGGTGTCTTGACATTATTTTAGCTTGATTATCGAATTGTGGATTGTATTTGGTATGAGGCTTCTTTCTTTAAGTTCAAATCAACAAAGTTTATCTTTGAGAAAAATCTTCTTATGAATCTTTATCCAAAGTTTACTTCAGATGAAGATTCTTTTCAAATATTAATTTTAATGACTTGAACTTAGCGAGAGAATTTAATGAGAGAAAACCTGATTCCAAATATGACCAATTGTTCAAATAATTGAACATTGGACGCATGAAATGCTATTAGACAAATGAAAACACATTAGATGTAGAAAAAATTACGTATTGGAAGAGGTACCTAATTCAATTGTAAAATTCATTTTGAAATGCGCTTACAAACCAAAAAGATTATTCAAGAAAAGTTTTAAGGTTATTCGGGATTGTGAGTTTCTAATTTTTAGATTTAAAATGCAATTATTTATTTAGTTAGTTACTTATATTTTTAAATTGAGTGGCTAATTCAATTTTTTCTGGCAGTGTATTATGTGAGATTGTATAATTATCAGGGTCCAAACTACGTTAGACAACTATAATAAAGCGAATTAGCGATAAATTTTATTGACGAATAATGAAATTTTTGTCTCTAAATTGGTCGGATGACGAAATTTTAAACACCTATCTATGATACTACATTAATTTCTTTTACTCGTTCGTTAGAGTTTCATCTTTGTTATTGCCTTCATCTTGACATGTGTGTTCATTCTTTAATTTTTGCAAAGACTTGTTTTTTGGTGTTTAAAATTCGCGTTTATTTTATATGTTTCTTATCTTATTTGTTTTTGTATTACATTCCAAACAAATAATAGACAATGATTCTATATTTATATATATATATATATATATATATATATATATATATATATGACATGTGCATATCGCACATGTATATGTCTAATGTTTGCATAAATTTGAATAATAAATTATATATTTAAATTAGAAAATAAAATAAAATATTAATTATCTCATATGCATCATTTCTTTAGTTCTTATTGCGCAGTTTCTATCATTTTCTCCTTACTATTTTGACACTTATGTTTGTTCCAAATTCTGAAACAATAAAACTCAACTGACTTTTTCGTCAAAAAAATCTTATACTCATGGCATAAAGAATTTGCTATGCAACCTGTTCGTAGAAGTTTTAAACATATTCATTGAATTTCATTTTTACGTTGTTAAGGCCTAATTTCTCCCTCTATCTTTGTATTGGACATACTTAATGCATTTTACTACCTTTGTTAACCAATTTATTTGACTTATAATTAGGATAGAGTTAGTTTTCCTTATTTCCTTTTTATTAGGCTTTCTGTTTTAGTAGTTTATAAGTCACATATTCTCTTGGGTTCAATCTAATATAAAAAGAAAGAGAGAATCCCTCTTTTGTTCGTAAGAAAGATTTATTGTAATCAATATAGAGGTAGTTTTAGAAATGCTCTCCATTGAATATGAAATTTACTAACATGCTATCAGTAGCTCTAAAATTAGTAATGTCTCATTCATCTTCTTCATTTTGAGTTTTTCTTCTCGTCCTCCGCGATTTCTCTCTGTTTTTCGTTTTTGTTTTTTGTGAAATTCGCGGTGGATTCTGATCATGATACCTCTTCTTCTTCATCGTCCAATGATCATTCCACCATCCAACAACATATCAAGAAATCCCCTAATTCCAATCGAAGTTATCAAAATGACATGCTTGATCCCTTCTTTATGCATCCCAGTGATAATCTTGGCCGTGCACTTGTGTCTCCACCTCTCAACAGCACCAACTTTCACACATGGTTTCGTGCGATGCTCGTTTCCCTTCGTTCAAAGAACAAATCTGGTTTTGTTCTTGGTACTATCTCTCGCCCTAAAGATACAGACCGACTTTCGATGGCATGGGATCGGTGTAGCACCATGGTTATGTCTTGGATTACGAACTCGCTCAAACCGAACATTGCTCAAAATATTATATGGATGGATTTTGCTGCATATATATGGAACGAACTGAATGATCGCTATCATCAAGGAGATGTATTTCGGATTTCAGACTTGCAAGAAGAAATTTATGGTCTTAGGCAAGGTGATTCTTCTATTACAATCTATTTTACCAATTTAAAGAAGCTCTGGCAAGAGTTGGAGAATTTGTGCCCCTTACCTTCTTGTTCTTGTACACCTACTTGTTCTTGCAATCTCTTACCAAAGATTAGGGAATACAGAGAAAATGACTATGTCATTTGTTTACTTAAGGGCTTGAATGAACAATATTCCCCAGTTCGATCTCAGATCATGTTAATGGAGCCTCTCCCTACCATTAGCAAGGTTTTCCGGATGCTTATACAACAAGAACGTCAATTCTTTAGTCATACGGAAGAACTTAAAACTGTCTCTACTATTTCCAACTCTAGCCGTGGATTTGGCCGCGCTTCATCTCCGGGTAGTGGTCGCGGTTTTGGTGGCCGTGGTCGGGGCTACAAAATTTGCACTCACTGCAATAAATTGGGCCATACTTTAAAAAACATGGATATCCTCCGAATTATCTGCGATCTCATTCAGGTGCTTCCAACAATTGCTCATCTACCAACGTTGATATTGAGGATGCTCTTGTTTCCAATGATTCTGATTCTTCAAGTTTGGACAATGCTACTCAAGTTTTCACTCTGGACCAGCAAAAGGCTTTGCTTGCTTTACTTCAAGCCTCCACATCCTCCACTACCAGCACTGTAAATCAACTTCAAAATTCACCTTCTATCAATTTGGGTAATTCTTTTTCCCATCAAATTTCTAATTTAGTTTCTAATCATTCTTGGATCATGGACACAGGCGCAACTGATCATGTTTGCTTTTCTGCCAACATGTTTCAATCCATTAAAAGAATTCGGCCTGTTTCCATTAAATTACCTAATGGTTCTTTGATTATTGCTCAATTTGTTGGGACTATTTTCTTTAACAATGATTTTTACTTGAATGATGTTCTTTATCTACCTCAATTTTCTACTAATCTCATTTCAGTTCCTCGATTAACTAATTCTCTTAATTGTCATCTTGTATTTCATGCTACTAATTGTTTGATACAGGACAACATCTCCTTGAAGATGATTGGTACAACTAGTATTCATCATGGCTTATATTTGCTTGATTTTCCCCCCTTTCATACTTCTGTTCAGATTCATAATTGTACTCTCAGTTCTATTTTGCAATCTAGTTTACACCATGTTTTAGGTTCTAATTGTAATCTTTGGCATTTTCGCTTTGGGCATCCATCCCTTGATACTTTGCAACATCTTAATAAAGAGTTTTCCTTTGTTACTACTGATAAAAGTGTTGTTCCTTGTGATATATGCTTGTTTGCTAAACAAAAGCGATTGCCTTTTCCGCATAGTTCATCTGTTTCTGCTCTCTATGTTTGGTTTTAGATATTTTCTAACGGTTGTTGATGACAAGAGTCGATTTTGTTGGATCTTCCTTATGAAACTTACATCTGAAACAATTGCTCTTATTAAATCATTTGTTTCCCTTTTTCATACTCAGTTTGAAAAGAAAATTAAATGTATTAGAATCGACAATGGCAATGAGTTCCTTATGAAAGATTTTTACAAAACTAATGGAATTTTACACCACACTTCTTGTGTTGGCAGTCCTCAACAAAATGGCGTTGTTGAGCGCAAACATCAACACATTTTAAATGTGGCACGTGCTCTTTTGTTTCAATCAAAATTATCTTCAATTTTTTGGGCTCATGCCATTGTCCATGTTGTTTTCTTATCAACAAACTACCCTCCAAGTTACTCCAGTTTAAATCCCCTGAACATATACTTTTTGATTATTCTCCTGATATTTCTTCTTTAAAAATATTTGGTTGTTTATGTTTCACTACCACTATCCATTCTCAAAGAAAAAAGTTTGATTCTAGACCCCGCAAATGCATTTATTTAGGACAGAAACCTGGTACCAAAGGTCATGTCCTATTTGATTTGAATAATAAGGAAGTTTTTTGTATCAAGGGACACTATTTTCTTTGAGTCCATTTTTCCTTATTATATTCTTAGTGATCAACATAAACAATCACACTCTAACAATTCTGCTACTGATTTTGTTATTGATGATTTTCTTTGTACTAGTTTTCCTTCCCCTTCCCCTTTCACTGCTGCCCCTATTGCTTTGCAAGATGTTGCAGGTTCTAATTCAGATGATACTTCCTCTCCTGCTGAATCTACTAAAACAACAGCACTAACACCTACGAAAGACACTCATTTCAACATAAAGGGCTTTTTGTTACCCTTTGCTCTGTGTCAGTTAGGTTCGACCTTCTTGGAGACACTCAGTCTTACTTGAAAAGAAAGGAAACTCAGTCCATTGTGTACCAGCAGTGCCATGAGACACTCAGTCTTACTTAAAAAGAAAGGAAACTTACAAGTCAATTGTTGACTAACTTTTGACATGTGGTGTCATGCAACTTTGTTTCTCTAAAGTTGAAATTTTCATGATGATTAAGTTTCAATCTTCATAATGTTCACTTGTATTTGAATGCTGCCCATCTTTTGTCATTTGGTCTTTTAAGAGTACTGGATGGAGGTCCCTAAATAAATGAATCAAGTCTTCGCATCTTGTTTACATATTTAGGCATTTTTGCTGGTATTCTTAATAAACAACTTATTCTCATCTCATTGCCTAAGGTATAACCAATAATTCATGATCTAATGAATAACTCTCCACAACAGGGTACTCCGGCGACCTTCTATGGGAGTTGAGGCTACAAACTCTTCGGTTGTAATCCAATTGCAATTGTTGTTTCTAATAACTGATCAACTGCAGGAGATTATATTGTTCATCTGTCTAAAATCACGAGTTGGTTTGTTATCAATGTTGTTTCTCTTTTTGTGTTTCTTCGATTGCGCTTGAATATAAGCGTATGATTTTGTTAACTACTTTTTTCTCCCTTGCCCGTTTCAGTTGGTGGAGATGGTGTGGAATAAGAAAGTTGGAGATGTATTGGATTTGTATGTGGTCCGAGCATATGAAAATGATCGAATACATATCAATATGGTGGTTGAAGAAGTTTCTGCTGAAAAATTTAATCGGTATGTATTGTATCAATACAATGACTAATCAAGATACAATAATGAATATTGACCAGTTTCAGTTCAATTTCCTGTTGGTATTTATGATTTTTGTTTTTGTTTTGCTTTAATAGTTGGTCACGGATGATATAGCGAAGCTGAAGTGCATACTGATTTCACCACTATACAGACTTCAACACTATAAAAATTGATGAATGACTGAATTATTTTATAAAGCTGATGAGTTTTGGGCAGCAGCAATTTCACGCCTTTTATCCTCATCTAATTCCGGTTGGGCTTTCAAGCTGAAGTGTACATATTGCCTTATAATTTAACTATATAAAAATTGATAAATGACAAACTTATTTTGTATACTTTTTTTGAATGTTTTGAAAAAATTATAAATCATCAATTTATGTAATTATTTATTAACAAATTGGATTTAAACATGCCCATTTGTTTTCTGATGGAGCTAAATATCACTAGAAGGGGGGTTGAATAGGGATTTTGGCGTTTAAAAATCGTTTTAACGAGGTTATGAATTTCTGTCCTCTCTGAGAGGATGCGATAGAGGATGGAAATTCAAACTCTTTAATCAAGAACAAATTAAATGCAGAAATAATAAAATTAGATAGACACACAGATTTTATACTGGTTCACCCAATTATGGCTACGTCCAGTCCTCACACTCTTGTGAGATTTCACTAACAATCAATCAGATCAACCTCTAACCGAGGATGATTACACTTTGTGTATTATCTAGCTTCACCAAGCTTACAATCACGTTTTTGAATGATTTCAAGTAACCTTACTTGAAAACTCACAGAATGATTTGAGTATGATTGCTCTCTCTTTTCTTAAACACTTTCTATAAAGATATTACAAAGATCTATTTTGTGAATGTAGAAAGTTTGAAGAGAGGATGGATATTGCTTTTGATAATCTTAGGATTTTTGATCTTTTTCTGCAATATTTGTGTGTATTTGATTATGGAGAGCTTGCTGGCTTTTATAGAGTTCTTGTACAGCTCTTCCATGTGTTTAAACACTTCTTGACCGTTGAGGAGGATGCATCAAAGAGTCCAATGGTCTCTGTGCTGAAATTACAAAACTGTCATCCAACTGTCTTGAACAGTGTTAGTCCATCCTCAGCTTTGAGATTCAAACCTTCTAGGTACTTGGTCCATTGTAGCCTTTTTCTTTTTCTTTCTTCAAGACATGAAACGGCTATTTCCTTGACTATGTGTGCTACAGCAGGCTGATTTCGTGGAGTACAAGGTTTGAATTCAACTTTTGAAGAATGATGTGACAAATTGTTCAACCTTTTACCTAGTACTAGTTGCCCTCTACCTAGAACAGCCTATCCTCGTACTAGTCCAAATGTGTTTTCTGACCTCTTTAGAAAATATGCTTTATTGGGTCATTCCTGGTTACAATCTTGTCATCTTAACCTGATTAAGAATCATGGTTACGTTGCTGGATGTATTCTGTGCTTTTACGAGGCCATCCTCGCGTAGGCTTAACCCATCCTCTTGCTTGCAAATATGATGGTTTTGAGTCATATGTTCATTCTTTCAGCCTTTATGATTAATAACCTGTTTTCTAATATAAATCCACTCAAGAGCACAGATTAGTCCTTAATCACAATCATAATCTCTTAAGTAATTTTGTTATCATTAAAATCAATTGAGAGAGATTTATTCTCAACAATCTCCCCCTTTTTGATGATGACAAAATTCTTTAGATTATGATTTTTTAAATATGAATGCATGATGAGATTTAATGTTTATGCTCCCCCTGAAATGAGTAATCTTTTTGTTTAAAAAGTTTTAAGTTCTAAAAATATTACTCCCCCTGAATGTATGCCAGAAATATGAATCAAACAGAATAAAGATCATAATGATATTTCAAACAATAATGTTGTAAAGGCAAAGTCATTTCATATCATTAATCTTCAACCATCAAAATATCAAAGTCATAGCAAAACATTAATCAAAACATCATAGTCATCAAAACATAGCAACAAACAAACATAACAACAACCATAACAAAACATCATAATCTCTCTCCCCCTGAATTTGGCAGCAGCAAAAAAATAGGAATGATAAGGCTACTCGGGAGAGGATGGTTCATCAGACGAGGAGGATGGTTCATCAGCAGCTGGGAGCTCAGGAGGATGTTCTCCAGGAGCAATGGTATTGACCAAATTTTTGGTGACCCATTCGAGAATGAGACCAAACTGTGTCATGGTGCGAAGAATTTTCTTTTGGTCCTTCCTTATCGTTTTCAACAGCTTCATTTGCTTGCTGAGATCCTTATCCTTAGGTGGCTTTCCTATGTTGGAGGCTTTGGGTTGGTCATTGACGCTTGAACTTTTATTTTGAGAGCTTCCGGCTTTGTCCTTCGAAGTGTTGTCATTTGAGGTACCTAAAAATGAATCTAGAGAACTGAATTGGCCATTAACCTCAGGGAGAGGTTGGGATGGCTCTTCATCAACAACAACAAGAGGTATATGTGAGATAGGGGCAGCGGCAAAATGATCAGATTCGTGCAAATCGGAGGGAAGATCAAGCATTGATTCTGGAGGACTTTGAGGCGAGAAGTGGTGATAAGTCAAATTAAGATCAAAATATAGTTCTTCACCGTCCTCCATAAGGGCAAGAGGAGCCTCTTGAGCAGCATCCTCACGAGGAGGATCTTCAGATGGAACTAAGACAAATGGCAGCACAAGTGATTGTGGAGGTGAAGGAACATCAGGAGTATTATGAGGAGATGAGGGATTTGGTTCTCCTTCCACAGTGGGCTGTTGAGGAATTTGAGTGAGAGTATCCTCAGACGGAGTTTGAATTGGAGTATCCTCAGATGGAGGTTGAATGGGAATATCCTCAGATGGAGGTTGGCAAGATGATTGTTCTGGAGATGCAGCAGATGAGGAGCTTCGGGTTTTTCTCTTCTTTGATGAGGGAGCAGCAGGTGGTTCAGACGACTGAAGACGCATTTGCTTGACATTTTTCATCGAAAAGGTAAGATTGAAATGCACAGAAGGTTCATCATCCAACGGAACCTTAAAAAATTTGAAAATCTTAGTCAAGATCATACCGTAAGGTGCTGATTGACTTTGTGCAGCTGCATTGACCATAAAATTGAAGATAATGTTTCCCAGGTGCAGAGATAATCCTGTGATCAAGTGATGAATAAGGAGAACATCCAATTATGTCACCTTTTCAAAGCTTCCTGCACGAGGTACAATGCAGTGAACGCATATGTTGTGTAATATACGGCATAACGGAAGTAGATTTGAAGCAACATGTGGCTTTGATGGTGAGATGAAAATGTTTTCCAGAACAGAGGAGCGGGTGATTTTGCACTGAGAATACCAAGTTTCTGCAAAGAAATAGGCTCCTTCATTTCGAACATCTAATATATGGCATAGAGAAGCGGGATTGATTTCGATCAAGACTCCTTTGAGAACAACAATTAAATCAGAAAGTCCCTTGCAGTTGTTCGCAGCAGCATAAAAGGCCCTAACCAATCTTGGATATTGGGGCTCATTTATCTTAAGGAAGGATGTCCAACCCAGTTGGTCAAAGATGTCTTCAATGTTGAAGCCACCTTCCTTCAAGTCATCAAGATCAATAATCTTTCCGTTAACCACGGATTTGTTCAACCATTTTGAAATGTAGATAGATTCTTGTTCAGTAGAAGTAAACTACGAGGCCTTGGCAGATTTTGGCGATGGAGAGGATAGTGGTCTTTTGGTTGTGGTTTTGGGATTTTTTGAAGTGGTGGTTTTTGAAGGAGTTTTTGTAGGAGTTTTGATAGGTACTGAATGAGGTGTTGGTGTGGTGGATAAGGTTTGTTCTGAATCATCTGATTCAATCAGATGAACAGTAGAGTCTTGAGAGATGGGGTTTTTGGATGAAAGAATTCCAGAAAGAATTTTGGAGGATCGTCTGGTGGGGGCCGAGGATGTGGAGGAGGATGGATTTTTAGTGGACTTTGGTGAAATGGAGGGAGTGGACGTTGTTTCAGATGATTCGAAGAAACTTGTATCGGATGAAGGCTCTTGATTAATTGTGGTGTTAAGTGAATCTTCCCTATTTTGATCAGATTCCGTACTGGAATAATGATCTTCAATATTTTCAGGTGCTTGAGGGAAAATTTTGCGTTTTGCAGCAATCTTAGTTCTGGCCATAATTTTTTGGTTAATGGAGGAGTAGAGAAGATGATTCTGGGTTGAGAGTGAGATTAAAACAAATGAAATGGCAGAGTTAAGTAAAGAGGATGGAAGATGGAAGGGGATGATGTTGGGAAAGACCCGTTGATTAATTTTTGCCTAGGAGGATGCAAGAAGTCATGATTGATTTGATGGAGGCGTGTAGGCATGCGTGTGCAGCACGCGTGTTGGGAAACGGTTGATTCAGCCGTTGAAGCATTTAATGCTTGCGTGGATTAAGGAGGCGGCGCCACATGGACGGCCCAATGGGAAAAGAGGCGCGTGCACGCAAGGACTGAGCCTATTAAATGCAGTTACATCAAAGAGGATGCTGTATCCTCTGGTTATTTGTCATCCTCTGAACTTTAACCTTATATTCAAAGATCAGATGTGATCTTTCAGGCATTTGACAATTAAATAATTTAAACAAACCAAAATCAGAGACACGTAGTAAAATACAAAGGATAAAATAATTAATCAATTAATTTTTGAAAAATTAATGATGGAAAGTTTTTTCAAAATATCCTTGAACCTGTCCTCTTGAAGAGGTTTGGTAAAAATATCAGCTAGCTGATTTTCTGTATCAATGAAAATTAATTCAATGTCTCCTTTTTGAACATGATCACGTATGAAATGATGTTTAATTTCTATATGCTTAGATCTAGAATGCTGTATGGGATTTTTTGAAAGATTTATAGCACTTGTATTATCACAGAGGATGAGAATTTTTGCGTACCTTAAAGAATAATCCTCTAGTTGATTCTTTATCCACAGCAATTGTGAGCAACATTGTGCAGCTGATACATATTCAGCCTCTGTAGTTGATAGAGCAATGGTGCATTGTTTCTTGCATGAGCAACTAATTAGTGATTTACCAAGAATTTGGCAACCTCCACTAGTGCTCTTCCTTTCAACTTTATCTCCCGCATAGTCAGCATCACAGTAGGCTATGAGGTCAAGATCTGAGCTTTTCTCATACCAGATTCCAAAATTTATTGTTCCAACAAGGTATCTTAGAATCCTCTTAACAGTTGTAAGGTGAGATTCTTTGGGAGAGGATTGAAACCTTGCGCAAAGACCTACAGCAAAAACTATGTCTGGTCTGCTTGCTGTTAAGTATAATAAGGATCCAATCATCCCTCTATAGTCTTTCTCAGAAATTGGAGTTCCTTCATCATCTTTGTGAAGCGTGGAGGATGGGTGCATAGGAGTTCACATACTCTTGGCTGAACTCATGTTGTACTTGTTGAGAAGGTCTTTGGTGTACTTTTCTTGTGAGATGAAAATACCATCTTTGAGTTGTTTGATTTGTAAACCAAGAAAGAATTTCAATTCACCCATCATACTCATCTCAAATTCACTTTGCATAAGATTTGAAAATTCTTCACACATTTTTTCATTAGTGGATCCAAAAATTATGTCATCCACATAAATTTGGACAATTAACAAATCTTCTTTAGATGTTTTCTTGAAGAGAGTAGTGTCAATCTGTCCTCTAATGAATCCATTTTCCTTAAGAAAAGAGCTTAACCTCTCATACCAAGCTCGAGGAGCTTGTTTTAATCCGTAAAGAGCTTTTGAGAGTTTGAATACGTGATTGGGCTTCTTTTCATCCACAAATCCAGGAGGTTGTTTGACATAAACTTCCTCATTTAAGAATCCATTCAAAAAGGCACTTTTAACATCCATTTGGTATAGTTTGATACCTTTATGGGTGGCATATGCTAGGAGGATGCGAATAGCTTCAAGTCTTGCAACCGGTGCAAAAGTTTCATCGTAGTCAATTCTCTCTTGTTGATTGTAGCCTTGAGCAACTAGCCTTGCTTTGTTCCTTATTACCTCTCCATCCTCATTCAGTTTGTTTCTGAAAATCCATTTTGTTCCAATGATGGATTTTTCATGTGGAGGAGGTACAAGGTTCCATACCTTGTTTCTTTCAAATTGAGAAAGTTCTTCCATCATGGCTTCAACCCATGATTTTTCACACATAGCTTGATCAATATTTTTTGGTTCAATTTGTGAAATCATGGCCATGGTAGCTTCATTTCCACGAAGAGACTGTCTTGTTCTTACTCCATCAGCCGTGTCTCCAATAATCAGATCTGGAGGATGATAAGTAACTATTTTCCATCATCGTGGAGGTTGCTGAGAGGATGGATCAGACTCATCCTCATCGTTTGGACTAGGTGCGTTGGAGGATGAAGGTTCATCTTCCTCAGATTTATCAATTTTTTCTAAGCACAAGTCATCAAACTCATCAAAAATAACATGCATGGATCCCTCCACAGTTTGAGTCCTAAGATTATATATTCTATAACCTTTAGACGAAGTGGAGTATCCTAAAAATAATCATTTGTCAGATTTTGAATCAAACTTTCCCAAATTTTCTTTATTATTTAGGATGTAACAATAACACCCAAATATATGAAAATATGAGATGTTTGGTTTTCTTCCTTTCCATAGTTCATATGGAGTTTTGTTTAAAATCTTTCTAATGGATACACGGTTTAAAACATAGCATGCCGTATTTATAGCTTCGGCCCAAAAATATTTTTCAATATTAGCTTCATTTAAAATGGTTCTAGCCATTTCTTGCAATGTTCTATTTTTCCTCTCAACAACTCCATTTTGTTGAGGGGTTCTTGGGCAAGAGAAGTTGTGAGAAATACCATTTTCATCAAAAAGATTTTTGAAAGATTCGTTTTCAAATTCACCTCCATGGTCACTTCTTACGGAGATAATTTTTGATCCCTTTTCATTTTGGATCTTCTTACAAAAATAATGAAAAGCCTCAAAGGCATCATTTTTATGTTTTAAAAACAAGACCTAAAGCGTGAAAAGTCATCAACGATTACAAATCCGTATCTTTTACCACTAAGACTAGGAGTTTTAATAGGACCAAAAAGATCAATATGAAGTAGCTCAAGAGGATGGTTTGTGGAAACAACATTTTTAGAATGAAAACTACTTTTAACTTGTTTTCCTTTGGCACAAGCTTCACAAATTTTGTCTTTTTCATAATCAATTTTTGGAAGACCTTTAACTAATTCTAATTTAGACAATTTTGAAATAGTGTTTAAACTTGTATGTCTAGCCCGTTTGTGCCATACCCATTTATCCTTTTCAATGGATACAAAACAAGATTCAGTAGGCAAATCATCAAGATATAGTTCATATAAATTCTTTTTTCTAAAACCGGAAAAGAAAACTCTACCCGAGGATGAATGTTTAACCTCACAAAGATTGGGTTTAAAAATAACTTCAAAACCACTATCACAAAGTTGACTAATACTAAGCAAGTTATGTTTTAAACCATCCACATATTGAACATTTTCAATTTTGGCAGAATTTTTATTACCAATAATACCGGTACCTTTTATTTGAGCTTTCTCATTGTTTCCAAATGTAACCGATCCTCCATCTTTTATTTCCAAGGAAATAAAGCAATGCCTATCCCCGGTCATATGCCTTGAGCAGCCACTGTCCAAGAACCATGGCTTTCTTTTGTTGATCAGAGGATGTACCTGAGGATGAGTTTAATAGTGACTTAGGTACCCATATAGAGGTGGGTCCTTGGTGGTTAGTCCGTCCTCTTGTGAGGAATTTTCTTTTATGATAGCAAACAGATTCGTGATGTCCATGTTTACCACAGAATGAACATCCTTTCTTTATGTTATCTGCCTTTTTCTTGGCATAACATCTTTTGAAAGTATGTCCAAGTTTTTTGCAAAAAGTACATCTAGGCCTATCCTCTTGTTTCTTTGGAACAAAAAAATTTTCATAGAGTTTTTGTTTTTGAGAATTTTTAAATCCAATACCAGCTTTGTCAAAAATTCCAGATTGTGATCCCGTTATCTTTTGAAAAGTATCAGTAGATTTAACAAAGTTGGTGAGATCATTTTTGAGTTCTTCAACCTCTATTTTTAAAATTTCCTTTTCTGCATCCTCTTCTGGAGGATGGGTTTTGACATTTCTTTTGACACTAGATATTTGTTCAGACAACTTCTCATGAGATAACTGCAAGTCTAAAATGGTTTGTTCATATTTTTTATTTTTAGCTTGAAGTTCCTCGTTTTGCCTCTTAATTTCATAAAGTTGATTCTTAAGAAAACCACATTTTTGAGATAAAGTATTTGAGTCATTCAAAAGGTTGTCAAATTCTATTTCTAATTGTTCACAATTAGGACAAAGTTCAGATACGATTACCTTTTCATTTTCTAAGTTTGTCATGAGGCAGAGGTTGGCCTCTTCTTCCTTTTCTTGCTCCGAGGATGAGTCATCACTATCATCCCATGTGATCATGGATTTGTTCTTGTAAGGAAATCTTCTTGAGTTCTTTTTGTTCAAAGGACACTCAGTTTTGTAGTGGCCCAGCTTGTTGCATCCAAAGCAAGTAATCTGACTTTTGTTAGTTTTTTCTTTTTGAGGAGATCTTTTTTCCTGTCCTCTACGATTTATCATCCTCTGGATTCTTCTGGAAATTAGAGCAAGTTCATCCTCTTCCTCAGACAGAGGATAGTCTGCATTTTCTTTCTTTGTGGCTTCTTCAACTCTTTTGGAAGATGAGCTTTCTGTTTGGCTTGATTTTAAAGCTATCATTTTTCCCTTTTTGCTTGGTTTGTCAGCCAGCAACAGAGGTTCGTGAGCTCTTAGAGTTCCTACCAGATCCTCTAGTTTCATGTTGGCCAAATCTCTTGTTTCTATGATGGCAGTCACCATTGGCCTCCATTCTTTTGGTAAACTCCTTAAGATTTTTCTTATCCTCTCTTGAATAGAGTAAACCTTTCCAAGAGATCTCAAGTTGTTAAGTATGATTGTCAACCTTGAGAACATTTCATCAATCGTTTCATCCTCCTTCATTTCAAATAATTCGAACTCTCTTACTCCCATGTCTATCCTCACTTCCTTTATGTGGCTTGATCCTTCATGATGAATCCTTAGAGTATCCCAAAGTTCTTTGGCGTTTTTGCATTCTTCAACTCTATCATATTCTTCCCTGCTCAAAGCACACGTTAAAAATAAATGAGCTTTAGAGTTTAGGAGTACCTTAGCATTTTCATCAGCCGTCCATTGTGCTTGAGGTTTCTCGTCGGAGGTTGCATCTGTGTTGTTGATTCTGATGACATGATCCCCGTTTTCAATAACAGACCACATGTTGTTATCTTGTGATATGAGAAACAATCTCATTTTACTTTTCCAGTGGTAGTAATCTGTACCATCAAAATAGGGAGGTCTGGTGGAGGATCCTCCTTCAGGAACATACTTAGCTTTTGACATTTTTCCTTGGATCTTTTTCTCTTACACGGTTAAGTGTAATATTTCTAGAGAACCTTGCTCTGATACCAATTGATGGAGCTAAATATCACTAGAAGGGGGGTTGAATAGGGATTTTGGCGTTTAAAAATCGTTTTAACGAGGTTATGAATTTCTGTCCTCTCTGAGAGGATGCGATAGAGGATGGAAATTCAAACTCTTTAATCAAGAACAAATTAAATGCAGAAATAATAAAATTAGATAGACACACAGATTTTATACTGGTTCACCCAATTATGGCTACGTCTAGTCCTCACACTCTTGTGAGATTTCACTAACAATCAATCAGATCAACCTCTAACCGAGGATGATTACACTTTGTGTATTATCTAGCTTCACCAAGCTTACAATCACGTTTTTGAATGATTTCAAGTAACCTTACTTGAAAACTCACAGAATGATTTGAGTATGATTGCTCTCTCTTTTCTTAAACACTTTCTATAAAGATATTACAAAGATCTATTTTGTGAATGTAGAAAGTTTGAAGAGAGGATGGATATTGCTTTTGATAATCTTAGGATTTTTGATCTTTTTCTGCAATATTTGTGTGTATTTGATTATGGAGAGCTTGCTGGCTTTTATAGAGTTCTTGTACAGCTCTTCCATGTGTTTAAACACTTCTTGACCGTTGAGGAGGATGCATCAAAGAGTCCAATGGTCTCTGTGCTGAAATTACAAAACTGTCATCCAGCTGTCTTGAACAGTGTTAGTTCATCCTCAGCTTTGAGATTCAAACCTTCTAGGTACTTGGTCCATTGTAGCCTTTTTCTTTTTCTTTCTTCAAGACATGAAACGGCTATTTCCTTGACTATGTGTGCTACAGCAGGCTGATTTCGTGGAGTACAAGGTTTGAATTCAACTTTTGAAGAATGATGTGACAAATTGTTCAACCTTTTACCTAGTACTAGTTGCCCTCTACCTAGAACAGCCTATCCTCGTACTAGTCCAAATGTGTTTTCTGACCTCTTTAGAAAATATGCTTTATTGGGTCATTCCTGGTTACAATCTTGTCATCTTAACCTGATTAAGAATCATGGTTACGTTGCTGGATGTATTCTGTGCTTTTACGAGGCCATCCTCGCGTAGGCTTAACCCATCCTCTTGCTTGCAAATATGATGGTTTTGAGTCATATGTTCATTCTTTCAGCCTTTATGATTAATAACCTGTTTTCTAATATAAATCCACTCAAGAGCACAGATTAGTCCTTAATCACAATCATAATCTCTTAAGTAATTTTGTTATCATTAAAATCAATTGAGAGAGATTTATTCTCAACAATCTCCCCCTTTTTGATGATGACAAAATTCTTTAGATTATGATTTTTTAAATATGAATGCATGATGAGATTTAATGTTTATGCTCCCCCTGAAATGAGTAATCTTTTTGTTTAAAAAGTTTTAAGTTCTAAAAATATTACTCCCCCTGAATGTATGCCAGAAATATGAATCAAACAGAATAAAGATCATAATGATATTTCAAACAATAATGTTGTAAAGGCAAAGCCATTTCAAATCATTAATCTTCAACCATCAAAATATCAAAGTCATAGCAAAACATTAATCAAAACATCATAGTCATCAAAACATAGCAACAAACAAACATAACAACAACCATAACAAAACATCATAATCTCTCTCCCCCTGAATTTGGCAGCAGCAAAAAAATAGGAATGATAAGGCTACTCGGGAGAGGATGGTTCATCAGACGAGGAGGATGGTTCATCAGCAGCTGGGAGCTCAGGAGGATGTTCTCCAGGAGCAATGGTATTGACCAAATTTTTGGTGACCCATTCGAGAATGAGACCAAACTGTGTCATGGTGCGAAGAATTTTCTTTTGGTCCTTCCTTATCGTTTTCAACAGCTTCATTTGCTTGCTGAGATCCTTATCCTTAGGTGGCTTTCCTATGTTGGAGGCTTTGGGTTGGTCATTGACGCTTGAACTTTTATTTTGAGAGCTTCCGGCTTTGTCCTTCGAAGTGTTGTCATTTGAGGTACCTAAAAATGAATCTAGAGAACTGAATTGGCCATTAACCTCAGGGAGAGGTTGGGATGGCTCTTCATCAACAACAACAAGAGGTATATGTGAGATAGGGGCAGCGGCAAAATGATCAGATTCGTGCAAATCGGAGGGAAGATCAAGCATTGATTCTGGAGGACTTTGAGGCGAGAAGTGGTGATAAGTCAAATTAAGATCAAAATATAGTTCTTCACCGTCCTCCATAAGGGCAAGAGGAGCCTCTTGAGCAGCATCCTCACGAGGAGGATCTTCAGATGGAACTAAGACAAATGGCAGCACAAGTGATTGTGGAGGTGAAGGAACATCAGGAGTATTATGAGGAGATGAGGGATTTGGTTCTCCTTCCACAGTGGGCTGTTGAGGAATTTGAGTGAGAGTATCCTCAGACGGAGTTTGAATTGGAGTATCCTCAGATGGAGGTTGAATGGGAATATCCTCAGATGGAGGTTGGCAAGATGATTGTTCTGGAGATGCAGCAGATGAGGAGCTTCGGGTTTTTCTCTTCTTTGATGAGGGAGCAGCAGGTGGTTCAGACGACTGAAGACGCATTTGCTTGACATTTTTCATCGAAAAGGTAAGATTGAAATGCACAGAAGGTTCATCATCCAACGAAACCTTAAAAAATTTGAAAATCTTAGTCAAGATCATACCGTAAGGTGCTGATCGACTTTGTGCAGCTGACTTTTGGAGATACTATTGGTCCTATGTTGTCAATCCCGACGCGATCTCACAATCTTGGTGCGATGGAGGGGCTGGCTGTGACGCCACCAATCGAAAAAACGTGTTTGCCGGTAACGGCGCTCCTAGCCCCAAATTCCTCCACCGTCGCGACCCGCTATACCAGCCCGACCCACTCTAGCACTTTTTCCAAAACACAAGTTTTTTTTTATTCTTTATCAAGGGTATCTAGGTCATTCTACACCCACTTAAGCCTTAATTTTTTATTATTATAAACCCACAAAGGGGTTGGTTCAACATCGTGAAAAAGAAACTGTCTTCCTTTGTTTCGTTCATGCTTTGTCGTTTTCGTTCTTTTCTGGATCCGTTCAACATCATTTTGTTCCGTTCTTGCGTTGTTCAACATCGTTATACTCTTGCTCTATTGTTTTCGTTGATTTTTTTACTCTGTTTTGTTCTTTATTTTGTTGATTACAATTACAATTAGTACATTTTGATATTTTATTTTGGTTATTACGTATGATTACCTCTTTAATTTTGTGTATTTTACTTTTTTTTTAAAAAAAAATTTATAGTATTTTTGTATTTTATGTTTAGTTTATATACAATTTTTTGGCCTTCACAATAGCGGTCGTCCTACTATCTGCGATCCCAATATCCCAATTTTAAGGTTTGGCGCTCCACGCCGCTATATGAGACTCACAACATAGGTGTAGCTATGGTCAAGTGATTGTAAATAACCTCTAACCACCATTAATTTAACTTCGAATAGTTAGGATTTTATGTTGTCCACCATGTTTCAAGCATTTCATTTCACCAATAATCAACTCTTTGAAAGAAGCAACTCTGGTGCTAAGTGTGGATAAACTTTTAATTGCACCAATAATCATTTACGTTAGTGCAAACAAAGTTTGACTCAATAGTTTATGTTTATATAATTGAATTTCATTCTACTACTATACATTTTTATTGATATTTACTTACTTAGAGTCACACTCAAGTTCCTACCACCAACAAAGTTCATATACAAGTGTAGGGTGTATTGAATTAGGATTTAAAATATTTTTTCCGTGTTGAAACAGTTTTGATGTATTTAATCAAGATTTTAATATATTAAATTAAAACTTTTTACAACTTACAAAAATTATTGTTAAATTCAAAATCATTCAAATTTTAATAGTTTTTTTTTTTCAAAAATAGAATATTATTCATGCGTCATAAAAGATTATTATGATAGGATACATATGATGGTTCAATAAATAAAAAAATCATAATTGTCTTGATTTTAAATACGTGGAATTGAATTTTATAAGAAAAATTATATTGTCATGAGTTATTGCGAACACATTTTGGGTCAATGTAAAGTTAAGTATGTAATTTAAATAAACGTGAGTGGAAAAAAATCTTATAAATATTATTTATTTCAAAGAATTTATACAAGTTTCAAAAATGCAAAAATAATGTTTTCAAGTGGAAATCTATTATTGAGTTAAATGAATGTTTTTATTGAAATAATATGATACGAATACATTTTTGCAATTTTTATAAAAAGATTTCAATGATCGAATGTTGTTATAATGTTTGTTGTGATGGTGAGAATGACTAAAATACAAAAATTAAGTAAAAGATAAAATATTAAAACAAATATTAGTTAAAAGTTAAATGACTAAAATTATATTTAAGCAAAAAAACATAGTAGGCAAAATGAAGGATGAGGATAAGTTAGACCGACAGACAAAAAATCTATGATTCGATAATTAATTTGACTTTTTACTTGAATCAAAGATCAAAGTAACATCATTATACATTTTTAAAATCTAAAATGGTGATTTACCTTTAAATGTATTATTATTATTATAAAATAAAATTTAATTGTGGTGTCATTTTTTTTTTTTGACAAATTATTATGGTGTTATATAAAGTCACATGTTTTTAATTTTCATGTTAAATCTTAAAATATATATTTAATTTCATTGACATATTAGTTCGTTAATCTATTTAAATATATGTTTAATAATTTATATAAAAATATTAATATAAAATGGATTTTTAAGTAAATTAATGTGATACCAAATTTTAATAAAGTCTGACTTGTATCCTTAAAAAATGACTGACATGCCTCAAACTATATTTTTTAGGCATTGAATTTTTTCACACACCGGTCTCAGACATTACAAAACTAGGTCAATTTAGCCCAGTCTCATTTCTATTGAAATGGAACCACATCAAGTAAATTAGTCTATTAACTTATGTTGTTGTGGGGTGTTACTTACTAGGCATATAAATATGACAGTCCATCACTACTACACAACAAGAACCATTTTGTCTGGAATTAACGATGATTAATATGTTTTATCATAGTTGCATGAATTAGGATACCGTAAAATAATAATTAAGAGGGTTTAGAAGTCATTGATTATTAATGTATTTCAGTGATGGTGTTGTATCACAATTATGTAGAAAACTATATTAATTTCATTCTTTCTCTAACTTTGATAATAAATGTATAGTATTATTAGTTTAGCTATTAACATATATCATACTATATCGTAAAAAATATTTATAGAGAAAGTGGAGAGGGACATACCCTTTTACAAAATAATTATAATGTTTCATTTAATATCAACTCAAATATAAATAATTATTCAAAGAGAAATGCTAACAGTTGTCCAGTAAAGAAAACTATTTTTCTGTGTCAAACACTCGTACATGTAGGACATCATGTGAGCTGTGTAAAAGTTTGTAGCCTCAGCTCCCAGAGAATGTCGCCAGAGTACCCTGCTGTGAAGAGTTATCCATTACATCATGAATTATGGGTTATAGCAAATGCTTCATCCCAAAGAATAAGAATATTTTAACGAAAAAGTCGATTGAGTTTTATTGTTTTAGAATTTGGAACAGACATAATTGTCAAAATAAGCATCTACATATGTTACATATAACAAAAACTTCATGATTCAAAGCTTATACGGCAAGAGAAATGCTACCGTAGAAAAATTACAGTGATTAAAGGACTGAAACGAGAATTATGAAGTTTAATCTTCGTCAAAAGCCAACTGCAATTTTTATTACAATTATGAACTTCTTACTAAAAATGACACAAATGAACAACTAAATAATGCACTTTTAATAAATATAAACAATAAAATTATATTGGTAAATACAACATTAACATACCCATATCTTTTATAATGCTCCCAGCATTTGAGCTATATTTATAGACAAAACAGTAGTAGTAAAACCATATGCATGATAAAATATAATGCCAATTACTTCTCTGAGAGATTTATCAGCGCGCCACCCTCACCACACTACAAGAAAAGCAAACAGGGAATGTCAAAAAGAGCCACACAACAATCAGAAATGCAAATAATTTCTTCCAAGAAATTTGAACATAAACGAAAAATAAAATACAACCATTTGAAAATACAGTTAAACTCCATTATCATTTCCACTTTACACTAATGATAAAGTGAAGATGATTGTCTTTTAGTATGAAAATATCATTAATTGCATGTCAAAGGCATAATAAAATCCAATAAATAAATTATACATAATAAATTGATATCATTTTAATCTCCACTATAAATATCAATGTTTAGCATGTAACAACCTCGAGACTTGCTTGTCTAAGGATGTTGAAAGCACTCTTAGGCCTACCAAATAATGTCACATTTTGATAAATGGAAACACATAGCATATACCATTGTTACATACGCAGACTCTAATAAGAATGCAATATTCATAATAATAAGACATAATGGCTAGTTCTAGTTAGGTTTAAGTCCTAATTTAATTGAACGCCACAAATATAAACACTAACCTTAAGACCGTCAGCCAAATTATCTTCGATCACATCTTTTTCGGTTGGGACGTCATTAGGCGGATGTCAAAATATTATGACCATTATTCTCATCGTTTTCAATGATCGCGCTGGAACATTGAGTCAACTCTTGTTCTCCTGTATTCAAATAAAGCAATGACTATTCTAATGTGCCTACTTTTGTTTTGATCAATTACCAAGATCACGGTGACAAGCAAATTGTAGTAGAGGCATGAATAATCTAAATATTTAATTGCTTCTGGCTTAAGGTTTACAGACTTATTTGCGTGCCTACAAGTACTATAAATAGGTAAGCTTATATGTTTGAACGGCGTTCACAAAAAATGCATGTGTGTAAGTTATTATATACGAGTAGTAAGTTAAATGTGTGTATGAGAGACAGTAGAGTAGTAAGTTAAATGTGTGTATGAGAGACAGTAGTATGTGCATCATGTTTTGTTAATTTCTTAAGAATATGATTTTTCCAGAATTAATCTCATTTTCTTTAATTTTTTGTTAATTTCTTAAGAATATGATTTTTCCAGAATTAATCTCATTTTCTTTAATTAGAAGTAAGAGACAATCAAACTCTGATACCCTAATTGATAAATATGGATGAATCTACTACAACCCCACTATACAAGCCATAAAATAAACCATTTTGAAGTATACTTTGAACTTAAGACTTAAAGAGGAAGTCATTTTTCTTATCATGAAATTGTAAAACATCAAATATGTCCCAAATGAAATGACAAAAAAACAAAATAAATTGGAGAAACGAATACAAACCAGTATAAGATAAAAGAGCAACAACAAGAGAAGAAGTCTTGAGCTTTCTTTGTATTTATGGTATAGTTCGTGACTTGCGCTCATCCTCTCGGTAAATACTGAGACATTGCTCTGTTAGTTCGTGACTTGCGCTCATCCTCTCGGTAAATACTGAGACATTGCTCCGTTAGTTGTCAGAGGTAAAGACCACGTGTACGCAGAGAATAATCTTTTGAAATCTTTTGAATAATCTTCTCTGTGAGAGATATATCAGCTGTGTAAAAGTTTGTAGCATCAACTCCCAGAGAATGTCGTCGGAGTACCCTGCTGTGAAGAGTTATTCATTAGGCAATTCATATGAGATGAGAATATGTTGTTTATTAAGAATGCCAGCAAAAATGCCCAAATATGTAACAAGATGCGAAGACTTGCTTCATTTATTTAGGGACCTCGATCCAGTACTCTTAAAAGACCAAATGACAAAAGATGTGCAGCATTCAAATATAAGTGAACATTATGAAGATTGAAAACTTAATCATCATGAAAATTTCAACATTAGAGAAACAAAATTGCATGACACCACATGTTAAAAGTTGGTCAACAATTGACTTGTAAGTTTACTTTCTTTTCAAATAAGACTGAGTGTCTCATGGCACTGCAAGTACACAACTGACTGGTGCGACTGAGTGTCTCTGGGCCTTCTCCAAGAAGGTCAAACCAAACTGAAACAGACCAAAGGGTAACACAAAGCAAAGACAAACGGCGAAAATGACTCATGGCACTGCAGGTACACAATAATCAAGTGCAGGCCTTAACAACATAAAAATGAAATTCAATGAATATGTTTAGAACTTCTACAAACAGGTTGCATAGCAAATTCTTCATGCCAAAGAATAAGATTTTTTTCACGAAAAAGTCAGTTGAGTTTTATTGTTTCAGAATTTGGAACAGACATAAATGTCCAAATAAGCATCCATATATTAATTGTTACATACAGTGCTATAACAAAAACTTCATGATTCAAAGCTTATACGGCAAGACAAATTCCACTGTAGAAAAATTGCAGTGATTAAAAGACTGAAACGAGAATTATGAAGTTTAATCTTCGTCAAAAGCCAACTATAATTATTTAATTACAATTATGAAGTTCTTACTAAAAAATATCTCAGCTTTAACATCGACACATGCAAGTAGTCAACTACACAATAACCAAAGGCATCTTACTATAAAGGAATATATCTTGTTACCAAGTGCTTATCGACACCAGTGAACAACTACATAATCCACTATTATTAAATATAAACAATAAAATTAGATTGATAAATACAACATTAACATACCCATATTTTTTGTAATGCTCCCAACATTTGTGAGCTATGTTTATAGGCAAAAAAGGAGTAGCAAAACCATTTTCATAATAAAATATAATGCCGATTACTTTTCCGGAAAGATTTATTAGCGCGCCACCATCACCACACTACAAGAAAAGAACTGTTAATAAAGCTGCAGAGGATGTCAAAAAGAGCCACATAACAATCAAAAATGCAAAGAATTTCTCCCAAGAAATCTGAACATAAACGAAAATAAAATACAACCATATCAAAATACAAACTTAAGCCATACAGGTAAACCAATTAATTTTGTCATAATCATTCATCTCAATCAATAACATCCAAAAAATCCAAAAAGTTAAGCAATCATTTTTTGTTCACACTTATCGTTAATCCTAGCCGTGGGGAAAGAAATTACTCTTGTGATCTTAAAAAGTCCCCATGATGAGTTCCTTACGGTCAAGCAGAAATTACTCTTGTGATCTTGCAAGTCCCATGATGAGTTCCTTACAGTCAAAATCGCAGCGACCAAGACTGCAAAAAAAAACAAACAAAAGTTACAGATAAGGGAACTTTGCCAAAATAAACTAATACATTACTCCAAAGATAAGATATTTTTAAGCAACATAATATTTAATATGTACAGTGAGAACAACTCCATCTATCTAACTAACCTGGATTCACCTAGAGCAGCCAGGAGATCAAATGGTTTGGCAAAATAATGCCCCACAGCAACCCTCGCATCACCAGGAACAAGGTTAAAATGACTAGAACGTGGACGAACATGAAATAACTTCTCCTCAGCTGGTTAACATTGACATAATCATCCACTTGTCTTAACCTTGCAGTAACAACTAATGAATTGGACTGAAACCGTATCCACGCAAGGTTATAGTGGAAATCATATGCACGTACTTCCCCTCGTATGATTGACCATCGTACATGTATATGATAACCTACAAAAAAGAATTAAACTCCATTATCATTTCCCACTTTACAGTAATGATCATGTTAAGATGATTTGTTTTTTAGAATAAAAATATCATTAATTGCATGTCAAAGGCATAATAAAATCCAATAAATAAATTATACATAATAAATTGATATCATTTTAATCTGCACTAGATACCAATGTTTAGCATTTAAAATTCTCTAGACTCACTTGTCCAACTACCATACACTTTTTACATTTTTCTAAATCTCCATCAACTAAGCCAATTTGATCAATGGTTACACACAAGTTAAAGTAAATAAAAAACACGAATATAATAATTAGTCATCTTGCAAAGATTTCAAAAAATTAAAGGTGTGCAACAAAATAAAATAAAAAATGAGTGGTTTTAAGTATAAAAAAAGGAGATTGAGTAATTATAGAGATTTATCAATTAATTGAACCAATCAATTCGTTAGATTTCATGAGTTCCTTTAAAATTAGAGAATTGATAAAAGATAAAGAAAACAAATGGGCATCTTTAAATCCAAATTGTTAGTAAATAATTACATAAATTGATGATTTATAATTTTTTCAAAACATTCTATACAAAATAAGTCAGTCATTCATCAATTTTTATAGAGTTAAATTATAAGGCAATATTTAAAGACCAACCGGAATTAGATAAGGATAAAAAGCGTGAAACTGCTGCTGCCCGAAACTCATCAGCTTTATAAAATAATTCAGTCATTCATCAATTTTTATAGTGTTGAAGTCTGTGTAGTGGTGAAATCAGTATGCACTTCAGCTTCGCTATATCATCTGTGGCCAACTATTAAAAGCAAAACAAAAACAAAAATCATAAGTACCAACCGGAAATATTAACATAAACTGGTCAATACACAATAACCAAAGGCATCCTACTATATAGGAGGATGTCTTGTTACCAAGTGCCTATCGACAACAGTGAACAACTACATAATGCAATATTATTAAATATAAACAATAGAATTAGATCGATAAATACAGCATTAACATACCCATATTTTTGTAATTCTCCCAACATTTGTGAGCTATGTTTATAGGCAAAAAAGGAGTAGCAAAACCATTTTCATACTAAAATATAATGCCGATTACTTCTCCGGAAAGATTTATCAGCGCACCACCGTCACCACACTACAAGAAAATAATTGTTAATAAAGCTGCAGAGGAAGTCAAAAAGAGCCACATAACAATCAAAAATGCAAAGAATTTCTCCCAAGAAATCTGAACATAAACGAAAATAAAATACAACCATATCAAAATACAAACTCTCAGTCATACAATTAAACCAATTAATTTTGTCATAATCATACATCTCAATCAATAACATCCAAAAAGTTAAGCAATCATTTTTTCTTCACACTTATCGTTAATCCTGGCCGATAGATGGGTAAAGAAATTACTCTTGTGATCTTGCAAGTCCCTATGATGAGTTTCTTACGGTCAAAATCGCAGCGACCAAGACTGCAAAAAAAACAAACAAAAGTTGCAGATAAAGGAACTTTGCCAAAATAAACTAATACATTACTCCAAAGATAAGATATTTTTAAGCAACATAATATTTAATATGTACAATGAGAACAACTCCATATATCTAAGTAACATGGATTCACCTGGAGCAGCCATGAGATCAAATGGTTTGGCAAAATAACGCCCCACAGCAACCCTCGCATCACCAGGAACAAGGTTAAAATGACTGGAACGTGGACGAAGATGAAATAACTTCTTCCAGCCTGTTAACATTGACATAATCATCCATTTGTCTTAACCTTGCAGTAGCAACTGATGAATCGGACTGAAACCGTATCCACTCAAGGTTATAGTGGAAATCATATGCACGTACTTCCCCTCGTGTGATTGACCATCGCACAGATATATGATAACCTACAAAGAAGAGTTAAACTCCGTTATCATTTCCCACTTTACAGTAATGATCATGTTAAGATGATTTGTTTTTTAGAATAAAAATATCATTAATTGCATTTCAAAGGCATAATAAAATCCAATAAATAAATTATACATAATAAATTGATATCATTTTAATCTGCACTAAATACCGATGTTTAGCATTTAAAATCCTCTAGACTCATTTGTCCAACTACCATACACTTTCTACATTTTTCTAAATCTCCATCAACTAAGCCAATTTGATCAATGGTTACACACAAGTTAAAGTAAATAAAAAACACGAATATAATAACGCATATTATCTTAGTCATCTTGCAAAGATTTCAAAAAATTAAAGGTGTGCAACAAAGTAAAATAAAAAATGAGTGGTTTTAAGTATAAAAAAAGGAGATTGAGTAATTATAGAGAATTATCAATCAATTGAACCAATCAATTCATTAGGTTTCATGAGTTCCTTTAAAATCAGAGAATTGATAAAAGATAAAGAAAACAAATGGGCATGTTTAAATCCAATTTGTTAATAAATAATTACATAAATTGATGATTTATAATTTTTTCAAAACATTAAAAAAAAGTATACAAAATAAGTCTGTCATTTATCAATTTTTATATAGTTAAATTATACGGCAATATGTACACTTCAGCTTGAAAGCCCAACCGGAATTAGATGAGGATAAAAGGCGTGAAATTGATGCTGCCCAAATTCATCAATTTTTATAGTGTTGAATTCTGTATAGTGGTGAAATCAGTATGCACTTATATCGTCCGTGGCCAACTATTAAAGCAAAACAAAAACAAAAATCATAAATACCAACAGGAAATTGAACTGAAACTGGTCAATATTCATTATTGTATCTTGATTAGTCATTGTATTGATACAATACATACCGATTAAATTTTTCAGCAGAAACTTCTTCAACCACCATATTGATATGTATTCGATCATTTTCATATGCTCGGACCACATACAAATCCAATACATCTCCAACTTTCTTATTCCACACCATCTCCAAAAACTGAAACGGGCAAGGGAGAAAAAAGTAGTTAAAAAAATCATACGCTTATATTCAAGCGCATTCGGACAAACACAAAAAGAGAAAGAATGCTGATAATCAACCAACTCGTGATTTTAGATAGATGAACAATATAATCTCCAGCAGTTGATCAGTATTTAGAAACAACAATTGCAATTGGATTACAACATAAGAACAATACAAACAAAAAGGGTCAGTGAGGAAGAGTTCGGTATACTTGTGAACTCCTAAATCTGATTCCAAAAGAGGCTCTTTTACAAGAGTTCTCTTCATGACTCAGTTTTATATGAGAGAGCTCAATCCCAACGGAGATAAAAAGTACTTGACAAAATCATACGAAATGTTTTTTAGTTCAACTTTCAAGAATAATAAAGATGAACAAAACAACAAAAAAAAACCATTTTTCAAAATTCGTAGACTGAGGCAATAAAGTCAAATAAGTTGGAGAAACGAATACAAACCAGTATAAGATAAAAAAGCAACAACAAGAGAAGAAGTCTTGAGCTTTCTTTGTATTTACGGTATAGTTCGTGACTTGCGCTCATCCTCTCAATAAATACTGAGACATTGCTATGTTAGTTGTCAGAGGTAAAGACCACGTGTACGCATAATTTGCAAACGATGAATTTATTTCTCCATGTCAAACACTCGTACATGTAGGACATTTGATGGATATGGTATGTTCTATATTTGTTGGTAGTCGCGAGATTTGTTTATCCAACTTGAGCACAACGAAATCTTTTGAATAATCTTTTCTGTGAGAGATATATCAGTTGTGTAAAAGTTTGTAGCCTCAACTCCTAGAGAATGTCGCCGAAGTACCCTGTTGTGAAGAGTTATGATGTAGACACCAGTGAACAACTAAATAATGCACTTTTAATAAATATAAACAATAAAATTATATTGATAAATACAACATTAACATACCCATATCTTTTGTAATG
This sequence comes from Cicer chorassanicum, assembly GCA_037974735.1. NCBI lineage: Eukaryota > Viridiplantae > Streptophyta > Magnoliopsida > Fabales > Fabaceae > Cicer > Cicer chorassanicum. Next base: position 6,634,723 of record JBBPBP010009780.1, read on the forward strand.
CTCCCAGCATTTGTGAGCTATCTATAGGCAAAATAGTAGCAGTAAAACCATATTTATGATAAAATATAATGTCAATTACTTCTATGAGATATTTATCAGCGCGCCACCCTCACCACACTACAAGAAAAGCAAACAGGGAATGTCAAAAAGAGTGGTTTGTTTTTTAGATCATGTTAAGATGATTTGTTTTTTAGAATAAAAATATCATTAATTGCATGTCAAAGGCATAATAAAATCCAATAAATTAATTATACATAATAAATTGATATCATTTTAATCTGCACTAAATACCCATGTTTAGCATTTAAAATCCTCTAGACTCACTTGTCCAACTACCATACACTTTCTACATTTTTCTAAATCTCCATCAACTAAGCCAATTTGATCAATGGTTACACACAAGTTAAAGTAAATAAAAAACACGAATATAATAACGCATATTATCTTAGTCATCTTGCAAAGATTTCAAAAAATTAAAGGTGTGCAACAAA